>OX183134.1:18374188-18742761 GCA_945261195.1 Cryptosula pallasiana | reverse complement strand
TGTGTATCAACAGCAAAACATTGATGCGGTGTAGTTCCATCTTTATATCATCAGACAGTAAATTAATATGTGAGAGCTTCAATTATAGTTTACACCATTAAGTATGAGTTCGGAATGTAATAAAATACTTTACAGGTACTGATAGCATTTAATAACTAGTTCAATTGCAGTTTATTGATATACTCTACTATAACACACACTACCACAAACAATCATATAGACACATCATCAGCAAAACAATGATGTAGTGTAGCTCCATCTTTATATCATCAGACAGTAAATTAAAATGTGAGAGCTCCAATTATAGTTTACAACATTAAGTATGAGTTAGGAATGTAATAAACACTTTAAAGATATCTGATAGCATTTAAATATGTATATGTAACATATAACTCTTGATTTATTAGACAAAACAGCTTCCTAAAAATAGAAAATATACTATGTATGTTGATACATTATTTGTATTTCACACATAAAACAATGAGATATTTAAAAAAAAGTAACAGTCTAACTAATAAAACAAGTGGATAAAGTCATGCTTTGCTCATGTTTTTTAGACGATAGCGGAGATAACTAGGATTAAAAGTAAAACCACAAATCCGTTTTGGTGGAAGGCTGTATCTGTATTAACTAATATGTAATGAAACAATAAAAAACAGGAGATAGATGCAATCAAGTTCTCTTCCTCTTTAGGTTGAATTCGACCTATAATTCCATCATCTATGGACGTTTGTTGTTTTGTTTTAAATAGAAATAGCATGATAATAAATAGTGCTTAGGTGTAATTAATGACTTTTCTCGAGCGACTTTATAACACTTGATATTAAAAAGATCAAAACATATAGGATTAAGCGAGATGATGATTAATGTCTTTTCTGGAATGAGTTTATTAGTAAAATGACACTTGCGGGGCACTTGCGTTATATTATAATTAATTACTTTTTAAAAATGAACTGGTAACATTACGTCGACTGAAATAACACCTAAAACGTCTCGCATAAATTTTGATCTGACTAAAAATGGACTGAAAACCTTCAAGGTGCGTAAAAAGTATCGTAACTCGCTATAGCGGATATTCTGAGAAATATTTATTTTCTCGTTGGTAACTTGACGTAAAATATTTTGTAACGGATGTCACACGATCTCAATCGATTTTTTTCAACTGAAACACTTAGTTACTCGTAAACATTTGGTACTCGCTTGATTTCTTTTATAACAGCAATATCCCAATTGTGTTTATCGTAAATATTTCAAAAACGGATATTGCGTGTTTCAGTTGGTTTTTCCTACTGAATCACTTAGTTACGCGTAAACATTTGAAAATTGTTTGAATTTTTCGTTGATAAAACATGTTGCAAGTATCTTTTAACAAATATTACCCAATTGTGTTTATTGTAAATATTTCAAAACGGATATTGTGTGTTTCAGTTGGTTTTTCCTACTGAATCACTTAGTTAATCGAAATTATTTTGAAAATTGTTTGATTTTTTCGTTGATAAAACATGTCGCAAGTATCTTTTAACAAATATTACCGTAATTTCAATCAGTTTTCTTTACTAGATTACTTAGTAACTCATCAACATTCATAATTGCTTTTATTAATAGTTGTTGCAAAGCAATGTTGTATTTAAATAATATTACTTCAATTCCAACCAATTTCCTTACTGAATTACTTAATTACTCCCCAGTATTTCATAATTTCTTTCACTAATAATTACAAAGTAATATTGTAAATATATAATGGAGTAGATACTAAATTGACACAAATTTTTTTCCTTATGAATTTAAAACTTAACTAATGTAGTTTTTTTACCAAACATCAGTACATCAAAAACATTATTGTAAAGGAACAAACTATGCAATAACTGTTATTACTTTGTATTTATTACAAGTTGTAGTGCTTTGTATTACTTAGTATTTACTAACTCTAGCTATATTATATGGAGAGATTTTCTTTACTTATTATGTAATAAATGTATATAATCATATAATGATTCATTTTTAATCAATGTGTTTATTCAATTTAGATATATCTCCTCTCTCTATGTAGATATAAATATACCCATAAATATGTACATAATCAAGCATATGTACATGAATGTATAGAAAACTAAAAGATCTCTCTCATCTCTCTCTTTCTCTCTCTCAAGATACCATATGTATGTATGTATGTATGTATGTATGTATGTATGTATGTATGTATGTATGTATGTATGTATGTATGTATGTATGTATGTATGTATGTATGTATGTATGTATGTATGTATGTATGTATGTATGTATGTATGAATGCATTGATTGTCATCACAAGTTGTAGTGCTTTGTATTACTCAGTATTTACTGACTCTAGCTATATTATATAGGAAGATTTTCCATACTTATTATGTAATAAATGTATATAATCATATAATGATTCATTTTTTATCAATATATTTATTCAATGTAGATATATCTCTTCTCTCCTCTCTCCTCTCTCCTCTCTCTCTTCCTCTCTCCTCTCTCTCTCTCCCTCTCTCCTCTCTCTCCTTCTTTCTCTCAAGATACCATATGTATGTATGTATACATTGATTGTCATTACAAGTTGTAGTCCTTTGTATTACTTAGTATTTACTGACTCTAGCTATATTATATAGGAAGATTTTCCCTACTTATTATGTAATCAATGTATATAATCATATAATATTTCATTTTTGATCAATATAGTTATTCAATGTAGATAAAACTCCTCTCTCCTTTCTCTCTCCTCTCTCCTCTCTGTCTTCTCTCCCCTCTCTCTCAAGATGCCATATGAGTTCAAATTATGTCAAAAAAGTATCAAAACTTAAATGCCATACATTCAAAATCTAGCTGGCATATGAGTTCAAATCAAGTAAAAAAATAATCAAAACTCAAATGCCACTTAAATGCCACTCAAATGCCACTCAAATACCTCTCAAATGAAATACAATATAAATTCGGCGAATTCACCCAACGTCGTAACTCATTGCATAACCCCCAAGACCAGATCCACAAAAAAACACTTGGTAGGGAGATCTGCTCATATATTACTACTCCCGCAAAAGCAACAGTTTCTATTCGCGTGAAAATAAATTATTTATTCCCGCGAAAACAACGGTTTCCATTCGCGTGAAAATAAAGTATTTATTCCCGCGAAAGCATTGGTTTGTATCCGCGTGAAAATAAAATTTGTATTCCCGCGAAAGCAACAGTTTCTATTCGCGTGAAAATAAATTGTTTATTCCCGCGAAAGCAACAGTTTCCCTTCGCGTGAAAATAAAGTATTTATTCCCGCGAAAGCATTGGTTTGTATCCTCGTGAAAATAAAATTTGTATTCCCGCGAAAGCAACAGTTTCTATTCGCGTGAAAATAAATTATTTATTCCTGCGAAAACAACGGTTTCCATTCGCGTGAAAATAAAGTATTTATTCCCGCGAAAGCATTGGTTTGTATCCGCGTGAAAATAAAATTTGTATTCCCGCGAAAGCAACAGTTTCTATTCGGGTGCAAATAAATTATTTATTCCCGCGAAAGCAACGGTTTCCATTCCCGCGAAAACAAATATTTATTCCCGCGAAAGCAACGGTTTCCATTCGCGTGAAAATAAATTATTTATTCCCGCGAAAGCAACGGTTTCCATTCCCGCGAAATAAAAATATTTATTCCCGCGAAAGCAACGGTTTCCATTCGCGTGAAAATAAATTATTTATTCCCGCGAAAGCATTGGTTTCCGTGTGGGCAAAATTCTGATTCATAGTTATATTATAAAGAAGGTTGGTATTCATAGAGTTCAGCTAGTGCAACTTTACCTATTTAAGAGCCACTGTTTTCACACAGAAAGCATCCAGTTCTACAACAGTGATCGGAAGAGCAACATCTACTACTACATCCACTGACTATTAAAAGTTTTTCTGTGTGAATTTGAAAATTTTCATTGAACCTAAGACTTAATTATCTGACTTAATTATCTCACTTAAATTTTTGTCTACCTAAAAAGTAATTCTTTCACACAATAAATCACTCGTTCTAACAACAGTAACTGAAGCCTCAACATCTACTATATAATATACCAACTGACTACTAGGAGTTTTATTCACAAGGTAAAATTTATTAGCTGAGACATTTAACTTACCTTTTTATGTGCTATTGTCACTTCTATTAAAAAGTAATGATTTTATTGTTATTATAGTGCTATGGAAACAGAAGAGGATGATACTGATGTAGACATACATAAGGAATGGGAATGGCTCATGAAAAATCAAAATGATATCAGTTTTTCAAACGCTGATAATGAATACATAAATGATGATTGCGATGCTGAATATGAAAATGAAATGGAGATGGAACTTGAAAATGCTTTTCAAGACAAACCTTCGGCTTTTCAAGTTTCAGCCACTACTGAAAATACAATAGCCTTTGATAAGCAGTAAGTTTTTAAAATCATAAATTAATAACGTTAGTAGAGTAATTTTTTTTGCTGTTTTTTTTTATACTCATCTCATGAATCAGCAAAAATAATGCGCTATCTCTTTATTGTAGACAGGACTCAGAATATCAGAGAATTAATGTAAAAGAGGGAGTTGAGAATTCATGTCATAGTACACAGTAAGTTTTTAAAAACCTAACTAATAATAATGTTTGAGCCTTTTTTCCTAATTCCATTTTAAAAATTAATTGATAATGGTGTTTAAGTCATTTTTTCTTCTGTTACATTTCATACAAAATGTATATGAATGTTTTATAGAACAACTATTATGTGTTAACATTTCTATTGTAGACAAAGTAAAAATTATCAGGAGGAGAATGTAGAAGAAAAAAACCCTGAAATTTCCCCTAATTGGAAATGGTTAGAAGAAAATCTCATTTGTTTTCGTTTACCCGATGAAACAATCAATCAAATAGGATTTGGTGCTGAGCCTTCACCACCAAAGACAAGCATAATAGCTCAAGATATAGAGCTGGTTGTGGAGGAGATAGTTGAAGAAAATGAGAATGATCCAATGATAGAAAATGAAGAAGAAGAAGAAGAAGAAGAATAAGAAGAAGAAGAAGAAGAAGAAGAAGAAGAAGAAGAAGAAGAAGAAGAAGAAGAAGAAGAAGAAGAAGAAGAAGAAGAAGAAGAAGAAGAAGAAGAAGAAGAAGAAGAAGAAGAAGAAGAGGAGGAGGAGGAAGAAGCACAAGAGGAAGAACAAGAAGAAGAAGAAATGGAAGATTTAAATTTTGAAAGACCTACCCGAGCATCAACCCTAGGTATTGTTGATGATAGCACAGCTCCAACCTTCCAAGATGAAGAATGGGATGATTTGATAGCTAGATATTGGGGAGCTATGAAAACGAAACATAGAGCTGGAAAAGTCATAGAACTTTTAAATGTAAGACTTTGGGATGGGATTCCAAGAGACCAAGCTGATACGTACCAAAATGACTATCATGATTCAAGAGTGTTAGAATTGCTAAAAAAAGTTTGGAGACAATTGAGCTCGAGAGCAAAAGTCAACTGTAGCGTAGGTTGTATACTAGAAAATAAAAATGATGGTGAGCTCCGATACTTTCACTCATCATCAAACAATGCTACCGTATATCCAAAAGCTAAACTGATTGAAAGTGAAGGAGATCTTGATGACTTTTTTGTTGATGTTATGGAGACTGATCATCGTACAAATAGCTTGAGACGGAGACCAAATACGACTTGGAGATTGATGTTAATCACAAACATTTCGTTTTATTTCTACAAACTACTTGGAATGGGAAAAGTTGGACCACCACCAGAGCATTTACCCTCTCATCTCATTAACAGCAGACACATACGAACCATGTTAAAAAACACAAAAGGAATACGAATTACCGACAATCTTTGTTTTTTTAGATGTCTAGCATTATACAAAGAACTACAAAAAAAACGGTGGAATTGCAAAAGATCCGACAATGAAGGAGGTGAAGGAGTACCAACAACAACATCATAGTTTCATCTATGGTGAAAGTGCTAAAAGTTGTGATGAGGAAGGAGTAACAGAAGCTGATTTATTGCTTTTGGAGCGAGCATTTCAACTGAAGATAACGGTGTTTTCTTTAAATGATGATATGACTTCAACAGTTATTTGGAATTCAAACTCCTGTTATAAGGAGAATCTATATTTGGATCTTTATATCAATCACTTCAGTCTTATTACAAACTTGGAAGGATATGTCAGAACCTACAGATGTCCAACGTGTTCTACTTGTTATGACAGATTGGGGAATTTGAAAAGACACAGATGTTCAATCTCAGACGCAACAAATCTGGAGTTTTCAGCAGGGCAATACAAACCTACCGCTACAATATTCGACAAACTGAAGATTCAATTCGGGGTAGATATCGGGTCAGATGATTCCTTGAGATACTTTCCGTTTTTTGCAACATTCGATATAGAGTGTTTGTTACCTAATTGCGAAAAAGATCGAGATACAGACAGAACCATTTACACTAACGAGCATCAACTTTTAAGTATTTCAATTTGTTCAAATGTACCGGGCTTCAACAACCCACGTTGTATTGTCAATAACGGGGATGATGATGAGTGTGTTGGAAAGTTCATTGAATACTTGGAAGATATTAGTGAAGAATCATATAGCCGATTGGAAGAACAATTTTCACAAATCATAAAACAGATAGAAGGTGAATTACAACGATTGGAAAAAGCTGAAGAAAAGTTTCGTGCAGATTATGAGCAAAATCGTTTCAGACGGAGATTAGGAGCTGAAAAAGTTCTGGATGATTTGTACAGCTATATGAAAAAACTTCCTATTCTAGGATTCAATTCACAGACTTATGATGTTAATGTGATGAAAGAAAAACTGCTTCAAAAATTGAAAGATGTCTCCGGCAAAGATTTTGATTTTGTTATAAAAAAAGGAAACAAAATGCCTGTTATCGGAATAGGATCTTTTTTGTTTTTAGATTGTACAAACTTTATCGCTCCTGGATATAGCTATGAAATGTATCTCAAAGCATACAAATGTGAAGCCGGAAAAGGATTTTTTCCTTATGAATGGATGAAAGACTTGGAACAGCTTAATCAAGAACATCTACCTCCAAGAGAAGCTTTTTACAGTTCTTTTAAACAAAAGAACATCAGTGAAGAAGAGTACATAATTTGTCAAGAAGCATGGAAAGATAACAACATGCGGACAATGAGGGATTTTTTAAAATGGTACAACAACTTGGATGTAAAACCATTTGTTCAAGCGTTGGAAAGACAAAGATCGATCTACAGAGAGCATGGGATTGATATGTTAAAAGATGGTATATCTTTACCAGGATTAGCAATTCGATGGATGTTCAACAAAGCTCCTCAACCACCTCCTCCATACCTCTCTACACACTTGGATTTCCATGAACTTGGTAACTCGTTTCGACAGACTCTCCCAATTTGTCTGATTGACAACAGCAATGCAGAACTTTATCCTCTAATAAAGAAAAACATAGTTGGTGGACCAAGTCTAGTGATGCATAGATATCACGAAAAAGGTATAACTAAAATTAGAGAACATTGGTTGGGAAAAGAAGCAAAAGTTTGTGATAGAATCTATGGAGTTGATGCAAATGCGCTCTATTTATGGTGTATGATGCAATCAATGCCTACTGGTTATCATCGAAGAAGAAAAATCGAAAACTCCTTTGTTGCTGAACCAGTAAAATTTAGCAAGGTAGCTCATAGTTGGTTACAGTTCCAAATGTTTTCAAAAAAAATCAATATCAAGCATCAGCTCAATGGAGGAGAAGTTGCTCTTGGACAGCGAGGATTACCGGTTGACAGATTCTGTGTTGAAAATCGTCATGTCTTTCAATTCCACGGGTGTTTTTGGCATGGACACGAATGCTCGTATAACAATGCTAAAGAACAAGAGCTTCAAGCTAGTGGAAGAAAATCAAAAGCAAATCTGTTTAAAACTACGATGGAAAATGAAGAATATCTTCGAGCGCTAGGTTACACTGTAATCTCGATTTGGGAGTGTGAGTGGATGAAACGTGTAAAAACTCATACAAATTTACAAAAATTTGTCAACACGTTTTACGATTCTTTCTACCCTAAAATACTTGAAAAAAAACTAAATCAAGAAGAAGTGTTGTCGAGAGTTCAATCAGAGGAATTCTTCGGATTTGTTGAATGTGACATCGAAGTTCCTGAGGAAGAGGAAGAAAAGTTCTCCGAAATGCCTCCGATTTTTAAAAATACGATGTTAACCAGAGAACACTTGAGCGAAGAAATGAAAGTCTGTGCTGAAGCCGAAGGGTTTTTAAAGACTCCTCAACGCTCATTAGTTGGAAGTATGTTCGGAGATAAGATATTGCTAATGAGTCCTTTGTTAAAATGGTACTTGAAACAAGGATTGAAAGTCACCAAAGTTTATCAGCTAATGGAATATATTCCTAGAGAAGCTTTTGAAGCTTTTGGAACATCAGTTTCAGACGCTAGGCGAATGGGAGATGTAGATCCTAGTCAAGAATTACTCGCTACTACTAGCAAGTTGGTAGGAAATACTGCTTATGGAAAAACAATCACTGATAAAGAAAAACACACCACCATCAAGTTCATCGAAGGGGCGAGAAAAGCTTCATTTCGTATCAGAGGGAACAAATTCATCTCCATGGAAGAGATAGCAGATGATTTTTATGAAATCGTAACCTGTAAACGACTAGTAAGTTTTAAAAACAATTATTTTGCAATTCAAAATTTATATTCTCCAAGTTTACTTTGCTAATCAGTATCACCATCATTTCAGCCAACTATGAACGTTCCAGTACACTTGGGTTTTTCCGTGCTACAGTATGCTAAACTGAGAATGCTACAGTTTTACTACGACTTTATTGATAAGTAAGTAAAACCTAATTCCCTACCATTATTATGTGTAAGTAAGTAAAACTTCCAAATAATTGAAATCGAAACAATCTTTTTATTTATAGATATATTGACAGAAGTGATTTCCAATATGTTGAAATGGATACAGATAGCGCATACATGGCGTTGAGCGGAACGTTAGAAACACTGGTAAAACCAAGTATGAAAAAAGAGTTTTACAATGAATATGGTGATTGGTTTCCACGCCCATACTGTGACAAACATAGGGATGAGTTTTTAAGAACCAAAACAATGGGTTTAGAATGGAGCACGCAAGACTGTTGTGAAAAAGTACTAAAACACGGAAAAAGAACACCCGGGTTGTTTAAAGAGGAATTTACCGGAGATGGAATTGTTGCACTTAACTCTAAATCCTATTACTGCTGGGGAGAAAAAGGAAACAAGTTTAGCTCAAAAGGTTTGAACAAACGAATTAATCAATTGAACAAAGACAGTTATCTAAATGTATTGAACACAAAAAAGTCGTTTATGGGTAAAAATCGAGGATTTGTAGTAAAGGATCAAAAAATGTTGACATACAACCAAATAAAACGAGGACTCACATATTTTTATGCTAAAAGACGAGTGTGTTCTGATGGAGTATCTACCGAGCCTACTTTGGCTTAAATAAAAACCTTCATAATAGACTTCTTTTACCACAGTTACTATAACTATATATATATATATATAAAATACAAAAAATCTTTCATCATCCTTATAAATATCGATAACGAATAGATGAATATTTAACTTTATCATCCAATATATTTTATAGCATTCAATGTATATATGAGTTCGAAATATGTATATAGCTATATTATATGAGGAGATTTTGCCCCTACTTGTTATGTAATAAATGTATATAGTCATACATTGATTCACTTTTAATCAATGAATTTATTCAAGGTAGATACATCTCCTCTCTCCTCTCTCTCAAGATGCTATATGAGCTCGAGTTATGAAAAGAAATTATCAAAACTTAAATACCATACATTCAAAATGTATATACCATATAAGTTCAAATTAAGTAAAAAATAATCAAAACTCAAATGCCACTTAAATGCCACTCAAATGCCACTCAAGTACCCCTCAAATAAAACACAATATAAACTCGGCGAATTCATTCAACGCCGTAACCCATTGCATCACCCCAGATTATGACCCCACAAAAAAACACATGGTAGGGAGATCTGCTCATATATTACTACTGCTACCATCGTTTTGGTATGCATTAACCATGAGTCTGTCCTTGCTAATATTCAATAAAATTAGGTAGTCAACTAAGAAACTTGAGGCATCATTTATGAATCTCTTTCAGCTTTTCTCCTCTGCTGAATTACCAGGTTACAGATCTTAGTGTCTGACCCAGGCAAGTAGAACCCCAGAACCTTGTTAATCTTTGGTTTAAAAAACCTCACTGGGCCAGTAAACAAAGTAGCTACTTCCGCCTGCTTTACCTTGGAAAGGTTATGTGCTTACTGTTGTTGTATCAGCCGTACAATTTAACCACATATAAAATAATTGGCGACTACGTCTGTTTGTGTGTACGCTGTATGCTCCCAACGATGTGTCCCTAACTTAGTAATTGTTTAGTCTCTTTCACAAACACTGATATAGAGCAAACTACGTTGCATTAACTCTGCTGATGCATACTGTGTATGGAGTTTACTGTTTAATGTAAAAGTTATATTTCATTAATCACACACATATATATAGCTCATGTTCTAAACACTTCACATACATTTATACTTAAATAAACATACAAACATATAGAAAAATGCAGTACACTGATACACACAGTATACTAAACCTCTACTAACATGACTTGCAATGTTCTATCACTAGTGACTGTAAGCAGGCTACTACTAGTCAGAGCTGTGACAAAATCACAGTGATTCAAATATTTGGTGACTCAAATATTTGAAAAATGATTTATTTGAAATATTTGATACAACTGGTGATTTGATTTGGTTAATTTTCATTATTTTTAGTTTGATTTGCCCTTTTCCACAAGATTTGACCAAATATTTGCAAAATTATAGCAAATCATCAAAAAAACAGTGATGATGTTTGCAGCTTTTCTTAATGCTTGCAATTGGCCTGGTATTGCCATAATTCATAGTATTCAACTGTAGCAAATACACAAAAGCAGTGAAAAGAAAAGAAAACACCTAATTATTATCCTATAGTAATTAAGGATCATGGAAAACTATGCTGCCTTTTCTTTTATGTCTAAGTTTTCATCAGCAAAAGTTGAATTATCAGTCGGCTACTTTCTTTTCTGACTTGAATGTGGTGAGCTGAGAGGGTTTATGATTGGTGACCAGGTTATTTACTTATCTGTAGTGAGTAATGCATTAGTGGATAATGTACTATAATGATAACTGCTTTGATACATATGCAAATTAAAGCCTGGTTCACATACATCGTAGATGGCTCGCAAGTGATCGCGGATCCCTCTTGCGACGGATCCGTGATACATGCTCACATAAACTTGACAAACCCACGATCGCATGAAGTATAATCAATCTCTTGAATGGGAGGTAATAAAATCTCGAAACATGTCTTCACTGACCAACGACTATGTACATACTAAATGAATTATCGTTGTTCAATTTACACCAAATAATTTATTATTTTTAACAGTTATAAAAATTTTTTAGATTTTTGCGATATTATCATTAAATGTTATTCCATATTTTTTAATTAAATTTTCAACTGTTGTTCAATGGTGCATTATCATTTTATTACCATCTCTTAATATAAAATTTTGAATCTCAATTCATAATAATATGCTAATTATGCTATTATATAAAAATTTAAAGAAAATATATATATTTATACACTCAAATCAGCTATCACAATATTTCACTCGGAAAATTAATAATTATTTAATTAATATTTATAATTAAACAATAATAATTTTATTATTTATTATAATTCTTTGATGACAGTCATTTTTACATGAGTAACCTTGACCTGAATGTGGTTTTTGAAAAAGAAAGTAAGAAAATTTACTCTCTATCGTACGACGGTCGCACGAAAGTTTGTTCAGCTGAACTTTTCTACGAGCCTCTACGACGTCGTACGAGCCACAGGAAATCCAGGTTCACATACATCGCAGATGGCTCGCAAGTGATCGCGGATCCCTCGTGCGAGCCATCTACGATGTATGTGAACCAGGCTTAATGCTCAGTGTTTGCTATTATTTATCAATTATCTAGTATCGCTGGTACTATTAGCAATAGGCTTCCACAATGACAGTTTTTTTGACAATAAAATTGGTTGATTGCTTTGTTTACTGGGTGTAAATTTTGTCTATTGCATGGAACTGGCTAATTCATCTGGCTAGTCTAATTATTGTTTTGGAATTTAAATGAAAATATATATTGGTCGACATACCAATAAATAAGTTCCACTGGAAAGTGCACAAAGGAAAATGCAAGTTTGCGAAAGTAATCAAGTTGGAATAATGTTTTCTAGAGACCAGCTAACCACACTTTATGATCTAAATTTGGGTCAATTGGTTCAGGCAGCCTATTAAAAGCTGAAAGTTTTTTTTTATTACATTTCTAATAGTTTCAGTGATGATTTGAAAAATTGGCTGCAAATGACATTCCAAATATTTGATGTGATTTGGAACAACGCATGATTTGACTTGATTCAACATTTATATTCACTTGCAAAAATTTGATTTGATTAGAAGGAAAATTCAAATGATTTGATTCATGAAAATTGTGATTTGTCACAGCTCTGCTACTAATAATACTGCTAGTCCATCGAATATCACAATGATTTAGCACACAATAGTTGATGGCTTAGTACAATTGTGCTGTAGGGTAATCAATAGCTTAGCTCCAGCGTGATTAACTCCTCCAACGACGTTCATGCAAATGCAGTGGCTCAATGATAAACAATGATGAGCTAACGTATTTGCTTCACGGCTCAGTGGTTAGTAGCTATGTACACTTAGATACGCCTAGTAGTAGTAGAAATTAACAGTCACTAGTGATAGTTGATAGAGTGAGGCCTGCGCTTCGGGTGAGTGGACTTCAATGTGTGTAATTAATAAATTTATTTTATTTTGTATTGTTTGATGTATTCTACATAATTATTGATAATATCTGCAGTTTACGTGGGTGTTTTGTTTTTACTTGCTAATGTTGAACAGCATTGTGTGTCGATACAAACATTGAATAATTTAGTAGGGCGTACGTACATACAAGGTAGCCAGTGCAAATGGATTTTTCAAATCAGCCTAGAGACTTTAAAAATTATGTTATGGCATAGAATCATATCTTGCCGTCACAATATGGGTAAACTTTTTTGTCTCTCATTGATAGTGACTGAGAAAATGAATTTTAAAAATGACTCTCTTTGCACCAAAATTACTTTGTTTCATGTACGCACAGAGGAGAGTTTTACGCCTCATTATTGATACATTTGAGTGACCAAGCATGCAGTATTAATTAGCGGCTAGTTACTAATTACTTCATTAGAAAAAATACGTTTTTATTTGGCAAGATAATTATCAAATGTATTTTCATACCTCCAGATATCAATGATTTACAACAAGTAGTATTTGATAAGCTAGTGATATAAAATTGACTAAAATCATGAGGGCCAACGGCGCAGTAGGAATTTTCCGGTTTACAAAGACGTTTCCAAACAATTCTTCCCAAAGCTACAGATATGTAAGAAGTCCAGTGATTAGTTAATCTGCTCCAGACTAGTGTATCCTATTAAACCCTTTTAAAATTTTGTTTCTAGCAGCCTGTGATCCTAAGTTATTGAAAATTTAATAATTCCCGAACTTTTGGAAACTGAAAAAAATCAGGTGATACAGATATTTATATCAATGCTTTTGACGTGTGACGTCATATTTCGTGATCTATTTGTAGACGCTATACAAGGGTAGCTAAAACATTTGAAATATATAAATTTACTCTTCACAATCAGTTTTGGTGCCAAATTTTCGAGCAGAAGCTGGTAAGTTCACTGATGCTAAATAGAATTAGCTTTGGCTTGATCCACAGACTGAAGAGTGAATTTTATAAAAAAAATCAGAGTAATAATGCCTCAATATTAAAATTTTTTGCTTGCGGTAGCTTCGTAGAGGGATCGACCGAGCGTGACAACTAATAAAAAGAGTATATCATCATACATATATATACTTTTCGTGTGTATTTTTACATATCATCACCGTTAGTATATGTAACCGTACAAGTATGTGGGCTGATAGTCGAAAATAAACTGTTAGTTACTGGCTCCGTCAATGTCTATTTTGATGTTGGTAATGTTGGGAAACTGTAAGTAATGTCTTATTTGTTGCCGGTCTTGAAAAATACGAGTACAGTCCTAAAGCCTGGTTCACATTGTCACCGACTGCTACGGCGATAGTGGGAATTGTCTTATCGCCGATAATGTGAACATGCAATACTGTTGTCGCCGCCATAACGCCGCTCCATTGGGAAAGTTTGGCAGTGTCAAACTTTTCCGACATCGGTGACATTACCGCGATGCATTATTGCAATGTGAACCAATGAACGCCGTTTGTCAGCGATAGGTCTGAGTTGACCTATAAAAATTTAACCGCTCTAATTGTCATAACCTTCCACTCGTCGGATAATAAATAAAATAATAATCCGTCATTGACTTTTTATTGGTTTGTTTTCATAAGTTATAGTATTTAAAAAGAAAATTATTTGAGACTCTAAATAAAGATAATATCTACACACCATTGCCAGGTAAGAGATGTCAGATTAGATTGATTTTAATTAAAAAAAATAATAAACATAAATAAATAAAGTAATAATTTATTTATTAATTAATTATAAATCATTATTCCTTGTTGTTTGCCATTTTTTATTCTTTTTGCTGCCGATTTATTTATTGATTGAATTGACTGTAACTGTTATCTGTTTTTTATTATCATCATTATTGTTAATTGCTACTAATTATTATAACTACTAATAAAAATACAATGAATGATGTAACAACAATTAATAAGAATTATTATTATTATAATTATTAATTATCATAATAAATAATAATTTATAATAATTGCTATCAACTGAGTGCAGCGCATAAATAATGATGACACCCAATTGTAAATTTTTTAACATTTAAAATATTGAAGTTCATTATCTTTGAAACTTGTTAAGAAAATAATAAAAAATAAATACAAACAACATTATTATTATTGTAATAATAAATATTGTACAGGATTTCGTGTCTGGGTGGTAGCCACCTGTACACTCTCCCGATATGCTCTGTTCGACCCTAAGTCCGTACTTCAATAATATGCTTATTATTGTTCACAGTGCGTACATTGACTGGTGCAGTTTTGCGTGCGGCCGAATCTGGAGTGGAGTGAGTGCAATAATTATCTATAATTATTTGCTGTGTCCGAACCCTTACAAGGTCCGACAATAATTGTGAATTATTGTCTAGTTTATAGTTTGTTTCGAACTGTGCTCTGACATTAATTCCCCAGGAATTACTTGTCTAGTTTATAGTTTGTTTCGAAATGTGCTCTGACAATAATTATGCTGAAGTTTTGTAGCCGAATCTGGGCTCAGCCGAGATCGACAATAACTCCCTGCAATTATTGTTTGACTAGCTTGTTGGATTCCCCGAATCCGAATTTGATATGTCGAACTATTAGTGCACTAGGCCTTGTGTTGTAATCCTTGCCTCAGGCAAGGGTATACACAGTGATAGGGCGTACCGTTCTCACTTTCCACCTTAGCGTCGTGCTTGCTAATAGTCGACTTGTCCAGCGCTGGTAGTTTTGGTGCTCCTAGCTGTGCTTGCTTCAAGAGAAAGAGATTCTTCTGAGAGTCAGGCTAACTCTGATTTTTATTATCTCAACACAGATATTTATACAAGTTACTTAACCACACCTAGTGAAAATATTGGTGCAAGCCACGCCTTGCCCTTACATTAGTACTAAAATGCATTTATATAATTATTTCGTGGAAAAAGTGTAACAGGAAATAGTAAATAATTATTATTTGGGCACATCATAAAACTGCTCTAGATAGACACCGTAGCAATAGAACTGAGACAAGCATAGACAAACATAAGTGAGTACATATTGAGATCGTAATTAGACAGTGAGTTCATATCGCAGACAGTTGCGTAGACAAAGAGAACAAAGGGTGAGATAATATTGAGTCAAGGGCTCAGACTAAGTAGGAGTAAATAATAATAAACGTTCGCAAGTGCTGGCGTCCCTCACAATATTTATTATTAATAAGTTTAACACTCACTTCAGACAATGTTATTAATTATTATTTTGGTTTTAGGTGGTGAAGAGAATTGGCCCAATCAACTATTCTATATATCATCATAATGATCTCTGTGCTCCACTCAATTCAGCTTAATTCAGAAATATCTCTGTGACTATCACCAATCACTGTTCGACTTTAAACTAAGATAATTTATCCACATATTTTATTATTGCTGTACCAAATAAGCAATAAATAATATTGGGCTTAAATTGTACTATAGTTTTTTTATTTTTTATAAATATACTAGTTGAAATTGCTGCTATATCACGGTTAATCTCCGACTGCTAGTCGTTACCACTCAACTACGTTCTATTGGTTGTTGTGGTTTATAGGTCGAGCTTATTGTGAATGCGGTGTTGTCAGTGATAGCATCACTGACTGCTCCCGATTGTCAGTGGGCTTGATTCGGCGTTGAATTAGGATAATGTGAACATAATTTCTGTGATGCATCAGTGATGATCAGTGACACTGGTCACTGACAGTCCCTGATCCATCACTGACAATGTGAACCAGGCTTAAGACTTTTGTACATGGCTCTAATGTTTATTTCCAATTTAGACTCATCAACCGTGACTTCCTTGGTAGTGTGAGCCCTATAGTTGTTGATATAATTAGTGTGACTGAGACAGTTTTGAAGTAGTTCTTTAGCCATGGTAAGATGTAATATGTATTCTTACGCCAGGCAAATATTTTTAAGAGTGTATCCTCATGCGGCCAGCTTGATGTGAAACTTTATACGGTATTATGAAGAGGGTGAAGATGAAAAGCCGCTTCAGTAGAGAATGAATCGAGTTGGTAACGCTATCTCTCCTTTTGTACAGATACAAAAGACAGTGACCTGTGCCTCTTTTTCTTTGTAGCGATCGGCTGGATGCCCCTGTGTGTTTGATCATTTTTGTGTTTGTGCTTTGAATGCCAAAACTCTTGATAGACTGTCAGGTAATGGTAGTTGCCAGTGTAAAAAACCGTCCTCCCATCGATTTTTATCTTGAAACCCTTAACAAATAGTGTCATCAGACTCATTTTCGCATTTTCTCATTTTCACCGGTGTTTAGTTTGTATTTGTGAGTAGGATTTAGCGAGTCCGGATACAGTATACTGGCAGGAGCCAACTTGGGCTTCTTTCTAACAAGTTTGTCTCCCAGATTAACTTTAAAAATATGATGATTCACATGAGAGTGTACCTTGTCTTCTCTTAGACCCCACCCTGTCTCTTGGTGACATGGAATAATTTAGTCCTCCACTTTAGGTCATTTTTATATATAGAGTAAATATCAAACTATCTGATAACCTTCCGCTTAATGATAGATATGACTGCGCTGATGATAGTTATGGAGAAACTAGCTGTGGTGGGGCCGCTTCTGGAGAGGTTGACTATTGCATACAACAGTCCATCAACTTTTATGATCGCAATGCCAACTGAGTTTTACTGAGCAAGGCGCAGCAAACGTCAACACGCTTATTGGAAACAAGGTCAGTGGTGAACTGACACAATATTTTAATCCACTGCTAGCAGCCGCAGGCGAAAACATAGTAAATGAAGTGATGAAAAGTGTCGTAGAATATGCTGAGAATGGCAGCGAATATGACAAGTACGCCAAATAAAACTTCATTTCTAAAAGGTGTGAGTGATAGACAATGTTCAGCAAGCACCGTGACCCGAGGCACTTGGGTATACACCCGGTATTGATAAATACACTCAAAACAAAATTGATATACAGCTCCGGACAAGGGCAAGCTCTGGCTGCGCTGGAACCCAACCGCTTAACCAACATGAGGAGTGCAGTGAGGAGACGATGTCAATGCCTAAGACTGCTTAGCCAGAACCACCAGTCCAGCTAATCTATGAAGAGGAGCCCCTGCCACCAGACCCTTTATTTTCTTAAAGAGTTTGCCCTATCACAGTTTATTGAGCCAACCACTGCCAGGGCCGCACCACTCCTGCCTGTAGATCACCTTCCAGTAACCTGTTTTCCCGGAAGATCAGGCCGTACAACACTGAAAGATCTCCCCTACGGAGCACAGGACCACCCGCCTGGTACAGTGAAAATTAAATCGATGTCTCATATAGAAAAGGATATCTGGCCCTACCGCCACAACTTTAAGGAATCTGTCAATGCTTTCCCACTCCTGTCTGCTTTACCTGGACATGAGAAGCCACCCTTGATGCTACTGAAATACAGAAGGACACCCTTACTATGAGATTAGCTCTACCAGAATCACAAAAGTACCATCTAATTCCGTGATGCAATAAATCATTCTGATAACCAGAGCTGCTCGTACACATATTTATTCTTATTATCAGTGATAACGATTCATTAATACCAAAAATAATTTCCCAAATGGTGTAGTGACCTCCAAAGTCCTCTTGACAACAGCTGAGTGTCAAGCAAACCTTCCACTTTTCAGTCACAGTCAGAAACCACTCTAGCACACAGGTATTTTCACTGCCGGTCCTGCAGTCAACCCTGCCGGTTCAGTAGTCAACCCTGCCAGCCCTGCAGTCAACCCTACTCGCCTTTCAGCCGCCTGATCGACTTCATAGTCAGCCCTACCGGCCCCGCAGCCACCTAACCGGCCCTGCAGTCAGGCTATAATGGGCCAGCAACAATGACCCTTGTCTAGCCTGAAAGCCCAGAGTAGTCTCAGATGTTACCAAGCCTAAAGCCATAAGAGAACTAATCACAAGTACCTCAAAAGTTGGACCACAAGCTAGCCAAGCCCTAGGGACTCGGCGCAGGAAGCTGATGGTGGAATACCAACCATGTCTGTGCAGTATTGCTCCTAAACTCTGCCTTCTACCTCCTGGCGTGTAATCTATTTGCTCTTATTTACTTTTTTTGATTGCCTGCTATACTTATTTGTGTTCATTTGACCATTCATGTTCCACTTCTTTATTTTTAGCTAAATGCGCTTTTACTGCATGTGCATCTGCCTGTAAAAGGCGAAGCTATGTCTGTATGCTTTTTTACTGTATCAAAACTTTTATAAGCATATGCCTTAGAAGCGAGATACGGTAACGCTGTTCGTTTCTACAAGTTACAAGAGACAATAAATGTATTCTCCTCTAAAGCACCATGCTTCCAGTCTGAGCCGTGGGCTTGTTGCAGTTGTAGAGTTTGAGCAAGACTCCTCCACAGCACATTTAATTAACTACGCTCTGCAGGGAGAGAGGCTTTGTTGGTGAATTTTGATGGGTTCTTGACATTACACTTCACATGTACAATACGTTTCATAGAACACATTTGTTGTCCACTAAGTATAGTACATGTAATACAAGATAAAAATCATGAACTTGTTTATTCCTTGATCAGAATAAACTTAGTTTTCAGGCAAATTGTGGATGAGCTTTGACTCTTTGGTCGAGCTTCTTGTTCCGTTTTAATTCACTATATTCATATCATAAGCTCTATTTAGTCAAGCCCTTGCATTTTTAATTTAAAGACAGTTCTTTTTATTCTGTTTTGCTAAATTAAACTGAATTGGATATTATTTAGTTGTCTAATTTAAATTTTATTGAGTTACTTCTCACTTGTTTCAGTTTGGATGTTTTTGATGTATTACTTATTTCCAGCTTGAAAATATAGATCTTACCAAACATGAATGCATACCAACATTGAAATTTAATTTATCGTACGAACATTCTTACACCAAAACTACTCAATTACCAGTTAGTTTCCCTGTATGTCTGGAGAATGCGTTTAGTTTATGGCATTACTAAAACTTCATACCTTACACATTTCATTTGCATTGGTGTTACCAGTGAACTGCTTGGAGTGTGAAAAGTTGTTCTTGTCTGGTTGTCTAACCATAGTTCTAAGCGTAAGAGCATCCTGTTTCTCGCTGATTAACTACCGAAATTGAAATATTTTTTTGTGGTTTCACAAAGAGCCTTTTTGTGTGTGTAATGCTTTGTTGGTTGAAATTGTGTTTAGGCCTCCCCTTTCTCATGTTTTACTTCTCCGCCTCCTATAAATGTGATTTTTTTTTTAATTCCGATAAATACGCTGTTTTTTTTCCATAGTTATATATATATCATAGTGCATCCCACATGTGGTACAAAACAGTAAACATAAAGACTTGCTCGATGCACTAAGTTAGCTGTTCTACTGTTGTAGTGAGGAATATGGATTTAATTGACACAAAACATGAGCCTTGTGCAGGAGAAAGTTCTGGTGACTCTCTCATAGAAGGTTGGTACAGATTTTACTGCTTTTTATGTTGTTTACAGTTATCAAAAGATTGGATTCATGTACATCAGTCTTTGAATTCTGTAGTCATTTTATGAAAAATACTCCATTTGTGATACTTTTTATTGTGAACAAGTAACCGCACGCGGTTACTGGAAGTTTTTAAGCTTAAACAATATCATTCAAATGGTATGAGCTGAAAATCAATATCTTAGTGGATTTTGATCTGGTTTCCAAGAAATACCATTAGTCTAAATAATTCGTTTTTTCTTCCTGGAGGGACACTCTTTGCACACAAGTGTTAAAAGTTGAACATTTATTGTCAGTTGTTGTGTTATAAATATAGCCCATGGTTCAGACCAACTAGAGAGCATGCTAGTTTATTAATAACATTTCTTGGTTTGAGTTCGGCTCTCGGGAAGCGATAGAATATAAAAAGACAAATGTAAGAAAAATATACCAGGTGAATACATGCAATGAATAATAAAACTTTCAGCCTTCATAGAGGCTGAATGAAAATGTATCGATTGACATAATGATGGTGTTAACGAATCAGGTGTGAAGTAAGTAAGGCGTAACTCAAAGTAGGTAACAGAAAACATCAAAATACATGAATTTTAGCGAATAAAGCTCTGAATTTTTAACATGCAGATTCAAGATCTGGTAGATAAAAGAAAGCTGTGGTTGATCTACGATGAGTCGTAAGGCTCCGTCTATTCTGTGATCTGTAGTTTGATGTAACACTGGGTGGGGGACTCCTATATACAGGTTGGAGGATTGCCTTGGCTGGTTGTGGGAACTTGATCCAAGGCAGTCGTTTTGTGCTGGCCCAGTACAATGTGTACCAGCATGGTAGCGGTCTTTTTTGACTCGCTAAGGGTCATCACCAACTAGTTTTGTTTCTATGCTATCCCTGAACTATATATCTGTATGGGTTAGCAGTCTGAGCCCCTTTGCACACATGTTTATTGGCTCCTCCAAAACTAGGTAAGGATATACTTATTTTTGTGAGCACCATACACAAAAACTGTTGGGTGGATCTAAAATCTTTTGCTCCTGGCATTTATGACACTGGTCACCATGGGCTGGGGAGTAAGGGGAACATGGGAGAAGGTAGTTTCCCCAGCAGCCTTTTGTTTGTTTTTGTGTTAATTGATTTCATTCTCACTGCTGGTAGCAGCTGTAGTGTGTTTACAATTAAATCTAGTTTTCTGTACCTGATGTACTGGTGTTCTTGTATCCTAAAACAGCCTGCATAAAAGTTTGTCACTTGCTACACCTAGAAGTAGAACTTGAAGCATCAAATCATCGTTCATTTTTGTGCAATAACGGTCTCTGGCTATTTTATGTAGAGTTGTTACAAACTCTTCATTCGTTTGAGAGCCTTACTTTTTCAGACAATAAGTGACGACACTAGACAAAACAATTAAAACGTGGTTTACAGAACTCATCATGTTTGGTTACGAAATCAGCATATAAATCCTGTCATTTTCATCAATCCTTTGCATATTCGCCGAATACAAAGTTGAAAATTATCATCATTGTCTAATTTTCAGCTTTGATAACAAGCTTCAAGCATTTTTAAAATTCAACCATAAATTAGACAAGTCTACACCATTTTGTATGGGTTTTGGTTCTGAGAGTACATTATTCATTGTTAACATATTGATGCCTACTCCTCACCTGGTAAACCTTTTGTGTAGTTTGGTAATCCATATAAGTTCAAATTGTTAACATGTTTGTACTTATCAGTTGCAAGGTGGCAGAAACCCTATCATTTTCCTTTTTGTTGGAGGTAACAAAATTCTCGTCATAAACAATTGGCGCTGGCTATTGTTATTATCCAAAATGTTATTAATTATCACAAATAGCATATAAGTAGTTTTGTACGATCTGTTAGTAAAGACATGGTAACTTTTTCTGGGCCAGTAGAGGTAACTGCCTTTTTCTGTTTTGTTTATTTACTGATATAAAACTTGAGATGATAATAATCGAAGCATAAAACAAAATAAAAAATCTCTCTATATATGTTTATATTGATACTTTTTATTGAAATGGTTTTAAGTCTGAGTAGAAAACTCTGATAGCATAATGGAAAAAGTGTATTGAATTAGAAACAAATGGTGGCAGTGATTGTTAGAATACTTCTTTGGTGCAACTAAAACTTGCTTACTTTTTTCAAAAGTTATCCAGCCAGTCCCAATGGCCAATCGTGTGTATAGTCTCTTAGTTATTGAATAGTTGATTCGTATAATTTGATGGTTGAATTCACCTCCCGTTGCTACTGAAAATGTCACAATTTGTAGTCAGTGCAAATGGATTTTTCAAATCAGAATTTGGACGCTAAAAAACCTATGATGGCATAGAATTGTATATTGTCGTCACAATAGTGGTAAACCTTTTTGTCTCTCACTGATAGTTACTGAGAAAATAGGTTTTAAAAATTACTTTCTCTGCACCAAAATTATTTTGTTTTATTTTTGCACAGCGAATAGTTGTACGCCTCATTATTGATAAGTTAGAGTGAAATACGTGACATGTGATCAAGTGTGAGTTATTGATACATAAAACCAAAATTAAGTTTTTATTTGGAAAGGTCGTTATTAAATCTATTTCATACCTTCAGATGAAAATGATCTATATCAAGTAGTATATCAGCAGGTCGGTAATCTGATAGGTTAGTGAGATAATTGGACTAAAATCGAAATGGCCCATATGGCGCACTTGGATATTGCCTGTTTACAATGTGGTTTCAAAACAGTTTTTTCTGAGTCCACACCTATGTAAGCAGCGCAGTGATTGGTCAATCTGGTCTGGTGAAATTTAAGATCTTAGATTTAACATATTTGAGAAAATTGTCTCTAGCAGCCTGTGGTCCCAAGCTATTAAAGATTTAGTAATTCGATAGTATTCGAAAACGGATAAACAACCCTGTGCTACAAATTTATATATCGATGCTTTGACTCCACAAACGCTAGGCAGCCATGGGATTTGTGGACGCTACAATTTGCTTCAACTATTTACATCTACATACCACCTTGATAATGTTCTCCCCATCCCTCACACAAATGACCCATATTTTTAATCGGGCCATGTTAGATAATTGAAATGAAACATGTTATTGAAGGTGTAAGGAGCTGTGTTAACCATCCCTATGGGTGTATCTTCTTAGAAATATATTTATACTTTAGAATGTGAGATGGTAAAGATGGAACCAGGAGTCAGAGATATTAGTGAAAGTTATTATCCAAGAGGTAAGAAATCAACGCAGTATGACTTGTAATTTTATTTGGCACTATAGATGAGTACGCAACTAAGAAGGTATTGTGAACTATTAGAAGTTGAATGCAATTGCAGATATAGAGGTTCTGGTGGGAGCTGATGGAAAGACTGCAGATCAAGGTAAAACTCTGCTGTATTATCTATGTATGTGTAAACTAAAAAAACTAGGGATATGTTTCATGTGAATTTTGTATTAATTTGTGGGCACTTCATTATTTCATTTAGCAACCTCCAAATGGAAGAGCTCGTTCATAGAAAAATCAATACTCTTTTCTTGCTGTAGAACCTGAGATGGTGAAGTTAGAACCAGTGGTTACAGGTGTTGGTGAATTTCATTTCCCAAAAGGTGAAGCGAATGATGTAATATATGTGAAGTACTTGTAACACTATACTATTGTTTAGAGGTAAAGTGTTGAGACATTTTGTATCAACAGAACCACTTCTTCTATAGATATACAAGTTGAAGTTGATGATGATGGGCGGAGAGCAATCGATGGTATGAACTTACTTTGCTATTATTGTTGGCAAAACAGAGAGAACTTGAGGTGCGAGACTGTTTCATCAATTTAATTGTTATCAAGCCGATAAGAACCATTTTACAGAATCTTTGATTCAGAGTCTCATAGCACGCCATTTTGCTAAGCATAAACTACCTGTTACTGTCCTGAAACTATCCTTGGAAGTTATCACTTGTTTTCACTTTAGATTGAAAAGGCAGTCCCAGAAATCTATTCCATTACTGTTGGGCAGGTTTTGTGGCCGTCAATGCACTGGAACGATTTATTCATAGTTTGAGAAAGCATTTTATCTCCCAACTTCTTTTTTATATTTACTCCCACCCTGGCTAAAGCGAAGCCTGCGCTGTCACTCACTGTAATTTTTGGTTCCTCAACTGACTTCTTTTCATCACTCTTTCTTGTTCTTTAACCCGTATACACCCTTTTCTACAGGTAAAAACTGTTTCAACATTAAAACCTGACAAAAACTTGAGGAATGTAAACAATTTTGCTTGATAGTGCTATGTCAGCAAATTTTAGCTGATTTAAACTCAAGTTGTTCAACTCTACGATATCTTGATTAAAAAACTTTTTTCAGGAGTTGTGCTCCCTCTAGTTCCATTTATAGTATAAGCTCTACAAACGTTGACTTGTGAAAATTTTTTTCATGATTCCCAACACTTTCTTTATACAAGGCCATAAAGTGAGGTTGCAAATAATTTGGCTTGTTTGCCTAAAAGGAGGGCATGCAAGTAATAGCCCATGTGCACATACTTTCAAGAGCACAAAAATTGAGGCTTTTAACTGTTTTCAGCTTTTTTGGAAGCGTTTTAGCTAAGTCAGCATTTTAGTTCATCGTTGATAGGTTTGCTATTTGGTACTCACGGCCCTCACGTGATAAATGAGATACTGAATGTCTCAAAAAACTAAAACAATAATACAGGTGAAAAAGATTGTTTTAAATCAAAGAGATCAAAAGATTTGGAATATATCGATATGTAGAAACTAGTTGGGAAGAAAAAAATGGCTTATTTATACTTGCTGCGGGTGTGGCTCAATTGGGCCTTCTGTTTGAATACGGATACCACCTGCAGCCTGTAACCATTTTTATCCCACTTCACAGCATCGGTTTGTAGTATGATAGGAGCAGACCTCCTGAGGTAGCAGACCTGCCAACATATCAAATTAATTGACTAACTTGTCATATAATGCATGTAAATTGGTTTTGGTAGGAGCCTGCACAAACAGATATTGTGTTTACAAATCTATCATATTGATAGGTAGACTAGCTAGTAGTATAATAGAAGCAGATCCTTATACAACTTGGGAGTTGTTTTGTGAGGTACAATCCACACATTCAATACAATCCACCTAAGTGAAGTAATCAAATTGTGGTCGACTGCCTTTGTCACTTGACCCTCTGGAGCCAAATGCTTGAGTGACTACCCTATAGTATATAGAAAAAAGGCTCATTTCAACAACTCATAACGCTGCAGATTGATGAGCTGTAGCTTAAAACAACCATTAATCTAAAAGCTCAGGATATTTCCTAGTTCACTGGAAGTTTCGGACCTAAAAATTCAATTTGAAGCAAAGTTGGAAAGGCCGAGATATAGTGCTGATATTACTACTTGTATGTACAAAAAATGAATTACAAACTATTTTTCTTGTACCACTTCAACTTTCATATCAAATTTTAAATAAATGATTACTTATCAGCTAAAAAAATAATCATTGAGTTATAAACTCGGAGTTTTATTCTTCAAACTGAATATTCAAAAAAATAATAGTTTTTTTTGCGGTGCCAATGAAATCGATCACTCTTGTTCAAAATGGGCATACTACTTTTTGACATTGTTCATACTTTACTTCAGAGTAGTTTAATGCCCTGGTCACACGAGGATGATAAGGAAACTATTACTGAACTTTATTAGGGGGTTGCTGAAGCGCAGCGAATAAAGTTTTGTTAGGCCTATCACACGATAACTATAATGGATTCATCACGCCTAGCGATCAGTAGTTTCATCCAATGACAGCGCAGTGTTCTTTGTGTGCAGGCCTACTCATAATTTCCTGCATGATGCAAAAGCATGGAAATTAACTGAAGCAAGGTTTGGATGAGATTATTTTAATAAATAGTCAACTTTGACCAGTCATTACTATTACAGTTATTTGATTATAATTTATTATTATTATCTTTAATTCATCCAAAACTCATTATGAATATAATAAAACAAATATTGTTTTTATCAAAAAAAAATGTGCTACTATGGAAACAATATGCTCGTTGTGAATGAACCTGACATTAGAAACCAACCAATAACCGCCCATTGATAGTGAACCAATGAATGAGCTTATGTGGCTCAATCATATGCAAGCATCGCAACCGACAAATTTCCCAAACCTGGCATTGTTTGATCACATCGAAACTGAAGTATTCGCTCGGTTTGCTCAGCAACGAACTCGCTGGGCCTGAAAAAATAGTTTCGCTAACATTTTTTTCAGAGAGTCTGTCTCGTGTGACCAGGGCTTAGCAGGTTTTTGTTAATTTTAATCTACTGTTGATAATATTAAATACCAGTATGTCAGTATCCGTCAAATTAATCCACTTTTTTATTATTATTTCATTTTTGCTACGAAACCAAGTGGCACTTCGGTATCTTGTGTATCTGCCACATGTACGGCAATTAATGTGACCCTGCGCTCTGTGAGAATTACAAAACGTCACATAAGCTTACTGGCCTGAAAGCGAACATTTTTGCATTACAGGGCAGGTATTATTTTTGTAAATGTACTGGCAAACTTCTCCATTTCCTGTACTGCTCAGTATAAAGTTATCAATCTGAAGGGGAGATGACTCTTTATTTTTGACTGGCTCCAGTGATGGTTAAAAGTTATAAACACAGTTTTGCTACAAAATTCGACTTGATAAAATAACTATTTTGTTCTAGAGTAAAGCGTAAGATGTTCATGTAGATGTTACTGAAAAAGAAATTCATTTTACGCACCAAATATTAAACACATAAATAAAAACTATTTCAGTCAACGGTGACTCCCAGTCAATAATGACTCATATGAAATTTTGTGGACTTTGGCTCCAATGGAGTTGTCCTTATATGAAATAGTGTTGGAAATGGCTGACCTCACTTTTATTTCTTCACTTAGCATTCCACAAATGCCCCCCCTCCCCTGTTGTCATATGCTCTCCGTGCAATTTTTCTTCATGCATCACATCTTGTCACTTTTTTATCGCTTGTTCCTTTCCTAGCACATGATCTTTTTCTTCTCTTAGCACATGATCTTTTTCCTTTCCTAGCATATGATCTTTTTCCTCTTATAGCACATGATATTTTTCCTCTCCTAGCACATAATCTTTTTCCTCTCCTAGCACATGATCTTTTTCCTTTTCTAGCTCATAATCTTTTTCCTATCCTAGCACGCTATCTTTTTCCTCTCCTAGCACATGATCTTTTTCCTCTTCTAGCACATGATCTTTTTCATCTCCTAGCACATGATCTTTTCCTTCTCCTAGCACATGATCTCTTTTCTCTCCGAGCACATGATCTTTTTCATATTTTTAATAGGTCTCCACAAATATTTGTGAAATTTTTAAGGTGTGTTTCGTAGCAAAGACATAGTTTATTTTACCAATCTAGTTTCAGGTTCGTACCAAAAATATGATCATCAATGCAGCCTTACGCTGACACATGCATAGCTCTTGATACCTTTTTATCCCATGGTTACCGGCACACAATGCACCCAGTATCTTTTTAGCTCCCCTTGGCACAAGCACTTTGTAGTAGGAGCAAATATCTTTACAATTATGAACAGACTTCGTTTGAGGTTCTTACCACAAATGGTTCTTTTTTTTTCTTTAAATAACAATTGTGGTACCAAGTAAACAGAGAAGATAACGCATGTATGATATTTTTCTCAACTAGTCAAATTTTACTGTTCAATAAATGTATATTGTCATAAAAAACTGATAGTACTTACTGAAATACATTAAGATTACGTGAAGAAATGAGTAAATTGGAAACACAATACCACACAGCAACAAGTAAAACTTCATCAACTGAAGTTGTATTGGAAAGCTAGTACAAACACCTTTTTACCACTCATGTCTGTACCACTAATACTTTTTCTCATATATCTTCTATATCCCCCTGCATCCTCAAATGGCTCGCTAGTCATTCAACTCTTGTATACATGACCAATAGTTTCACAAACTCGTGATTTCAGAGTTGTGATAAAAATTGCTACAAATTGACAGCTCGGCATGAAAACAAGTTATCTAAGCCACTATCGATCCCTTTTTCCGAAGGGAATGTAACTCCTGCGGATGTTGACTTTTTCCCATCGCTTCTAGCTTGTTATACTTAACTGGCTATGATTCAGCCATTTTGATTGCTAAAAAGGTAAACTTTCCACCATTACACTGCTTGCGGCACACAAAAAAATTTCATTACTTTAACAAAAAAATGGAAGGCTTTACTGTTTTAACAATTGAGGGCATGCATGCATGTACCAGAACGCAGCTGTAGCAAACATTTTCAAATACATATTCTATAGAAATCCAAATACAGTACATGGATGATTGCTGGGGTAAATACTGTAAAAAATTAATGCCACAGATAGTGCTGTTGAAAATGGTAACAGTGATGGTAAAGCTGAACGTCTTGAAAATCTCAAATCACAGCAGTGTTATGCCTAAACTGAACTCATTTAACAACCTAGAGTTTTGCTGCTTGAAATCTTTTAATTTCTTTGAAAATGAGCTTTTGACAATGTCAGACGTTTTGCGTTTAATTTCCCACCTTATTATATATGTCTCCATAATATCCCCCCTTATTACATATGTTTCCATAATAGTACAAAGTTGGTACATAAATGGCGGTGTATTGGCCATCAAAATTATTTAAGCAACTTTTTTTGAAGTGACTAAAAGGCAAGTAGAAGTGAGGTGAAGTTTACTGTATGCTAGGTTGTTTCTCATCACACATCAGTTTTAAAGATGAAAAGAAAGAAGATAACAAAAGAATCAAATCACACTGCTGAGTGACACTGCTGCGTGACACTGCTGAGTGACACTGCTGAGTGACACTGCTGAGTGACACTGCTGATTGACACTGCTGAGTGACACTGTTGAGTGACACTGCTGAGTGACACTGCTGAGTGACACTGTTGAGTGACACTGCTGAGTGACACTGCTGAGTGACACTGTTGAGTGACACTGCTGAGTGACACTGCTGAGTGACACTGTTGAGTGACACTGCTGATTGACACTGCTGAGTGACACTGTTGAGTGACACTGCTGAGTGACACTGCTGAGTGACACTGTTGAGTGACACGTCAAACTGCGTGGGTGGTATAAGCATAATAGTTGAAGTTGAAGTAATTCGGTTCTACACCAGATAAACAAACTCTTTTTGCGTGACTTTTTTTCTAAACCAATACCAACTGGATATCCAGCAATGCTCTATGGAATTATGATACTTTTACTGGGCAGTTAAGTTCTTACTTGGTACAGCACTAAGTTTTAATTTGCACTGAAGCTAGAATTATTTAAAAAAGTTGAGTATAGGCAAAACTAGAAATCTAGAGTTTACAAATTTAACTTCAGCACACAATTCTGACTTAGCAACTTCTTTTATTGTGTGGCCCATCAAAAACTTTTATAAACCTCTTTTTAGCACGTTTTTTTGGTTTGTTTTGGATGTTAAACTCGTCATGCAAAACAATACGATCCTTTTTTTCACTATAAAAAAATATTATATTTTGTGTTGATTTGTCTTGATAGTGGGATACAAAACCGACTGCTGTTTTGTAAATGTATAACAAAATCACCACTCCTTGATTGCATGAAATGCTATAGAAACACTGATTTAAATGATAGTGGCTCTCAAAGCCAAATGATAACTTTTGAGATTATGAATAAAAGTAATTGAGCTGCTAGTTGTGAAACAGTGTTTGGAAGTTGCCGAATTCGGTGATTTGGTGGATGTCTTAATTCCAAAAGAGCTATGCGCTTATGTATGCCCACCATCACATATTTTATTGTCTCAAGAAAGGATGAAGCCTTTTTACAGGTTCCTGATCACTTTGATAAAACTCTCGTATACCTCCAAAAACAACTGAATGACATAAATAATCCAAGATTCGACTGGGTATAATTGTTGAGGTAAAAAATCTACTGAAAACATTTAATATTTAACTTCGAGAGAGCTAACATTTGAGAGATGAGTTGAGCAATAGTATAATTATTGAGGACTTTATTTTTAATATTTCATGGTATCTCCTACACCAACAACATTAATGAGTATATCGATGGAGCTAAATACAATAAAAATACAAAGGAATGCCTATTGGGAGCTGAAAATTATGCAAAAAGACTTAGGAGAGACACAATACTCTTAAAAAACACAATTAAGCGCATCTGACTATGAATCATAATACTTTATCTGTCCAATGATGCAAAAGCTTGAAAGTTTAGAGTTTGCATTTGCAAGACGCAATCTTTTGACCAATATTGAACCAACTACAGTAATTACAGAGGTCGATGAGCCTTAAAGGGTGAATTTGTTTTTTTTTCGAGTTTCGAGAATCTGGAGATTGTGAAGAAACAAGATTGTCATTAGCGCTACACGTCGGGGCGATAATAAAAACATATAGCCTGCTACACCCTATTTTTAAAACAGTTTATGCAATTTGTTGAACGCACAAACTAGGGCTAAATAAGTCTCGCAAACAATGGAATACCACCGCAGTTTGTTATAGTTCTTTATCAAACAGCAAATTTTCTTCCATTTGTTTTATTTCCATCCGCTTTGGGTTGTCACCAGAAAACTCTTGGACTTGGAGATTTTAGAGCAGCATCTTGTTATTTAAAGTAAGCTCATGAATATTGACAATGCTCGTAGATATAGTCTGTATCACCTCACAGAGTCTAACCATAATGTTATAGAACTATAAATGGAAGCTAATTTTTCTGCCAAACCAACGGATCTGTGGAATATTTCAGATAAATGGAGGAACCACCAACAACTACAATTCCAACAGCAGTTGCACCCTTTTTCCCATGTCTTTTTCTCCGATGATAAGTAACTACTCTGAAGAACCTCTTGGTTACGCACGCATCGAACCTATAACACCCAATTTAAATCAATATTCAGAACTCAGTTTTTTTTCAGCTTCCTATGTGCTGTAGATCCTCGTGAAATATGTTGTCTTCCCACAGCCGGTAAATATAATGTCCACTATGAATGAAATTACATGTATAAAGTATCTCCAAATGTATAAAAAATCATTCAACAACTTCAACTACATCTCCGGTTCCAAATACAGCTCCAACAGTTCCTATATCTACAATTTATACTCTATCTCCATCGATGATTACAACTCAAGAAACAATCGCGACTCCAGAGACAATTAGAATTAATGATGTTTAACGAGAGAAATAATACATCGTGAGTTAAAACGGTTTGATAGCAACTGCAACTGCGCCATCATTCTATAGAGTTTCCAGTCATACTGATGTAGCAAATGGTTCAGAAATAAGTCGGTCTGTACCGGAAATTAACAAACTGTGAATGAAAAAATCTTATCGTTTTTACTCATCCTGAACGTAACAATTTTTCTTGCAATGTGATTGAACTTTATACAAATTGAAAACAATTTTAAATGCTTTTCATCCTCTACTATATAATGTTTACTTTATTTATTGCAATTGAAATATTTTTACCTACTAAGCACGTTTACTATCTATTATATCCACTAGTATCCATTTTAATCAAATAAACTTAACACTTGACCGGTTGCCAGAACAACCGAGTGAAAAAATGAATGAAATGTGTCAACCAGGATTTAAACCCGGAGAAAAACCTCCAGCGTAATCAATTAATTTTCACCGAATGCTATTTTAGAGGTTAACATAATTTTCTTACAGCTTTATGCAACAGTATCAACTATAATTGACTTCACACATCTAACAACCCTTTGACAAGATTACCTATCTGTATGATACATTTGTCAACAAAATATCTGTCTGCGCAGGCTCCTATGAAAACCAGTTTACACACATTATAGGGAAGGTCTGTCAATCGATTTGATATGTTTGGGGGACAGTTATCTTATGAAGATATGTTTAATTTACTGAAAAGACAATGCGCTGGAAACTCTATGCCCAAGTGGGATGATAAAGGCTATAAGATGTAGGTGATATTCATGTTTAAACAGGAAAAGATTGAACCACACCTTCTGCAAATTTCCGAAAATTTGATACGCCCCTATCGGTCCTCCCTTCATTATACACCCCTCCCCAATCCTCAACAAGATTTTAGGATTAATGGTTATTCACGTAGACCTCCTCTTATTACACCACTGACAGGAAAAGCAATTTAAGAAGTACAGTGTGTCTGTGAAATATATAAATATTAAGCAGAGACACTTACTACTTGCAAAAAATGAACAGCTGCCCAAAAAATGCCATCTTTTTTGTGGCCAAGCACTTTGGCAGTTATTTACAACTAGTGTACAAATGCAACAGAAAAAATTGCAGATCTGACTCAGTCGTACCACAGTTTGAAAAAAATATGTCAAACACTGATGATTTATTTTTTGTGCAAGAAACCTTTTGTGTACAATTAGTGCTGAGCTTTTTTCCAAACTATTGTAGATAAGTGCGTTATGTGTTTCAGCTAAAGAGTCAAGTTCATCTCCATCAATAGGAGATACTACAAGTTTTCTGAAGTGTGAGACAAGTGAATTGGTGCGTACTAATGTACAACAGCTCACTACACATTTAGAGTCTCATTCAACCAAATCAAACAAGATATTTATCTGTGATCAATGTGGTTACCATGCGCCTTATGTGAGCAGTCTAAAGAGTCATATGAGAATCCATACTGGAGAGAGGCCATACGCGTGCACTCAATGTGACTATAAGGCTGCAGGTCTCAGTACTTTGAAGAGGCATATCAGAACTCACACTGGAGAGAAGCCATATGCGTGCACTCATTGTGACTACAGAGCTATAACTAATAGTCATCTACGACAACATATGAAAATTCATAATGGAGAGAAACCATATGCTTGTACTCAATGCACCTACACGGCTGCAAGTACCAGTAATCTGCACAGGCATATGAGAACACACTCGGGAGAGAAGCCATATGCCTGCACCCAATGTGATTATAGGTTTAGAACCAAAGCTGATCTAAAATCTCACACCAAGACTCATACTGTACAAAAACGATTTGCCTGTGTTGAATGTTCCTATACGTCTGCAAAACAATACATGCTACTGTTGCACAAAAGAACTCATACTGGAGAGAAGCCATATTCATGTACTCAGTGTTACTATAGGTGTGCAACCAGAAGTGGTCTACTGAGGCACACAAGAACTCATACTGGAGAGAAACCGTATGCATGTACTCAATGTGACTTTAGGGCTGCATCTAGTAGTAATCTACGCTCTCATATTGCTACTCATATTGGAGAGAAACCATATGCCTGCACTCAATGTGAATATAGGGCTGCAACTAGAAATGCTCTAAAATTGCATTTGAGAACTCACACTGGAGAGAAACCATATGCATGCACACAATGTGACTATAGGGCTGCAGCTAGAAATGCTCTACAATTGCATTTGAGAACTCACACTGGAGAGAAACCATATGCATGCACACAATGTGACTATAGAGCTGCATGTAATAGTAATCTACACTCTCATATTGCTACTCATACTGGAGAGAAACCATATGCATGCACACAATGTGACTATAGAGCTGCATGTAATAGTAATCTGCGCTCTCATATTGCTACTCATACTGGGGAGAAACCATATGCATGCACTCAATGTGACTATAGGACAACATATAAGAGTTATTTCAAGCGCCATTTGAGTTCTCACCCTGGAAAGAAGCAGTATGCATGCACACAATGTGACCATAAAGCTACAACTAGTTGTGATTTACAAAAACATACTTTGAATATTCATGGCTAGGAGAAACGATCTGTGCCTAACCATTGTTGTTATTATTGCTTTACGTGAGTTAACTCTTGCTGGAAAAAACCATGGACATGACTAGTATGATGAGAGTAGCTCATCCACCTGGTGTTTAAGAACAATACAGTTATCATGGGTGCATTCGCCTTTTTGACCTCGAGGTCGAACAGAACTCTCAGATGCCTTTGTTGTGCACCAGGTTAAAGAAGTTTCACTTATATCCTGGTTTGTATCATAATTTGAATATTATAGTGAATACTGACATATATTGATGGACGGACTCTGGTGAGACCTGTAGCTTTTCACCGTATCTCTGCTAGTGTGATAGTTGAATAAACTTTGTTTTTATTACCATTTTTTATGCCATTTAGTTTGGTGTTTTTTCCATTAACTTGTCTTATTCTAGCTTGAATTATTAAATACTTGTTTATAATACATTAAATATACAGAAAAAGCACGAAATAATGGTTGTATAAATGTTTGTAGCAAGTAATGTGTACAATATTTTTTGCATAAATGTGCATAATAATGACAGTAATTTTGATTTGGTGTAACATCACAAGTAGCAACAATCAAAGATGATTACTTATTCAAACTCTTCAAAGTCGCCATTCAACAAACCAACGATCCCCTGGTTTTTATCTGGTCCTGTTGGTTTTTCATCGTACTGTACTTTGTTTTTGCTTTTGTTGCCACTCATCAGAGCCTGGATGCAAACAGGGAGACAAATTTGTGGTACTTATTTCCATTGGATCCCTTTTTTCTCTTTGTATATTATCAATCACAGAACAGCGTTTGGCAACTGCAGCGTGTATGTTTTGAAAAAGTAACGATTTCATCTCTCTCTTTTAATTTCTCCCCAGAGTCTATTTGATACAATGAGCTTCAGATTGTTCTCCTTTGAATCTATTAGAGATGACTCTTTTTTACAATCTCATTGTAAGGGAAGACTGCGCTATTGCTCAAACCCGAGATAATTCAATTTGTAGCTGTGATTTAGCTTATCATCTGTTAGCCACCTCATTTCCGCAGCCCAAACAGCAGCCTTCCCCAAAATGGTTTCCCCATTGGCAGTTTATCTACCAGTTTATCCTAGGACAAATGGTAATATTTGTTTTGCTGCCATGGGTACAAGTTTGCAAAAATATATGCAACTTTATTATTTTGTAAAAGTAGCAATTTACAAGGGAACACAGTTGTTTTATACTTTGTTATTCATTTTGTTTATGGTATATTGTTCCCACATATGATTTGTATTAGTTTTTATTGATTCAAACTGAAAAGCATGGCAAGAACTTTCAATCCTCAGTTTGCAAAGCTACTTACCGCTGAAAGTTTAAGTTTCTCAGAAAAATTTTTTGATTTGATTTTTATATTCATGTTTATTCCTACATTTGTGAACAATTCAGTGGCACTGGTCACTGAGTCGATCCTTAAAGGTTCGTAAATACTCATACTTTTGGTTTTAGCTACAAAAATTATTTCCACTTCATCAGTATCTGGTACTCAAAGTTTTGTTCAGTTCGAGATGTGTAACTTTATGTGTATTGATGAGCGTGAGGTTTGGGTGCATTAAAAGTCTTCTCAGAGGTGTAAGCAATGTAGCTACCATCCAATAGCTATAGTCAACTAAAGACATTCGTGACAATTTTACTGCCGAGAAATCATTTTCCTGTACTTAAAGTGACTATAGGGCTGCAACAAAAGCTGCTCTACACCGGCATAAGAGATTTCATACTGGAGAGAAAACATATGCCTGCACTGAACGCGATCACAAAACTGCATATAGATTACATTTACAATCCCATATGAGAGCTCACACTGGAGAGAAAACATATGCCTGCACTGAATGTGATCACAAAACTGCTATAAATTACATTTATAATCTCATATGAGAGCTCACAGTGGAGAGAAAACAATATTCCTGCACTGAATGCGATCACAAAACTGCATATAGATTACATTTACAATCCCATATTAGAGCTCGCACTGGAGAGAAAACATATGCCTGCACTGAATGTGATCACAAAACTGCATATAAATTATATTTATAATCTCATATGAGAGCTCACACTGGAGAAAAAAACATATGCCTGCACTGAATGCGATCACGAAACTGCATACAGATTACATTTACAATCCCATATGAGAGCTCCCACTGAAGATAAACAATATTCATATATTCACTGTGATTGTAGGGCAACAAAAAATTCTATTCCACAATCACACAAAAAGGTTCATAGCAAAGACAAGACAAATGCAGTTTTTCGTTGTACAAACACACTCAATCACGTTGGGATTGAAGTTTGGATCAAGTTAGTCTAGGGTGGATTAAAAACAAGAGCATTCCTAATCACTGTATATGTGGATTTTTAATCGCGTGATGATTATTAATTGGAGCGTGGCTAGTCCAGTTATTGATTAAAGTTAGGATCAATATTTATCTTCATCGAGTGCTAAGTCTGTACTGTTTCTCCTCAGAGAACGATTGACTATTGGAAGCGATTTAAGTTGGAGTTGACTCTTTTGTATGGATCTAGCTTGAAGAAAATGACAAAGCTTATTTCAAAATGTGATGGCAACTTGTATTGAGCAATGAAGCTGAGATCGGCACAGGACCATTGAAAAGTGAATACAGACATAACAATGTAAATCTATCTAAGAATATAGAAGGAAATATTGGTGAAAATAACAACTGGCTTGGTTGAATGACAAACAGTGTAGTAAAGTCCATCATGACAAAGATTCACTGGGGTTCACTCAGTTCAATCCAAGTTGAAGCTGGGAGATGAAGTCCGATTCTGATCTTTAGCTCCTAAAACAAAATTGATGTCATTAGGCATAATTTCACAAAGACCAGGTATGCCTAAATGAAAACTAAACTGAATGCAACAAAGTTTAGGGAGTAAAAGCTTAAGAGCGGGCATCATCACGGCTGTTTGTTAATCACCTGTGAGCTCTTGACTTCCTGTATATTCAACTTTTGTTTCAAGAACCACATCTCTAGTTGCTGATAGTTCTGAAATGTAGTATGCAGTCAGTAAATTTCCAAAGCTTTCAATGTAACAAAAACAAAAAACTCAATAGATTACTAAACAACGATCAACATAATTTATTCAGCTTGGTATTTTAAAAGCCAATACACAAACAATTGTGTATTCATGGTACCTGCTTCGGTGATATGATTCAATTATGGTTATGAAAAATCTATGTAAGACTCCATCGTCCTAATGTGCTCTCTTTGTTGATGATTGAAGCGGGAAAGTAATAGCCTGTTGAGGGACAATAATATTGTATGCTTAGGCAATCATTGATACTGCCACTTGCTAATAGGTAATCATACTATAAATTTCAAGGCTTTTCTTCATTTTAATCATCTCAGGGGTCAAATCTAACCTGATAAGGAGAGCCAGAATTCAATCACTTCTGGATTAAAGTTCTTACTTGGTCAGTAGAGCTAACAGTTAAGGATCTGTAGAATAACAATACAGAAGAACTAAAGTATAATCACTTGGGGAGTAAAGTTCTTGCTACCCTACAAGTAAAAAAATGTTTCCTGAACTTCATCTAAACGTCGGTTCCCAACCGTAGACGTTCAGCAAAAAACATTCTAATAACATTATTCTGTAGACACCCATTAGCATTTATGTAATGTTTGTACGGACGTTCTCCCAAAAAAGTTTTCAGAATGTTATAAAATAACGTTGAGGGAAACGTTTATTTAACATCAGTATGACATTATTTGTGAATGTTATCCCAAACGCTCAGTAAACGTTCGTATCTGTTTCAGTTACAACGTTACCTGAATTTTCACTGCAGAATGTTACATTATTGTTCAAAGAAGACTTGTAAGGTACAGATTAAGTAAAAGCATTATATTGGCATTTGATAAATAGCTCTCAGTTTATTGTTTGTATGACTTGGTATTAAAAAGATAATAAAAAAGGTTTTATGTATGTCTACAAACACTGAACAATGTGAGCTGAACATATTGATCTTTGTCTTACCTTTCAAGGAAACTCACTCAATACAATTAAAAAGGAGTAAGCTTTCTTTGAAAATTTGCAAAAGCTAGATCACAGGCAACTTTAACAACAAAAGCACGAAGTTTTTACACACTTAGACTGAGTAATGCAAAATTATTCAAACTGAAACCTGGTAATTAAATGTAATCAAAGTTAAAGTTTAGCAATGGACTACAGACCTATAATCGTGTTTCAATAAAACATCACACTCTCAATGTGTCCACAATTCGGAGTTGTCCCGCTTTAAACGAGGAGGTACAACTCTGAAATCTTCTGTGTTCCTCAATAACGTGCACAGTGCGACAGCTTACGCCGATTGTCAGTGTGTAAGTTATTAGGTGCTTGTCCTAGTGCCACCTGCCATTGGCTGAAACAAAAAGCAAGTTCTGTTAGAAACTTCAATCACTATTAGTATACAGTACATTAATGCTAGTAGCCAGATGCTAAGGAATGCTTGACTGAAAAGAAGATTAAAACTGCATAACAGAAGAGATCGTCTCACATAATGAGTCCTAAATCACGTAAAAATTATGAGATATTTAATAGCTCATGAGTTTTCCATGCTTAATCAATATCAATTAATAAAAATGGGCTGATAGAAACGTTTAAGCAAAAGATGTAAAGAGTTACCCTCTCCCTGGTAACACAACTCCTTTGCTCCTCTTAATTTCACATGAGAGAAATGCAACATTTCATGTGTAACTGATAAGAGAAAGGGGCAAATATATTGGCTACGATTCTCTAGCGCTACCCCAAGTTGGTTTGTTTCATTAGTTGGTATTAGAGTGTTTTGTGCAGAGTTAGTTCTCCAGAGCAAGGAAACTATCATTAACCTGACAGGTAAGATAAATGTTATTATGTTTGACGACACAAAACATTGTAATTAGCCAGAATTTCCTTCAATGTTTTGCCTGCATGTGAGCAAGACCTCTAAAAACTTGTTTGCACAGGGACTTTTGCTAAGTGTCAAGATAAACCCCATGTTTGCAAAAATAAAATTGACAAAATTGTAAACATGCTTTTATATGCACTTTGCAATTAACATGATGTTCCATGGCCTAATTTCATATTTTTTGGACCCATACATATGAATTATTGTCTAAGTTTCAATTTACCACAATATTAAGAACACTGTTCATTTATGACTTAAAAAATTAATTGTTGGGTCTAGTTTTTTGCATACATCTTGTTTACAACAATACAATTAAAACAAGTTGTCGATTTACTAAAATAATAATCCCAAAATTTTGTCAAATACCATCAACATTTTGTTATAACATGAGTTTTTTTCAAACTTATTTCATGCATGTTTCGGTTTCAGTAAAGCACAAGTATAAAAAGTAAGTAGTTGTGCCCCCACGAAGAAAGGGATGACAAGTCTACTACAAGGGCGCATTCTGGTACCCTACACGTTGAATGATAAATGAACAGTCGTGGAGGCCATGTCAATAAGTCTTGTTTGTTCAATGGAAGTTTTTTCGTGCCTTGAACTATAGATCACATGCTGAGTCCAGGTCAAATCTGCTTTTCAAACAAAGAAGGGGAGGTAATTCTATGTCCCCAACAACGTAACCTATCATACTTGTTGCTTCATATCGTTCAGACATGGTTACTTGTTGACGCCACGATTTTTGGCACTCAATGACGGGATTTCCAGATGCTATCTTTCAATCCCATTATTAATCCCTACCCACATATAGAGTATACCAAAGCACCCCAAATGTGGTTTACCTGATAAGGCGTTGTCGCGCTATGCTTGAGTGACTGAAAACACGAAGGAACATATACGTATGTATCTTTGCCTTGATCCAAGTGGTAACGCCCTGATAGAATGAAATAAAAATAATATTAAAATGTAACAAACAAATTTCAAAATTATATCCGGTGTCACCGTTCGAGTCCCAGACTACTTAATGTCATTGAGACGAGAATAATGAAAGTAGTCGCGACCTATGTTTCCCGAACAAAATGCTATAGCAATAATCTGATTGGCAATAAATTTTGTCAACAAATAATAATTTTGTTCGGAACTCGTGGGTCAACAAAAAGTAGTTCACTGGATATAAACGATAATCAATGAGCATTTATTTATATTGTTCTTAGGTCGTGAATGAAACTGAACGTTTAATTAAATTATGATTAATTCTAGTTTGTTTATTTTAACTGACCGATTTTAGATCTCTATCGATAAAATTATACTTTATAAAAATAAATTTTTTGCAAAATATATTGGTTGACAACAATGCCATTTTTTATTGATTATTTTGCAAATTTGGAGTTATCTTCTTTATGATTTGTTAGGTTATCTATGAGAATAAATTGAATAGTTGCGATGTACCAAACAACTTTTTCATTCCATACGCGATATGTAGAATCCCTTTGTTTGAGGAGCACATCTTGAATACTCCTATTGTGAAGGGTGGCTATTAAATTGCTAATTTTCAGTGTAATTAATTTAAATTTTTTTTCAGGTACCGGCGTATCAAAAATTTTTAAAGAGTTTTCCCTCATTTGTTAGACAATACGTATAAATGCAAGCAGTTCTGACAAAGACGCAGTTTTTTCTGAATACAGCAAGTCGCATCGAGTTATAAAAAGTTTTATAGAGAAATACATAATATATTGACATTGTGCGAAGATCATTTTGATTGTAATAAAGTGCTAGCTCTTTTTAGCTGTTGTTCTTCGGACAAAAATCACTGATACCCATGTTTGACCAAAAGCGATGGTTCTAAAGCTTGGAATTGTAAAAAGATATTTTATAAGTGTTGGGCAAAAAAATTTATATGAGAATTAAAAATGACAATAATAGCTGCTTAACAACGCTTGCAATAAGTTGTTAAAAGTTATTACATACAATGTAAACTATATTTTTTCACCACAAATTTTTTTGCTGGTTAATTTTAAAGAGGTTAGTGCAACAGACTTCAATCAGCTTAATGCAGTTTAGTCATTTTGATGTTTTAAGTTTTCAATGGATTTCGATTCCATCACGAAATAACTACCAATAACGCTGGAACCAATTTAGATTAATTTTTAAACAGAAGTGCAAATCTAGAAGAATTCAATCTGTAAGTTGTTCCTTGTCTCAGAGACTTGAAGTAGTTAGATTACGGTTTAAAACCTGTGTTTAAAGAATAGTGCATTTTTTATGCTCAAACGTATACATTTAATGTTTTCTTTAGATTTTTCCAGAACAAACATTTGCACGCCACAGCATTTTGGTTCCATTTGAAATTAATTTGATGAATTATATCTGATTCAGTGCACAACACAGTTAGGTGAAAACTCCCAGAAAACAAATATTTATTAGGAACTCACTGCTTATTTTTAATGAAGTATTCAGACTGTAAAATTTGCTGTTTCATCTATGCCTCAAGCAAAATATTCTTACAAAAGTGGAACAGTGTCCTCTATTGTTTTCGTACTCTATAAGCCTGCTTCATTACCTGCTAAAGATGCAAAAGGGATAATCAATAGTGGCACAGAGAATGAAAGAGCAGTGATGTAGTGTCACGCTATACATGCTGTAATGCACCAATGAAACAATCAAAGCCGTATCTATCATAGGTGTGCACAGCAAACGAAAGATTGGAGCAACTAATAGCAATTATCAAACAAAGTCTGAGCGCATCCTAATATTAAGTAATACTATAATAACAGTATGTAAGTGCGAAGAGCTTTTTTTTACCCACAACAAGCACCATTGGTTTCTTAAAATCCAACTATACATATGTATATATATAAATAAACTTTTTTTCATTTATTTATTACTTTTTTTATTTAAAACAAAGATACCTGTAAAGTGGTGTTCACAGCGCAAAAATGATGTATTACTGATATCTCAATCGTCAAGATTCAACTTTTCAACTCGAGTTTAATAAGAATGATTATTTTGCCCACTGCATTGTTTTGCTATGCTATGTAAATACAATTGATTTGCTGATGAAACGGATCAGATCAATCTTTAAAATAAAAAACTACATGCGTAAACTGAAGTTGTGAGTAGATACAAACAAACCTGCTCTTAACCACTAGTGCTCCACTGTAAACTCTATGTGTGTAGGCTATAAACTATCTTTTTCACTGTTCTCTCCAGCAGCAATTCCTCAGATAAATGTTTTTGATTAAAACTTGTTCCCATGTAGCTTGGTACCTGCATATCCAACTTTTACCTGTAAGAAGCAAAAATACTGTTGGTGAGATTGCAGGCAGAGCAAAAGTTTGCCCTATTACTACAAAAGTACAATTAAATAGCAAGTGGAAACTGTCCAAACACAAAGCAGAAATGGCACGCATTTAATAAAAGTCCAAAATTTTTAGTTTCAATCTTCATGAACTTCTGATTAGTGGATGACTCTGAAGCGCATACTTTTAAAGCTTTATAATCAATTTAAACACAGAGCTTTCTCACAAGTTGTATTTTACAAGCTTGATAAAAAGGATAATATTTAATATAACTAAAAACTATAAATAAAGTCAATGCAAGAAGTTGATTTTGCTAATCGGAACAACTTTTTTTATGCTGTTATCAATTACACAATAATATTTGTTTTTAACATAAAATACTGGAAAAAACCTTTAAATAGTTACAATAAAACAATATTCTAATATATGGCCTTGTCCCATTCGATGCTGCAGCTTGCACTAAAAACTTTTGTTCTAATGTAAAAGTTTCAATTAGTTTTCATACTTGAAAGTGTAGGGAGAGAATAATTTTGTTTTGCTCTGAAATTCATAAATGTAAAGCTACGTTCACACTATGCGATTCTCGGCTGAGTGGGCGGAGCCAAAAATCAACTCGCATGTGTGAACAGTGAAATCTTCAAGATTTCACAATCGGTGGCCGATTTTTTTTCATCGGGCGGTGATGGTTCTCTGTACGATTATCGGCCTGTCTAGCCAATCAACCTCCACATCACAGCTTTTCAATTTAATGCTTTTCAAAAAACTTGCAGGTGCTTGATAATTATTATTTAACCAATTTTAGAATATTTTTTAATATTTCCCTGATCACTTGCAAGTCTTGTTTACTAGTAGAATATTAAGGTGGGTATACTAATTATTATCAATATAAATAGAAAACAACTACCAGCGCCATGATTATAATAAATAATTGCATTGAAAAAAGTTATCGTTTATTTATTATTCATTATAATTGAGTATACTTACCATTATTTATTATAATTATTATTTGTAATTCATTTCTTATTATTGATGAGTGAAAAAATGGTATAATTTATTTAAATATCTGATAATATAAGCTATATTATATTATTAACAATAATAATTTGATGTTCTGTAATTATCAACGACAACATGTCAAGGCCATGCAATATCGGGCACAAAAAATCGCAAGCGTGAACTGTTCTAAATAATTAGGAGAGCAACTCCCGATTCCTTCAGATAATCGCATGGCCGAGAATCGTATAGTGTGAACGTAGCTCAATAAGACGGCGCCTGATAAGTGGCCCCGAAATAAAAAGATGTTTATTTTAACAGAAGAGTTTAGTCTGTGTGTGAGCTAACCTCAGCAGCTTCAGCTGGTAGAAGGTATCAAGTACATGCATTATAATTTGGAAAAGGCAGAATTATGGAAGAATGTGAAATGAAATTCTGGTCTGAATGTGAAAATCCATACTTACTGACTGCCGATATGAACAAGCATAAATTTGCATGGAGCAATGTGCTTTTGCTCCAAGAATGGGCATCGACTTCTGGAGCATGGTAGGCAATAAGAAAGTAACTGCTGGGGAATGTACTTTGACTGATTTTAGTGAAATAACTGATTGCCAGCTTTATTCATCTCCAATCCTTGAGGCCTTTGACTCTGCAAACTGTTCATTGTAAGGTTATCAAGATTGCGGTAGAGCTAACAAAATGTTCAAATGATATGTTGTAAAAGCTGTTTCTTGATTTAGACAGCCTTGCCAAGCACCAACACATGCCAAAAACGTAAGCTTATTCATACCTTTGTGCCATTCAGCACCACACAATGTATGCTCAGTAAAATATCAATTAATAAGCCACATCACATAATCGGTGGTAAGAATAGACCACAAAATGTAGTACTGGTGACAGATACTTGTTTTTGCTGGAGAATATAATGAAGGAATTGACAAGATTATAATAATACATGCTGGGTCAAATCATAGCCATAAGGGCTTTTTAAAAAAGCAGATTTGCTAAAAAATTACTTATTTTTGCAAGTAGTTATGTAATGACTACAAGCGTGTTCAATTATTACAGAAGGTGAAAATTTAATAGTAGACCGAGCAAATAATTATCCAAGTCATGTACTTGAATGAGTTCTAGACTCAAAATGTGAATTATAAGGCCCCAAAAAGATTTGCATTTATGAGCTCTCCTCAGTGGTTGACCGCACAAGATCTACCCTGATTATGGTATCACAAAAACTGCTGTTGTTGTTGCTAACCAGCAAAGAAAACTTTTACACAAATAGACATGCTATGAAATTTATGAAAAAGCTTAAACTTTGCACAATAAACTTTAACTCTTCATGTAAACTGTATATATCTTGTAAGAACATCATAGAACACTGTTATCAGCGCAACAATGTCCCAATTATTTCCTATACCAAACATACCTATAAATAGATCTTATCAGAGCTTCAGTGCTCTCAGTGGCATTGGTAAATGCGTTTAGTAGATCTCCTGTCACCTTTTGTTGCAAAATGAGTTAACTTGTCTTTATCCCTGTTACTTGGTAGCAAACAACAACTAGCTAAGCTACACTGGCCTGCTGTATGAACAACAATGGCAGTAGACTAATGCATTTATGAAAGGCATTCATGCAGGGTTTTGTGACCACAGATCCTTTTCATAATCATTTAGTGGTTTGTTGGCATCCCTTAGCTACACAATACAGTAGCATATAACGCTGGGAAAGTGAAGGCTCAGGCTAGTCCATATACTTGCAGTCTACATTTATCCAAGCAAAAGCAGTACGGTGAATTGCTAACTATTGAGGCAAACATAGAGAAATTTTGCATAATTATAAAAATGACGTTTTTCGCAAAATAAAAACAATTTCTCTACACAAACATATACATTCCACACACACACAAAAATATATTCCACTCACAAGCACACAAGAATATAGTCATAATAAAATAGACACATTTACACTGCAAATGCACGCAGCCATAATAAGCTGTTATTTTCTCATAATCAAGCATAAAATCAGTTTGGATAGCATCATGTCTGATAGCCATCACATAGTGGTGAATGGCAGTTACCACTGCTCAAACAGAAAACATACTGCAGATTACATAATTCTGATTTAATTACGTTACCGGAGCAAGTTGAGGTTAGCTCATTACTAAACTTGCAAACACTCATCTGCTAAACCAAAAAAGCACTGACAGTCTCATCAGTTATGCAGCTCTTACTGCTAATTACTATGTTTCCACATCATGACAAAATATCGCCAAATCTCTGTGGTTTGCTACCACAAATAATTAGCGATAAGGGCATATATTTCCACGACTCAAAGTTTATCGCCGTTGGTTAAACCACGCCCACAGAGGCAGTTGCAGTCAGTGTGCTGCTAAGTGCAATTTAGCCGACTAGCGTTGCAGGCTGTTTTTATTATTATTTTCCTCTATTGTGAAATATATGAATAAAACATCACTGAGTTGTGGGCTAGCTAAGGAAGCTGTGTGGTGACAAAGAATTTTAGTACCACACTGGCTATGATTCAATAAATTATATTATTTATTATTATTAGTTAGTAATAAATAAATAATAATTATAATAAATAACCAAGTGAATTTTTGCTAAAAAAATACTACCATTTGTTTTTCACCACTGCAATAATTAATTACCAGCAGCTAAGATTCATTCGTTTCAAATCAGTTGTATTGTTTCATAAATAACTGTGTAATAAACCACAAACGATCCTCGTTAGTTAAATATAAACACACACTAGCTAACCATGCCATGCGGTTACAATGGATAAATTGTGGCTTCCTGTTTTATTACGCATGTCTGGTTTTATCGCCTTTGGCGACATTAGCGTTTCCAATAGCAATAAACATCTGGAATTCTGCTTATCGCCAATTTTTCGCTTTCAGAGAGCGACAAATGTTTGTCGACAAGTCTCACGACAAATTTGTCGACAGTGCTGTTTCCAATTGGAATTTCCCTTTATCGCCGGCAGTATCGCCAATTTGTCATGATGTGGAAACATAGTAAATGTAGTGAAGGGCAGTAAGTAATGGCAATTGAAATAACTATGGATTCATCTTTGATGAGAGAAGCTAGACTGCAGTTCCAGCATAACACCGACATAAAAAACATAACACCGACATCAGAAGATTACTAACTGTTACTGTCAGAGATGTAAAAGCATACATACGGAACTATTAGTGTACTCATACAAGCATTTACACAGAAAGCAAGTTTATAAGTACATGTAACTGTTCAAAAGTATATGAACACTTACTTGTACAGATATTTAAATACATACTTTATACAAACGTTTACAAACATATATATGCAGCATTCTGCATGAAAGCACACATTTGTACATGCATACAACTGTGTTGAAGGGATATATAAGTTAATATACACCGTGTGATGAAGGGATGAGAGCATGATCTCTATTATAATTGCTTGCAGGTGGGGTGGGTGAATGCGCTACTGTAGTTTCCCTAAATAAACTCTCTTACAGACGCATACATTCAGTCATCAATAAGCCAAACTCACCATCGGAGGCATAGACCGAGGCATAGGTCAATGATGTGCATGCAATAGCAATTAAAACCACATGATTTGTCAGGATTGCGGTGAAGTATATAATGCACACAATAGTAGCCTATTGCCTTCAAGTGTTATTGACTTTACTATTGAAATATCTCCCTGCCTCTCTTGTTTTAAACGACTGTTTGTACACTTGGACCACATTCAGTCATGGCAATGATAAAGCAACTTGTGCTAATAAACCACTTGTACTAAAGTAAAACTTCAGTTGATAAACCTTTGTTGATGAAAATCATAGTGAGGTACTATTGATGAGTTATTAAGTTGTAAATGAAAACTAATGATTGTAAAAAATACTTGGTAAAATAATAATACGTTTTTAAATTTCTCATTAACGTTTTACTGCTTTATAGACTAAATAAAATAACGGAAAAGGTTTTTCTTAATTCTATTTCTAATCAAAAAGAATGCATACAATAAATGTGGCATTAAAAATAATTCTAAAAGATATTTTAAAAAGATATCTTTTGTTATGGCAATCATTGTAAACACTAAACCGGAATCTAGAGCAGGTGTTGTCATTGCTAAAAAAATTCACCAAAACCTGGGCCTCTACCTATACCTCAATAATGCACACACGGTCACATTTGGGAACGCATTGATGTCCGTCCTTGTGCATATATACACATGATTGTACATACAAAGTCATGTCCATATGAATATCAGAGTTCATGCATGTGGGCAGACGTGCACACATGTTGAAATTATCTGTAACTATATTTCATGTTAGAACGGATCTTTATTAGTCAGTAGTGACAAACTAACCAAAGAGTCTAGTGCAACAACTAGACTATGGAAGGTGTGCAATAGCAATTAAAACCAAATGCTAATGACAAAAACAGCAGTTAGCCCCAGACACCAGTATTATGAGAGTATTTGAGAGCAATGCATGCCCATATATGTGCTCTGTCTATAGAACAGCAAATTATTGTTTACTGCCATGCAGCCACCCATTTGTGTGATTCAACTTAATTAAACATGAAATATATACACTTGCATTAAGTTCGTATTACATACAACCATCCACAGGTAAACATATGCACACAGGTAAATGCCTACAAGCCTTTTTACTTTTTGTCTAAATTTGGTAGTACCTAACAATTAGGATAAGGTCTTAGTTCTATTATGCTTGTTTTCAGCCTGCATTTATCAATCATCATCTTACCTTTAGCTTTAAGATATACCAGCATGCAGCATCATGAACAACTGGTAGATATTCTTTTTTCATTCAATCTAGTCTGCAGCTTTTTCACGAGATCGTAAAATATTGCCAGGGAGCAAAAAACCTTGTTTTAGATTTGACTTTAGAAGATAATGTCCATCGTTAATCCATATATTCAAATTCGTGTTCAACGCTCCTAATAATTTCTCGGCAGTTTTCATCATGTTCAATGATTAGGTAGCTTGGCTTTTACTAAGTATCAGACTTCACTAAAACTATGCTATCATAAGCAAATTGAGCACAAATTGGTTTAGAGAGTGAATTGATCACATCAGTTGATTCAATTGAATTTAATAGGTGAAACATGTATATTATTGAGAAAATAAATTGTAAATTTGTACATATAATTACCCAATCCAACCATATCTGACATATTGGCTTGAAAAAAACGGGCTGGCTGCTTTGCGGGTATAGATGAGGTGATTGCTTCGAAACAGAGTCAGTAATTTAGTTCGTTAGTTCAGAAAGTCGATAGCTGCTGTAAATGCACATCAAACATGGGATGTGGTACAGAAAACTCTTGTCAAACATACTGAAGCTAGATGTAAAAAGATAGTGTGAAAAAAATGTTGACCTTGAGTCATCTCAATGTCTTGTTTTTGCTCAATTGAAAACTAAAGTTGTGTGCAATAGGCGCTGTGGAGGCAATGCTAATTTTAGGGAGTTTTCAAAGTTTTCTGCAATTTTTGAGGAGTAGAAAAAATGTTGTACCTCAAAATCAGATGAGTCCCTTACAACCCAGGTGACATGACAGGTATGAAACCAATCGCTTCACCAAAGACAGGGATTAATAAATTAGTACACACAAACATTCATCAATGTAAGCACATGCGTTTTGTCTTGTAAAAAGTATCAGGTTGTTATAGTTATTAATTCAGCTGACAAATTTCCCCCCAAAAACTGATACCCAAACCATAAAACTGTTAATCATACACACGAGAGTCATGCTAAAATTTCTTTTGTTCACTTTCATCAGCAAGTTACTGACTGTAAAAATACCCTAACACACTTAAGAGGCCCATTTGGCTCTTTCTTCATTTCGGAGCCCAAATTTCACTGTAGGAGCACATTGTCGGGGGTAACTGAATCTGCTCATCATCATTATCAAAACCTAAAGTCAACACATCAACCTACCCAGCAACTGCTGCTAAGTATTAACATTTCACTACTAACAACAAAAAATTAGTCCTTCAGGCCTAATATTTTCATATAAAATTGATAAATGCAAACTCAGCTGAAACCATCAATCTGGCCGACTCACTTTCACTTTAGCTATTTTAGGCATCACTACTTATGACTGTTGACAACTGCTATGATGGCTCAAAAGTGCACTCTATGCACAGTATGAACAGAAGCGGTAAAAATTTTGGCACTATACGATTTACCAACCTAAAACATCTCAACCTTCTGTTGCTTCAACCATAAGGGAGCCTGCTGCTCTACTGCTCGATATTGAAGTGAAGTTTTCACTCACTTTGAAACCCAGGGGTTTTATTTAAATTAGTATTATTCATTATAGTTTATATCCAACAAACATTATATTTGTGTTTGTTGGTAGCAAAGTATAATGTATGTGAAACACTAGGAGTTGTGCTCACATTTTTCTTGATAACATATAGGTATCCCTCGAAAAAGGTGATATAACTCCATATGCACATTTGAGCACTAATATATGTAAAGAGACTTAACTGCATGCAGTTGTTAGAGAAAACTTGCAAACAATTAAATCTTAATGTTAATGAAGTTAATAAGGATAATTAGTAAAACATAAAAACGCTGCAAATATCTTGAGAGATAAAATAGATGGACGTCAACCATGAGATTGAAGTATTAAAACGTTTAAACTAGAGAAAAATAGCTTCAAACCGAACAATTAGTTTTTAATTATACCTTTTATAAAAAAAAATTCACATGGATGGTATTAGTTGACACCTACAAATATTAAAGCGGTGCTAGAAAATTAAGTGAACTTCCTGACAATCAGTCAAAGACGATTATCACGGATTAGCTAAAAATTTCAATGAATTTCTGGGATCTCAATCAACTTTCATCAATTTTTCAATTGTAGCCACATGAAAAAATGGCATGCACAAATGCCAACATCTATTTTATATGACTGATTTGAATCTGTTCAAGATACTCAGCTTTAATTAACAATGTTACATTTTTGTTGTGCTGATAATCTGGCAAGTTCATCTGAGCATTTTTGATTATTAAAGGCCCTGTTATTATTTTAAAATTAGTGTACATTTGTTTACATATTTCAATTGCATCATGGAAACCCATTTCAACTCATGGGTAAGGGTAGGCAACTCTTGATAGGACTGAGATTAAATTGGTGCTCGATGAGCAAACAACTCCCAATGATTCTGATATTTCTCAATCCTGAACTCGAAATAAATGTTAACTCTTCCAAAGACAGCTGTCATAACTTTGAACTAAAATGCTTAAATATTACATTAAGATAAGTGTTGCTTTAATGGCCTAAGAATGTTAAGTACTGATGATGGAAATTTTTGGAATAATGTTGACAACACATTTTTGGGAAAAAATTGTGCAACATTAGTTTGGATGTCTTGCCCAATGTCAATATGACATTTGAAAAATCGTTGCTAAAATTTTTGGACTGAATGTTTCCAATAGTCATTCGTGTGAAAAAAATAAAAGTGTTTGATGCTGACATTACCTTAAGATAAGGATAACTAACTTTCACATTTATGTTATTTGCTTGTCGCATGAACAATAACACAATTGAAATGCATAAAAAACACATTAAAGTAAATGCTATCTCTATTTTTCACAAATTTTAGTTTTGGACTTTTTTGAGAACAATTCAAAACATGTTAAGTCGACGTTATACTTTCATTTGTGTGTGAGGTATATAATGTAATCAAAAAACATCAGTAAAGCATTAAGTGCAACCTAACTATACCGCTTAGGGAAAAATCAAAATTATCGTTTGCACAATGTATTATTATTATTGTTATTGCTATTGCTACTGCTACTGTTACTGTTACTGTTACTGTTACTGTTACTGTTACTGTTACTGTTATTATTATTATTATTTCTGGAAATCTGTTCACAAGCATTTGAATAACCTCCAGAATCTTTATATTAGTGTTTAATGCACTCTTTATAAAATGTTATGAAAAAACATTGAAAGAATGATAAATAACTATAATGTTCTGAAAAACAAACATTACAATGAATGTTAGTACAATGTACTATCAATGCTCTTTCTAAACATCTGGTCACAAACATTCAAATAACCTCAGGAACAACGTCGTATTAACATTTTGGTACAATGTTTATAAAACGTTATGAGCAAACGTTCAAATAACGTTGAGGGTAACATAACTATAATGTTTAGTAGAAACGCTAGTGTGAAAGTTTGTACAAGGTACTATTAATGTTGTTTTTAGACATCTGTTCACAAACATTCAAATAATGTCGAAAACAACATTATATTAACATTATTGTACGACGTTTATAGAAGTATGTAAAAATGTTGTGCAAAATGTTTATATAATGTTCAACGCAGGTTAATTCCAAATTTTAGCCTGGATTTTATTTTTTAATGTTTATGAAACGTCTTAAAAACATGAGTTGCAAATGTTACATTAAGTGAATGTTAGCTAACGTTATATAGACGTTATTTGCTTGTTGGGAAGTTGCACTGGTAAGCCTGTCAAAGTTGTCATGTACATGCGTGCAGTCCATGGCCAATATCATTGCAAACAACATACTGACGGCAAAAAAGTTTACATATTATGATATACAAGACTTCACCCTATTACCCAGTATAAAAATGATTGCATTCATGAAAGTCGGTGGCAACAAGAAGTCAGCAAACTGAAAAAAACACCTTTTTTAGAGTTTTTTTTTTCAATTTAACTTAAGATAGCTGCTCGCTGAAACAAGATACGGCAAAACAGTGGCCACCAACGGAAAGACCAGAGTTTTTCCACCCAGAGAGACAATTGGTAAGCAGCTAAACTGCTTATAGCAAGTGCAATGGTATATTTTGCAAACGCGTATCATATTGAAAATTTGTGACCCAATTGCACTGGTATGCCTGTCAAAGTCGTCATGTACATGCATGCAGTCAATGGCCAATATCATCGCAAATAACATACTGACAGCAAAAAAGTTTACATATTATGAGAGACAAGACCCCAAGCTATACATCAGTATAAAAAAATCTCCATCAGTATTCAATAGAACAATTTACTTTTCAAAAAACTTTTGTGTCAGATTTTAGTTCAAAACTTGTTGAAGTTTGTAGCTCGCAGATCATACTGCAGACCGATAGACATGTAGCATGAACCACAAATGTTTCAAATCAACTACATCTGCGTGACAAACACAATAGCAGTGAACTCAGGCCTATACCACACTTCCTTAGGGTGAGAAACTCGCGGATTACATATATGTATGTTAGTAGAGATGAGCTAAACTAGAATGAGAAGTACACAACTGTAAACCCTCTAGCACCACTTCCATGTCATCTCCCAAGAGGCAGGTGCAACATGACGTCGTTACCATTTTTTATTGTGGAGGTTCACCAACGGTCACTGCCATTGAATATAACTGAATGACTAATAACTGAATGACTGATAACTAACTGTGCAAACTACGTGAAATCTAGTTAGAATTTAGAATGAACAGGCAGTGACCGTAGTCCTATACCACACTACCTGGGATTGTAACCCCGCTGGGGAACACGCACACACACACACAACATTACAAGTACTACAATTACATACATAATACGGTAAATATTATGACCTACTACTACAACTTAGCATTTTTCATTGGGCACTGTGTGGCATTAACGCGTTATCACAGTGACACCAATGACAACATTTCTAGTACTACAACAACACATACGATACATTACTTTTTACTTATTACAGCGATACCTACTACAGTACATACTACGACTTATTACTACAACGTACAGTTGTTTATGGAGCACAGTTCGCATGCAGCCCACTCCCAGTAACACCGTGACAAGTTTTACAACTAGATACACATACAATAGGTTAAGTACCATAACGACATAAGTAACACAGAGTATTCGTTCACACCATCCATACAAACAGACATACTCGCCAGCAGGAGCAGCAAAACTATAACTCGGGTGGAGAAGATGAAAATTCTGATTTTCAAAATAATACAAAAAAACAAAATCCTAAAATAAATAACTCAAAGAATAATCAATTCAATGTTATTATATGTATTATTGAACTATCAGCAAAGAGTGTCTAGTTGCGAGCATCAGGACGGTGGTACCTGTAAAAGCACTCTTCCATGCACAGAGCAACCTTGCATTCCATGCACTCGTATCTGGTTTCCCTTCTTGCGGTCTTCCCACCATCTGGCAAACGCTTTCCAGAGCAGTGCTTGCATGTTTTAGTTGGTCTAGGCTTTTTTTCAGTTGGTGGGATCTTCGTAAGAAAGTGGTTACCAGTGCCCAAGCCTCTGGATCTAACCAAGTCTCTGGAGTTTGCGCTTACAGAAAGCTCCGACGGATGACGAAGCTTCTCCCGCACCAAATCTGTGCAAACTCGATGCATAAAGTCAGACAACGACATCTTGCTGTTAGGATGACAAACATTGTAATACTTTTGCGCTTGAATCATACCCAGTTGAAACAATTGAAAAAACAATTTTTTCCACCACTTCAGCGCTCTGCGTCCAAATGGGTAGTAGGAGGCCAGTTGATCGTGCTTATCCACTCCACATTTATTTATATTATAATCACACACAGAGGAAGGTTTCAAAGTTTGATGAGTATTTTCGCGTTGTCTACCATCATCTGTGTCTCTCATCGAACAATCATGCACCGTTGACAACATCAATACATCACGCTTATCCTTCCATCTAGTAGCTAATACCCCATTGCACACCTTGCTAATTGATTCGCCCGTTTTCAGTTTTTCTCCCATAAATTGTGGCATATGCTTTAGATTTTTCACAACTGTCCCAACTGCAAAAATATCCTGGCTAAGTAACTTCTTGAAAAGATCAGGGGAACAGTATCTACGGTCCATGTACAATAAGTGATTTTTACCCCTAAAATCGCTGGTAAGTCGTTGCACAAGCGCATCTATTCGACTATCTAGACCCCCGTTTTTCCCAGAATATAGCTCCATATTTACTACAATTCCAGTAAGAGAATCACAGACCATCTCTATTCTAAACCCGTATTTATGAGGCTTTCCCTTGATGTAAACTTTGAAATGGACTCTATCCTTGAAAGGACAAAGTGCCTCGTCGATCGTAAGTTTTTTTCCAGGTATGAAAACTTTAAACTTCTTTAACAAGTGCTCAATCACGGAGGAGATTTTAAAAAGAGGATCGTAGCCATCCGCACCATTGTTTATTTGTTTAGAGTTATCCACAACTTGCAGGTACCTCAAGATGTAAAAAAATCGATGCTTACTGATGCCAATATTCTGCGCAAAACTGGTGTGGAATACCGGGTCGTCTGTAAAATAACTGGCTAAGCTGGGTTTTTTCACCAAACACATGTGAATGACCAGCGCAAAAAACATATACATACAATTTACGGTGACGGATTTTTGTTTTGCATAATGTGACGGAACGTTAGATTGAGCAACATAGCGATTGGTTTCCGTAACCACATTTGTAAAAAAAGCATCATCAAAAACATACCGAAAGCATTCCATAGGTGTTGGCTCAATACCTATTAATCGATGATCTAACGTTGGCCCTGCTGGCCCCGTAAAATCTGGCACATTCGGCAACTCACCCACAACAGCATCCGTCCACAACCACTCACAGACATTCATTCGTTCTTCAGCCGGTGTCGCACTGACTGGCATTCCCCTGCTGGCACCTCCTCTCACAGAGCTCCTTCTCGCTGATCTCCCTCTAGCTTGGCTCTCTCTTACGGCAGTCCCACTAGTGGGCATCACTCTCACAGCACTTTTATTAGCCGCTCTTCCCTTGACAAGAGCCTTACCTTTCCCGGTCCTTCCACGTCTACCAACTCCTCGCCTCACACCAATCTCTTCACTTTCATCGCTATCATAACACTCACTCTCATATGCACCGCTTGTTCCCGCACCGACTTCACATCTCAGTTTCATCTCAGGCACATACTCAGCATCATCATCGCGTTCATCATTCAGTTGTTCATCAGTCTCACAACCATCATCAACTTGCATGCTGTCATATTCACCTACAATGAAGAAAAGCAAGGATATTGTGAGACAGAGAAAATAAATACACCGAATCATGTGAGTACAACAATGACCTCAACATAAATAATTCAAACAGAGAAAGTAGTAAAGCTAATCACCATGACAACGAGTCAACAAAAACGCTGGGAAAACAATAAAAACTCACACAATGCCACACATTGATGACACAACACATTTAAATAGCTATTTATAAAAATGGTTGCTTCAAAAGAAAGAAAAAAGTGTAAAAAAGTTCATAGAAAGGCTTCAAAAAACAACTAAATTACTGTACTTATAAGTTTTATCATTACCGAAAGTTTGATTAACAAATAATAAATTGCCAACTTACCATAAACCTCACTATCAGACGACTCACACACACTCCAATCATCCCCAAATTCTTCATTCACAATGTCAGCATCCGCTAGGTCTGTTCTCTGGCTAGCTATCACAGGATATGTCACAAAGTTTGTAGGTAGCTGTAAGCACTTATTGTCTGTAACAGAAAGAATAGCAGTATGGCGGCTTCTTGTGTAATAACTCCCATTTGGACTGACCAATTTCCCTAAAGTAAACTCGTAAAAAAAGAAGAGAAACTGTCTACACAATGGTATAAAAATTTTTACAATCGGTCTAAAACACGTCACAGGAAAAATACTCGAAAACGGTCGATAGAAAAACCGAGCATTGCTCGTGAAAGAAAAGTTGGGCGCATAACTCCAAAACGAGCCTTGCTTGTGAAAGGCAAAGAAAAAGTTGATTTAAAAGTGAAAACTAATAATAATAGCCCAGTAGAATTTCAGGGCAATAACAACTGTTTTTCACTCGACAACCTTGCATGCTAATGTGGGAGATGCATAACTGAAAAGTAATTCCTCCCCTTTACACACCTTGCCTTATACCTGACGTGTACATGACCCAGTATCCCCCTCTTTAATGTATAAAACCTACATTGTCCCTGCATAGAGCGCTATACCAAATCAAAGCTTAACACTGGATCACCTTTGTATGATAAAAATGGCCTACCCTAGGCCAGTATCCTGACAATTAGCCGAAGCACCCTGGAGGTGGAAGCTAAATGACCAAAACATGAAATACCCACCTATATGCCACAGAGAGTATGGGTGACAGGCGCTGAAGCTCACTGTAACCAACTCAGAGACTTGGTGTATGCTATACTACATGCGATTACTTGTGTATTTTACATGTTGCTTTGTGCGTTTTAGCCATCTCTAATAAAGAGATGAGCTTTCCTGATGTTCTCGTGTAAAAAGAGAGACCCAATTTGTGTTCTACAGAAGTCTTGTGGTTATTACGCTGATATCATTTTGTTGCGTTGAATAAAATAATACTCCAAAACTAATGTATAGCTAGTCTGAGTTGAGGACTACTTTGCAGTTGTTGGTGCTGGATCCTGCGACCCCATGCGGAGTCGACTCAATGGGAGGCATTGGTCTGAGCAGGTGCAGTTTTTATGGGGTAGGCACTATGAGAGGAGAGTGGTTGTTATGTTTCTGTTTAACTAGAAGTAGGGGAATTCAATTTTGGTGCTGAATTTAATATACAGTTCCAGTGTATGATGAGTAAATGTTTATTCGTAACTTTAGAAAATACTGACTATTCCAGGCAAAGGCTTTTCTTTTATAGTCAATGCTTGTAGCTATGTCCAGTTTCATATAAAAGAAAACAGAAGCAAAGCAGTTACATAGCGAAGGGAAAAAAACAAGTAGAAAAAGGCTTTAACCTAAAACAAGATTTTGGTTTTACCTGAATGATTATGTGACATAAGACCTTTTGACTAAGGTAAAGGCGTGCATGTCAGGTCTGTTTCTTTCATCTGGATCGTCAGGGATTGTGTCCGCCAAACCCATCATCATCTGTTAGACTTGGATTCCGTTTCCTCCGTTCAGTAGGGTTTAGTATCGGTTCCCAAGAAAGTATAGGCATCAGTAGAGTTTCAGCTTCTATCTTTGGTTCTTCCGCAGGGTCAATTTCATCATCAGTTGGGTATCTAGGTTGCAGGTGCGCAATGTGCCGTCTTCATGTGGGTCATCGTGGAACAAAGTTCACAATCACGCAGTGGGCTTCGTAGACATTAGTAACAATTGCAGGAACGCATCTTGGCTGTCCAGCTCTTCTTGGTCCATGGTAAAGCAAGTAGCAAGCATCTCAATCTGAATAGCTTCTAATTTTATTCAATATCTTAAGACATCTGTCTAGTGGCATTCTGATCGGTGTTGTTGTGCTATGCGAGCCGGCGATAGAAATAAAGTATCAGTTTTGCGACTGATTTGCCTTTCATTCAAGACCTGGGTTGGAATGCATCTCGTTGGTAAAGGTGTTCTCCTGTATTTCACCAAGAACTGTTGTACCGCTGCTTTTGGTGGTGGGCCAGATTTTCTTACAGCTTGTTTGAAACATTGAACTATTTTTTTCTGTTATTCCATTGGTTGCTTGATGATAAGGTCCTCCAGTCAAGTGCATGATTCCTCTTTCTCCACACCAAAGTTGAAAGTCTACTAACACAAAAGTAGTTGCATTGTCAGTAACAATGGTGTGGGGATAACCAAAGTGTGAAAAATCCACTTTCAATATTTTTTATTTGCCTTAGTGGATGTTGACAAGGTTCTGTTGATAGATGAGTGTTTAGAACAAGCATCAAACACAACCCACCATTTTCTGCCCATGAAAATAACTGCATGGCCTACATGCTGTTAGCTCCGAAGTTTATCAGGAAGCATCTGTCGTTGATTGGGCGTATTTCGGTGGTAGTATTTGGTTCTCCGCACACGATTTATATTGTTGGAAAGTCTCCGCGATGTCCTAATCAATTCTTGGCCAGTAGATAGCTGTACAAGCTAGTTTTGTCATCCGCACCATACCAAAGTGTCCAAAATGTAAGAGCTGAAGAACTACACGCTGGAGACTCAGCGGAATGATAATTCTGTTTCTATATAGTAGACAGCCATCTTTTGGCGTGTATTTCCTGTAGCTCCCGTGGTACTTGGACATCCTTCCGTAGTGTATTCCTGCATCATATGCTTTGCTTAGTCATCGAGTAGTGCAAATGGTACTGGACGAGCCCTCCAGAATCTAGGTATAGTTGAAGATTTGAACAGCTGCTAAGTAGGATGATAGTCAGTTCAAGAGGATCAGTTGGGCTGAGTGGACCACTGATGATGTGAATAGTGCGTACACTGTCTGAATGTTCTCCGCTCCATCTTGTCAAAACCTTCATCGGATCCTACCAGAAGTTCGCCTGAAGCATCAGCATTCTGATGTCGCTACATCGATGTGTATTCAATGCTGTGTTCACATTGGCAGAATAATAAGGCGATCTAGCTAGTCCATTAGCAGCAAGTTCTGGGGCACTTTTGGCAGTTTCAAACAATGCGAGAAGTGGTTTATTGTCTGTTACCAATATGAATTGTATGCCATACAACAACTGGTGGAAATTTTTTAGTGTGAAAATGATTGATAATGCTTCTTTCTTATTTGGCTATATTTTCTTAGTGTACTGCTTTGGGACTCTGCTCTATTGGAGATCGGTCTTTCTTGTCCATCCGCATCTCTCTGAAAAAGTACTACTCCTATTCCAAAATCTGAAGCATGACAAGAGATTCTTATTTCTATCTTAGGATAAAAATGAGTCAATGCTTGATCTGTTGCCAACATCTTTTTAATTCCGTTGAAATTGGTTTCTTGGTCTCGACCCCATCTCTATAGTTTGCCCTTCCAAGTCAGTTATTGCAATGGTTCTGAAACTGTCAATCAATTTACTAGGATCCCAAAAAAATATGTAGCTTTGAATCATTGGTAGGTAGAGACATCCATATATTAGCATCAACTTTTTTTCCTTTCCCTAGCCATTCTTTAGTAAGCTTATGTTCCAGATACTCCACTGTATGTTGGGCAAATAAACATATGTCTATTCGACATCTCAATTCCTTGCCATTTAATCTTTGCACCCATCTTCTTAGATTCTGAAGATGGCTATTGCTATCTGCTCCGCTCACCAAAATATCATCCAAGTACACTGCAAATCCTGGAAGGCTCGTGTTTGTCTGTTTCATGATCTGCTGGAAATGAACTGTGCTGAACTGATTCCAAAAGGTAATCTACTCTGTAGGAAAACTCCTGGGTGTGTTGACAAGGCTAATCCTGTCTGGATTTCTAATGATGCAAGTATTTGATTGTAGGCGTCTGCTAGATGTATTTTAGCATAGCGGTGTCCTCCTCCTAATCTTCTGATCGAATTTTCAGGAAGTGGAATGAGCTGTTTATGCAATTTCAGTTGCGGGTTTATTGTCTTAGAATAGTTCCCACATACTCTGATGTCTCCTGACACTTGTCCTGGTTGCTTCACCTTCTTTGCCAGTAATATTGGTGTGAAATGGTCATTGAACTGTGTGCGTTCCAAAATATTTTTCAAAATTCCTGCATCATATGCTTTGCTTAGTCATCGAGTAGTGCAAATGGTACTGGGCGAGCTCTCCAGAATCTAGGTACAGTTGCCGATTTGAACTTAATATCAAGCCGGTAGTCCTTGTGACACCAAAATTTATCTTTAAACAATTCTAGAAATTTACCACACAGATTTCTGCATCCCTTCTGCAATGCTGTATCAGGTTTATCGCATGACATGGTAAACACAGTCTTCTCCTGTAATTTATCTTCAATCGAAATGTTTAGCCGTTGCAAAGCTGATTGTCCAAGTAGGTTGAGAAATCTGACAGTGGTTATTACAAGCTGAAGCGTTGTGTCCTCTTTAAAAGGTAGTCTAGCTTTAATTCCATTTCTTCCAATACTCGCTATAACGTGTTTTAAAGCTGATTTGTAGCCAACATGTGAAGGTTGAAGGACAGGCTTTCCTAATTACTTCCAGGTATTTTGGGATATATAATTGTAGCAGGCTCCAATGTGAAACGCAATGGTGAGACTTCTCCCTTGTAGTCCTGGAACAGATTGATTTGGTGGAAGTCGATGTGGCGTGAAGTGTGAGAGTTTTCTCTACTAGTTTGGAACGAGTTATTTTTTTTTGACGCAAGCTCTCTCAATATGTCCAAGTTCTGAGCAAAAACTGTATTTAGTTGTCTTGAAACGACAAGTTTCAGGTTGATCTCCCAATCTGTCACATCTGCAGCATGCCTTTTTCTGTTGTTCTGTGAGTAGATCTCATATATGGTTCTGCAGTGGAGTTGAAGTCTTTTTCTTGGGTGAAACTTTGTTGTTCTTTGGCTGGGTGCCATAAATGGTCTATTTGACAACTTAAGCTGCTTCCTCAGTCTCCTGCGCAATTCCCATAGCTCTATTAAAAATAAGTTCCTTGTCCTTGACCCTGAAAAGTGATTTTAGCACAACTTCATTGCTCACAGAACATAGGAATTACACCATCAGTGCCTAATCCAGGGGGGTCTTGAATGTCAGTAAATAGACATGTTCTAGCATCTTGGCATATCCTCGCTGCAAGTTGTTGAATTGTCTTTCCTGGTTTCCGCTGCATGTCACTCAAGTATTTGTTTCATTCTCGTAAAATAAAAAGTGGTCTGTCATGATGTTCCCTAAAAAATCTGACTATTTCAGACATTGTGAACTTATCAATGGGAATTGGTGCAGTTAACTGAGCTGCCATGTTGCTTAGCTGTTTGTATAATGCTGGTCGTCGAGTGTTCAGGAAAACTCACGGAACCTTTTTCCCGGTATTGAGTTCACAGAAACAAAGATATTGAATCTATCCATGTAGTCTGTGAGTACATCTGTTGTTGGATCAAATTCATGAAATTTTGGTATAGCAATCACAGTTGTGTTATTGTATTTTACTTCTTGAAGTAAAAGATTTATCAACTCTTGCTGTTGCTGGTATTCCTGTTGTAATTATTCGTGTTGTTGCTGATTTTCTTGTGGTCTTTGTTCTTGCTGATATATGAACAGTTCTACAAGTTTATCAATTGCTTCAGCCATTTTTCGGAGCTCTTAGTTGTGAGTAGTAACAATGGATTCCTTTGTAGTATAATTGTATAATTAAAAGCAGGTGAATTCAATTTTGTAGCTGAATTCAATCAGTAAGTCCCAGTGTTTGAATAGAAGTTTATTCATATATTCAGACAATACTGATTATTTTAGGCAAAGTCATTTTTTTATAGTCAATGTTTGTAGCTATGTCTATCTAAAGATGAAAAAAAAACAGAAACAAAAGTAGTTACCTAGCTGAGGGAAAGAAACGAGTAGAAAAAGCCTTTAGCTTAAAACAATATTTTTGTTTTACACGAATTTTTATGTGACATCATTACAGTGGCCGAGTGTGCACAAGGGCAATAAGTGGAGAGAGGGTCATTGAGTCCGTAGTAGATGGTGAAAATCTCCTACACTGCAAGTGTTTTATCCACAATGTCTGCATAAAGTTTCTTATCAACTTAATTACGACTAAGTTAATAAAAACAGTCACACAATGGGAACCAGGCAGTATTAAAGAAACCAGAAGCCCGCTTTCCACCACCAATACTATTAAAGCGAAAGTCACTTCACTTTACCGATCTCTTAAGAAACATCTCTTTATTCATGACAGCCGATAACTATGGTATATAATCCTGACAATGCGCCATCCACATAAATTGTACTAGCACAACAGCACCGTAGTAGCAAACCACAGTAATCATTCAAGGATGCGCTTTCGTTAGTTTACGTTGGCAAGCTCAATTAAACTCGAAATACGAAACTATGGTTCTACCCATGAACATGATAGGTAATTGTTTTCTTTTACCTCAATAAATCAGAATATTTTCAAAAATAAAGTTCCAAAGGCTTTGTTGAGTCTTCGAGCTTACTAAACAATATCATTTTGTCATATTATTTGCTCAAACTCGTTCAAATCAGAACAATTGTCAAGCAAGTTGAGATTTCTAATGATAAGTTCAACAAGGGAACAAGCTACTTCCGATTGCATCGCTAAAGTGAAACTACTCTGCTGGGACCCCATTATATCCAATGCTCTCGTCTTTGCAGTACTGTTAATACAATAATCTCTTACCTTCAACTGCTGTGTTCTTTTCATCATGAACTTCAACCTTTATATCTACAAAAGAAATTATTCCGCTGACGCAAAATATTGCACTGCTGGATCAATAATCGGTAGTGGAGTGTTACAGGTACTTCAAAAATGTTACTGTGGTGTTTGCTCTACCTCTTGGATAATGACATTCATCTGTGACCACTGGCTCCAATTTCACCTCATCAGATTCTATAGCATGAAGAGAGTGTTTTTGTTTCGAAAAATGTTTTTCATTCGATGTTTCTAATTAAAATAGTGCAATATCGACAGATTGTCAAAACACAAACAAAACATATCCCTAATTTTTTAATTTACACATACATATATAATACAACAGACTCCTACCTTGACTTGATGTCTTTCCATCAGCTCCCACCAGAACCTCTATATCTGTAGATACCGTTTTTGGTATGATGTTTCCTGTTGCTCATGACTGCACCATGAGTCAGAGTGATCAGCTATAGCGGTAGATGGAAGAGAGATAAAATCTACCCGCAATCATGGCAGACTGTTGGCTATCAGTGTCCAAGTCCTCCATAGCACTCATCTCCCCCAAGTTCTGATTCTACTATCACGTATAACCAAGATACACACAGCTAAATATCCCCTCATTTAGTTGAACCCTAATAGGAGGTTCTTCCTTAGCAGCTAGTTTGAATGAACTTGGTATCAACCCTACTGCTTAGCTTGAGGTGCTGAAAGCTGAAACCCCATCGGCCACTGCACGGGAAGGCTTCTTAAAGCAGTAAGACAAGCTAATGGCATTGCAGGGGGAAGCACTTAACCCAGTCACCATTACCATCTTCTACTTCCTGAGTTTCTCAACAATTATAGTGTGAAAAGACTGTTGGGCGTTGTTGCTGTGCGTAAACTGTTGATGGTTGAATGCAGTCACTCATCAAGATGCCTGCACCAATGAGAGTGTTGACACTTGATACAAGAGCCGGTACTCTACTGCATTCGACCTGGTCAGTGGATACCGGCAGATTTTTTTGATGGATAAGCCAGCAAACATTCAATCTTTGCCACCCGGCTCAGTCTGTGGAAGTTCTTCCCTTTTCGGCATTTTTTTCAGTTTAATACCTGATAGAGCAACTTCTCTTTGGGTTTTTACTGGAAAAGTCTCTTTACTTAGCTTCATGACATTGTTGTTATTGCTATTGATCTCCCACTGACATATCTTCCCTAATTGAAAGATTTCAGCAGCTATAGCAGTTTGCTTTAAAACTAAAACCAAGCAAACTCTAACTTGCTTAAACCCAAGGTCTGGTATTAGGACAGGTTGTCAGCTGTGCAGGAGCGGCCACTAATCTGCAGAAGGGTGCTACCAGTGGCCAATGGCAATCCCTGTCATTTGAAAAGATTTGCAGCTTACTTGTTACTAGACTTTACTACAGGCAGTATATCCCAGTGTTTTTGCTGCGGCCAAGACTCCAATCCAGCAGAATAGTAAAAATATGCCCTGCGAGTGTTCTTCACTACAAAATAGCGCCCTGTGTGAGGCAACTACTAGGCTCAGTATACGAGGGACACAGATTCCAGCAGCGTGCGAGTTGGATATGTACTGCCTTAAGTCCAAGAAGGCAAGAGGATAGTCATTGCCTACTACCTAGGTGAAATAATTTACAGTAAAGGCACATTTGAAAACGTTATTGACACAAAAGAGGTGAAGTGATGACAGGGAGGAGTATATCATCCTACACACTTTCAAAATAATGTTTCGCGTATTATTCTGATAATTAGACATAAATAAATGATCAAGCCTGATTGATTGTAAAGTATTTGCTCGCTAATGGGGCTTTATTTGGAGTAATGAACATATTGAGTTTTTTGCTTTGGTTTTTTTCCTTTGCTTATACGCACTACTTGGTATTTCTTGGTTGAAAAATAAACTTTCATCGATCAGTAACATTTCCTTTAATATATTGTAGGTATTGCAAAAGACACTGGCGAATTGAAAACTTTAAACTGTTGTAAAAAGTTTCTAGTATTTTAGTTATCTTTTATCTAATAATATATCAAGTTTGCGCAGATCTTGCTGTGTCATACTCAAAAATTGGTCATGAATGCAAATAAAAGCAAACAAATACTAGTCCTTCAGGAAAAGTGTGCAAAGGCTAGTGATAAATTCATCTTTCCTTATAGTTGAAAATATTTGTTTTTTTATGAGCCAAATTCCAATCAAGTACAAGTAAAAAATTGCTATAATTTGCTAACAAGATTGAGTATCAGTAAGTTGGAGAGAATGGTCAAACTTACCAATTTTATGAGGAGAGTTTCAGGCAGGCGTTAATCAGATTGATTACAATCTCTAGCCTATCAGTTTCTGGTGCTATAGTAACCTAGTAGAAAAAGACCAGATACTAAAAATTAACGATATGCAAATAAATTGGTTTTACTTCTAACGACAAATGAAAAACACTCGGCATTGACACAACATGCTCATAGGGGAAATGACTCAAAGCACGCCTGGTATGGTGGTTGTGTGATTAACATGGAGAGTCTGCTGGATGAATTTATTAGTGACTTGAACAAAACTTGATAACTCACACTAACTAAACAATCAACTGGACCTTCAAGCAAGCTGCTGTTTGTGCAGAGCTCCCACCAAGTCAGATTACTCTCCTACTGAGCTGTCAAATCAGCCATTGTCTCACCTCAGTCCGCTAGACACCAGACAATCTAAGACTTAACTCGAGCGAAGGTACTCTAACTAAAGAGTGAACTGCAATCATCAGTACCCTAAGTCGAATACTGTTTGATAATCCAAGACTAAACGGCATTAGGCTGCTATCTTCTGTAGATTTCTTCAATCAGGCACTACCGTTTCATGTCACTTTTAACATTGTTGACAATTAGCAAAATAAATAATCTAGAAAAAATCATCATTGGAAATAAATAATATTTCAATGAAATTTACGCAAATGAGTACCAACATTATTGAATGCTGGCTTATCTAATACCGGTGCTTTCTCTCAAGGCACGCCTTGAATTTTTTTAACTAACTGATTTTGTCCTCTTTGCTTTGGTCCTTGGCTATGGCAACAAGCTACATTGTCTGTTAAACTACAAGTGCAACAAATTACTTCTTCACACCCCATGAAGTTGGCTCTACTGCACTTATGTGGTGTCTAACGCTTCTGAGTAGCATAAAACACTCTGTTGCAAATCAAGATCAAACTCCACACTTTTGTACCAACACAGCGTTGGTTAGGAATACTCCTTTCAATATTTACTACCACCGTAATTGATGGCACTTGAATTGAGAAGCCTCTTGGTTCCAACCCTCTTCTGGTATTCAGTTCAAAGAGGTAGCCTGAGCAGTTTTAACAGTTTTTTTATATCTTAAATGAAGAAAACCAATAAATGGCAAACGGTAGATGAGATTTATTTCAGCCAGACTGCACATTCAACTTTAAAACTTTGAATACTATCAATTCTAGTCGTGGTACTCATTTTCAGCTTTTTTGTGCATGTTTGCGGCTGAAAAAAGCCAGTATTTCCTATAGTTTCACTTATTGAGATATAGCTTCTAACCTTCACAGCTTGTTAGCTGTTAATTCTTGTTTGAACGGCCAGAGAGTGAAGAATTGTTACAATTACAAACACCATAATCCACAACTTACAGTTGCACCATTGTAGGACACTATTGTATACAACAGATTCCTCGTTTATTGCAAGCTTTTACAATGTTTGTGGTAAAAGATAATCAAGTTCGAGCTCATCGTTTATTACCAAATACTATTTATCCCTAACATTCTGCAGGGCTTAACACTGCACATGTTGACAATCATTGACTTGGTAACTTCATGCGTTTGACAAAAATCTTCCAACAATTGAATGTTGAATCAACTTCACACTTTTTTTTCATGTTTTTATCCGTACGCACTTTTGGACTTGTCATTTATGTGGTTTTTAAATGTGTACTCATTCTTGGACTGGTCATGTATGTGGTATCTAAATGTGTACTCATTCTTGGACTGGTCATGTATGTGGTATCTAAATGTGTACTCATTCTTGGACTGGTCATGTATGTGGTATCTAAATGTGTACTCATTCTTGGACTGGTCATGTATGTGGTATCTAAATGTGTACTCATTCTTGGACTGGTCATGTATGTGGTATCTAAATGTGTACTCATTCTTGGACTGGTCATGTATGTGGTATCTAAATGTGTACTCATTCTTGGACTGGTCATGTATGTGGTATCTAAATGTGTACTCATTCTTGGACTGGTCATGTATGTGGTATCTAAATGTGTACTCATTCTTTGACTGGTCATGTATGTGGTTTCTAAATGTGTACTCATTCTTGGACTGGTCATGTATGTGGTATCTAAATGTGTACTCATTCTTTGACTGGTCATGTATGTGGTATCTAAATGTGTACTCATTCTTGGACTGGTCATGTATGTGGTATCTAAATGTGTACTCATTCTTGGACTGGTCATGTATGTGGTATCTAAATGTGTACTCATTCTTGGACTGGTCATGTATGTGGTATCTAAATGTGTACTCATTCTTGGACTGGTCATGTATGTGGTTTCTAAATGTGTACTCATTCTTGGACTGGTCATGTATGTGGTATCTAAATGTGTACTCATTCTTTGACTGGTCATGTATGTGGTATCTAAATGTGTACTCATTCTTTGACTGGTCATGTATGTGGTATCTAAATGTGTACTCATTCTTGGACTGGTCATGTATGTGGTTTCTAAATGTGTACTCATTCTTGGACTGGTCATGTATGTGGTATCTAAATGTGTACTCATTCTTTGACTGGTCATGTATGTGGTATCTAAATGTGTACTCATTCTTTGACTGGTCATGTATGTGGTATCTAAATGTGTACTCATTCTTTGACTGGTCATGTATGTGGTATCTAAATGTGTACTCATTCTTTGACTGGTCATGTATGTGGTATCTAAATGTGTACTCATTCTTGGACTGGTCATGTATGTGGTTTCTAAATGTGTACTCATTCTTGGACTGGTCATGTATGTGGTATCTAAATGTGTACTCATTCTTGGACTGGTCATGTATGTGGTATCTAAATGTGTACTCATTCTTGGACTGGTCATGTATGTGGTATCTAAATGTGTACTCATTCTTGGACTGGTCATGTATGTGGTATCTAAATGTGTACTCATTCTTTGACTGGTCATGTATGTGGTATCTAAATGTGTACTCAGTCTTGGACTTGTTATGTATGTGGTTTCTAACTTTTTGTCATTTTATAAAAAAAAATACTAAAAATAACTCGATGAGAGCCTCTCCTTCAATTCCTCTTGCCAGTCCTATATCACTAATACACAAGAACCAGTTTTTTTTCCAGAGCAACATCAATTTTTTTCACAAAAACTGCAAAAAATTACACTTCTTAAGCGGATATCAGAAACGTGAAATGATTACTGTGTCAAGCATAGCTATCTTGCTTTGTGATGAATTAAAGAGACAAACTCAAGAATCAAGTGGTTGAAGATGGCCAGTTTCATTATCCTGTAATTTTCTTCAGCTTTGTCCGAAGTTAAAAAGTTTAGTGTAATGAATGGGTATGTAGAAATGCAATGCTAATCTTCATCATTGTACATAAAATATTTTCTGTCAAAGGGTTGACTCAGTAAATGCCAATACGCTGTATTTGCTCTCAGAAAAGCCATGTCTATCTCCTAGTCATCCGTTTTGTTTTTATTAGAATTTCATTTTAAGCAGTTTAATTAGAAAAAAACTAAAGTGAGCTAAAGTTATTACTTGAGACTGAACTAGCAGAAATACCCGACTTTGCTCGTAGAGGTAACATGAATTTTGCGAAGGCCATGTTAGGGAGAGCACAAGAAGCTAGTGTTACGCAGTTGTTATCAGATATCACTTGTAAAATCTTAATCACTTGCCTGTTGGCATAAAGATGCCTAGTTCGTCGATGGACAAAACTTTTTTTGTTTTACAGGTTCAAAAGCACTTGTTGAAAAATTCTGTAACTGGTTATAATTTGCACCAAATTTTATATCGGAGCATTGAAATATTTCTTGGAAATTTTTGTCTGCACTCATAATTGAATTGTAGTTGGATGGTTTCGCCAACTTTCTTATTGCTTCAAAAAAAATTTGATGAATCTTTGAACATAATTTTACAACATCCGCAGAAGTGCAAGGATTATTCCATTCTACACATTGTTTCTCGTATTGCTCAACACCACCATTATATAAATATTAGCCCACGCATCAACGGAAGTTGGTAAATAACAACATTAGGCTGGCGTAAGCAATGAGAAAAGGCTGGAAAGTTAAAACAGGTACACTTTAGAGTTAACTGGGTGTAAGAGCAAATATAAAATCCAATGAAGCTAGTATATGTAGCAAAACAATGCTGCTGGGCAGTGCCATCTTTGTAGGGGCTCTCTGGGCTTCTGCGAGCCTGTTCATACATATATGATCCGTTGAGAGGGCTGCCAAGAGCCCTCTCAAGAAATTGCCATAACATTTGACAGTTGTTGCAGTTTAAGTATGTAAAATATTTTCTATAATATAACATATGTATGCAGTGATATGTAATTTCTAGTACAACTGAATGATATAGGAGTTTGATCTGATCTTCCCGGGAAGTTGATCAAATCCTTTATCAGCTCAAAGCAAAAGATTTCAGTCATGCTAGATGAAAGCACAACTATTTCCACTACAGCTTATATCAGAACAACTATCAATGAGTCACCACTCACAGTTTTCTCGAACTTAATGGGGTCCCGGCAGAGTTTTCTGCAGAGCTATTGTTAAAAAACCGGAAGCCCGCTTTCCACCAACAGCACTGTTAAAATGAAAGTCACTTCATTTTTAACAATTACTGAAGAAACATTTTTTTATTCACGGCGGCTGATAAGTTTGGGGTATATAGTGTAATACTGACGATGCGCCATAGCCACAAACTGTCCAACCACAACGGCACCGTAAAAGCAAACCATGGTAATTGTTCAAAGGCGTGCTTTCATTAGTTTGCGTTGGCAAGCCCAATGAGCCGCGAAATACGAAGCTATGACTTTACATATGAGCGTAATGTTCAATTAATTTTTATCATGTGAATAAAACAAAATATTTTCAAAAAAAAAAACTTCAACGGCTATATTGACTCCTTGAGCTTCCTCAACGACAAAAGTTTTGTCATATCAGTTGCTTAAGCTGTCTAAAATCTAAATAATAGACAAGAAAGTTGTGATTTCTAATGATTAGTTATACTCTCGGTTGCATCGCTAAAGCAAAAATACTGCGCCGGGACCCATTTGAACTGAAAGATGGATGTACTGCAAAGGCTTACTTTTTGTCCTGCTTGTTCATGCATGGTTTTACTCATGACATCCTGGCAAAGAAATTGATTGGCTTTACGACACTGATGGCTGCTCAACTATGCTTGGAACAAAGAGTGGTCTACATGCTGTGGTGAGAGAAATCTACCCAGATATTATACCGTGGCATCGCTCCGCACACCGTCTGGAGTTGGCTGTCAATGATAGTCTCAAGGCAGAGACTAGTACTACCCACTTCAGCATATTCCTTTCAAAAACTTACAATATTCTGTCAATGTCAGCAAAGAGCCAAAGACAGTTGTGGCAAGATGTGGCAAGCGAGTTGATTGACTAGATCATGAAAATTGGTGCAATATTCACCATAAAATGGGTTGCTTCAAGTCTGAGAACTATTAAGACAGTGTGAAAATCTTACAGTGCACTGGCTACCTGGTTTTGTGAGGCAAGCACTGATAAAAGCCGATCTTCTAAAGATCGTAACACCTTTAGAAGTCTACACAGCCATCTCACTTCTGAACACTTTGTTTCAAAACTAGCTCTGATGTATGACTGTGTGGATGAACTAGCTAGTCTTTTCTTATTATTCAATCAAACAGAAAAATCATCATAGAAGTTCGAAACAAAGTTCTTCTAACCAAGCAGGCGCTTGGATCTCTCAAAATCAAGGCTGGGTTTTATGAACAACAGATAACTTACCAAGTTCTTTTGAATCAAACTCGGTCAAAATGGTAAAGGATCGGTGAGCATACCACAAACTCAGTTCATTCAAGCCATTATCGATAGCATAAATTCCCGAATGTTTTGCAACATTTCATCTGAGAAAAATCTATATGGAAAACTTATTAAACACGGGAAAGTGCTTTATCCTTCTGGATGGACAGAGGACAACATAATAAACCTAGTGTTGGCTGATGACAGCATAAGATACCTTTGTGTAAAGCTCGGCTTAGGAGATGATACATACATGAGAGAAGATGTGGATGAGTTAAGAGAATACATGAGATCCGGGAAAAGAAAATGTGAAAACTAATCATCTCAGGGCAACATTTGCCACCCTAGCTGTGAGTTCTGCTGAATGCAAACGTGGGTCTACAGCGATGAATGCTACACTCACTAAGCAGTGAGTCTCCCTTCTGCTGGAAACCATCCCAGCAAATATATTTATATGCGTATATAGTGGGTCCGCCTTTGGACTTATTTGGGTCTGAAGTGGACAGCATAGTGCGATAGATGACACGTTTAAGGGATAAAAATCTAAGCAGCACAAGCTCAGTAAAAATATCCAATATGGAAAATAGTGGGAGCTAGTCAGTAGTCAAGCTGGTTGAGACAAGGTTTGATGACGTTTTTTTTAACTCTTTTACTAAATTAGATATGTAGATATGTATGTATGGGATATATAGGGCCTATGGTGTTGATTATGGCCATTCAGGAGTATCTACAGCTTACTAGTTGCCAGTTATATATTTTGTAAATTTTTCTCCAAAATTATTTTATTTTCATGATATTCCCATTCATGTGTGTATATATTATGTAATAAACATAGGTTTACTATAAACAAGTAAAACCCAATACTAACTCTATTTTAACTGATCACTTCTACATGTATTGGATTGGAAGTTTTGTTGCCTCCATAACCATGCTAAAGTAGGGAGCCCTCTCAACTTTTGTTACAAAAATAGCACTGCTGTTGGGCCCACAGATGTCAATACTTGCTTCACTGTAGCCACTGCACACCAATCAAAAGGCTGTAGCATGTCGGAATGTAGACAAAATAAACCAAAAACGGCATGAAAGGCGGAAAGACATGGCCGTATATAAATCAGCGCAACTGATGAGAATTAGGTTTTTATTGAAAATGTTGCTGCAATCTTCAAGCAAAATAAAAATTCAACAGTGTTATAAGCTAATGAAGGAATTGACAACACTGACTATGTAATTTTTATTGAGATTTATTTAGTAGTGCCAGAGTGTTAACCTAACATCACAACAAAACTTGCATTTATATATTAGATTATTGGATAGATGCCAAAGCTTTTTTGCTGTTGAGTTTTTAAATTCACAGGAACTTTAGCAAAGACATGAAGCTGTCGGGAAAAAACACAACTTAAATTATGCAAAATATCAATCAGGGAATTTCACCATTTCCTTCAATAGAATGTTTACAGATTCCAGGGGCCAAAATTTCTTACGGTTTCTGGATGTTTTTTTAAAATTTATAATAACATAAAAACTTGATGTTTGAAGTCTGGGTGCTGGCAGTCTATAAATGTTTTGTGTTGTATATCGATCACAACAAAATAGTCCCACAGTATGTGACTTGGTTATAATCGTGTTGTTTATATTATTACAACTTTACACCTTGACCTACTGTACCTTGAATCTCCCAGTTAGCAACCTCTGTTATGGTTCAATGTAACCGAAGCACACAAATTTAAAGCGGTTTACCTACTTCAGTGCAGAACTTCCTCTGTTGAAATTTGGAATTGGTTTAAGTTCAAGTTAAAACTTATCTTCAGTTTGAAAAGGACACTACTGCTAAATTAATTTTTTTTTAAAAAAAGTATTGTTGTCCAGTTGCAATGATAGTTTGGTTGGTGTGAGATCTGAAACTCCATTGGCAGCTTATTGTCAATTTTCAGTTAAATCAGGAGACAAATTGGTGATTGTAAATCAGCCTTAAAGTATGTACGGTAAAAAGTGAAGTTTTTTAAAAGTAACAGATTTTTGCATTTCCGGCTTGGTGTACTTCAACATTTGATACTGATGATGAGTAGAAAACAATTTTAGGGTGAAGAAACTGATAATTGCCGCATCAGAAAGTATATATCTTACTTCAGTAGTTCGTTTCTTTCTGACAGCATCTCGTTGTGCTCACTTGATTATTTATCACAGAGAGTTTCAACAAATATCCACGACAACATAATATGATAGTGGTTTTAAGCAAATCCACTGTATTTTGCTGCAATGCCTACCACCTAACACCTTCAACCACCAATTGCCAATTCTAGTATCTCTCAAAAATGACATCCCACTAACTAAAGCATTAAATTAGTTCCAGTAATCATTTTCCATCGGTTAATTGCTATTTTTGGAATTTAGGGAATTCTAGATAATCATTGGCTGCTTTTGTGGCAATTCTCAACTGAAGACTCTACAGTAGAGGAAAACTTAAATTTTTTTGCCCAATAAGTTTGATCTTTTTTTAAGAAACCTGCCAAATCAAGAAAAACTTCAGTCAATCAATTAATCTCTGCTACAATTATATATGTAAAAGTCCCAAGTGCTTATGCAACAAGTTATTGTGATAAAATCAACTTTTACATAAAGTAAACAATATGAATGAAAAATGTGGCATGTGGGGTGTCTGGTGGTACCCAGAGCAGTGGTGATAGCATGAGTGTTCGTACCCAGAGAACTGGTGATACCATGGGTGTTTGTACCCAGAGCACTGGTGATACCATGGGTGTTCGCGACTGAGTGATGAATAATAAACTCATCCCATGACAGCCATTACACCGTCTGGGCTGTCCAATAACCAGTATAATTGTGAAATTGTGACAGTTTGATACACGATGGAAACTACCCAGATTAAAATAACGTAATATTGCACTGCTCATTGCATTAAAGATAAAATGGTGACCAACGATGAGACTGAATGTTGGAGCAAATCACAGTATGTTTGATTTCCTGTCAATTTTTGTTTTTTTTACTGCAAAAGCTCATCGTGTGATTTTTTGACAATTGTCTTGCTTTTGCATATTTTAAGGCCCGCTACACCCCTCCTTCCATTCTTTGGAGAGGTCTTTGCTACACTTCCTGCACCAATATAATGACATCTACTCTAGCAATTGAAAACTTGAAGTATAATCATAAGTAAAAATCTTGTACCAAAACTAAGCCTCCACATCAGCGCATATATATAGCCCATGGGGTGGGGCACACCCTATAAAGGTTCACACCATGATGTATTGAGCTTCTTAGAACTTGCTCTGTCATACACAGCCTATATTTTTGGTACCCCTTTCCCACCAACAACCATTATCATCAGCACGACCCCGTCCGCACCATTGAGTCAACCCAACACCCTCTTACACCCACAGATAATGTGGCATTATTACACAAAATACTGATTTTTTAGTTATTATGTTTTTTCGTATCCCTTTAACACAAATCTACTAGTCCTTAGCAACAATAGAACTAATACTCCTTTAATAACTTCTGGTATGAAGTTTCAAATCTGGACCCAACTCCCGACCCCTCACCCCCCCCCCCTCCACCCCTGTCACTTCTTCAGGAGTGAAATCTGAAATTATCATGGTGGGGTACTTTATAGAGAGTGCTCTCCTCCCATGGGATATGTGGCCACAAACCAAATAAATGTGAGCAAAACAACTGAAAATAATAATTATCTTCTTTTAATAAAGCAGACGAATCCAAGTTTTATGTGCATAGGCATTAGTAGTATATAATATTTAATGCTCACAAAAAGTAATGATGTAAAGAGTTACATAAAATGCTCAAAAATTATATTGCATTTTTCAGTAATTCTTGCAAACAATTCATTTGCTTCTTTTTGCAAATATTTTATCTGGAGGAAAATAAAGTAACACATAATTCAAAAATATGTAGTATTTTTTATGCTTTGCAGACGTTGTATCTAGGCTAGTTGACAATCTGGCCGAAAATTTGGACAAGCAATCCAGTTTTGACACAATTCAAGTTGATGAAATCTTGTCATTTGATAATCAGTCCAGTTACCAAAATATTTTATTGGAAGTTCTCACCGGTGTAACTGTGGCAATTATTTTTAAACTGGAACCAGTAATCTGGGGTTTCGGAAGGATCAGCTTCCATCATGTAACTCAGCACCTTTAACAGATGTTTTACCAAAGCATAGGAGCCACCCAAAACATGAGAATCCCAGCCAATTGAGTATTTTCTGCCCTACCCAACAATTTCTGACAGTGAACCTCTTCCGGCAGCTTGTAGGTGGACCCACCAGAGAGGAGATAGAGATGAAAGTCAATGGAATTTTGGTTATAAGCGTCCCCCAAACCCCAGAAGCTCTCTTAGGCCAAGGTGAAACTCTTGGTGGTTGCTGGCTTTGCCGTGGCCTACAAACAGGCAGCCCTGCAGTAGCTACCATTTAGTAATTTTGCTCAACAGGTGGAAGATCCAAACCGGACAGTTAGGAGTTGAAGGAGCTGGTGTCAACAGGCTTCGAGGCTGAAACAAAATGGAGGACTAGAGACCTAAGTTTTCTTTTCGAAAAAAACCAAAGGTGTGCTGTATATTCCGTGTCTCTGAGAGAAAGTGTATTGTGGCAGATCTATTCCCTAGCCTGCTCACAAATCAACCAAGCCTCCAGGAGACTCCAATTTACAAGGTACCGGCTCCAAACTAGATACTGCTCCGGAGGAGTTGTTGGGAGCTGTGAATTCCATCAGAGAGCAAAGAGTGGGAGAAATAAGCATGCCTGAGTCATCAACAAATTTACCTTGGCTGCCCCTGGTAGCACTTGGCAAAAGATGGTTGTGAACTTTGTAGATCCTCTTCGATGAACAGAGAGTCGCAACACCTGGCTACGGGTACCAACTGACCTTTCTGCCAGATGATCGAATTCTCTTGCCCTGTCCAATGCCACTGCAGTAGTAAGCATCATGGATAAATGAGTCTCCATCTACCTCAGTATCCCAGAACAGATGTACACATATTAGCAGGCTTGAAATGAATTATACCTGATGAAGGATCTCTGCATACTTTGACAATAGTGAAGACTTGATTAACACTGTAGCCCCCCCCCCCCCGACCAGCAGAATTTTGAAATAGAACCACCATGTATTGGTTGATTAACTCTGGCTGTTGCTAATTAAGCAAAATCCGGGAGACTGGGATCTCCTCTTCCCACAGTCTATGCAAGCTTTTCATTCCATTGTTGAGGAAAGTGCCAAACATATGATCTTTTGCTCAGAACTGCCTACCAATCTCATTGATTAATTGTATGCCTACCCATGAGTAAGTAGGGTTCTTACAAGTGCAACTGGATGGAGCCCATCATGTTCTTAGAGAGCAACATCTAGAAGTCATTGGATCTGAGCTTATTTCCTCCGGGAGATGTGGCGCACATGTAAAAACCATACACTCCCGGCAGAGTTTGTGAGACCCAAAACTTTGGAAAATTATGAGAATCATGCCTTTCAGATCAATAGGAGCAAACAACAGTCAATGCAAAATGGGTACAGTTTAAAACCTTACAATCTCTCATTAGACTACAGAGGTCAGGGCTCAGCAGCTATAAAACCTTCCAGTGGACCAATCATGTGAAGAGCAGTAACTCGGATGGAAATACAGCCATATCATTTGACCAAGCAGTCATTAACCCTAACATGAGAGCTTCCTGATTTGCTCCCCTTACCAGAAAGGCACCCGCCACCCCTCTCAGCAGCACTTCCCAACTCTCCCTACATAATCGACATTACTTCATATTGTCACAATGACTAAAACTAGGTGATGCCTTCAACAGCCCAGCGGCAGAAAAGACAATAATTTGTGCGAGGGTAAATAGGTCAAGATGTAATGCCAGGATGTCCATCCCATCTGGAAAGTCTCTTTCTCACTAGCCAAACCTTTTCTCACTACTCCCTGAAGTTGCCCAGCAGATATACCACAATCACTCCAGCACACCAGAGAACTGAGACCCCTTAGATAGCCTCCCTCAATACTAAGTTCCAGTCTAAAAAGATAACCCAAGTATTGAGTCCCTTGTTTTCAATTTCCTCTGTCTCTGAAGATGGTATCAAGTCTCCAAACCCTTACCTTATCTGCAATAGGAAGGATAACCGAAAGGCAGAAGGTGTCTTCCCCATTAGCTCTGCAGCCTAAGGTTGTGATGATTTGTTTTTGAGCAGCTGATGGTGGGTGACTTGCAGACTAGCTGTCTCATTTAATCTCTCAAAAATCAGTTGCTCAGTGTCTAAGCAACTACTACAAATTAACTATGCCAAAAAATCTGAGCTAACACTTTTAGTATATTCTCGATTCACCCCTGTCCCTGTACCTATACCTAGCCATGCACCACCCCTGCCCCTGTACCTATACCTAGCCATGCACCACCCCTGCCCCTGTACCTATACCTAGCCATGCACCACCCCTGCCCCTGTACCTATACCTAGCCATGCACCACCCCTGCCCCTGTACCTATACCTAGCCATGCACCACCCCTGCCCCTGTACCTATACCTAGCCATGCACCACCCCTGCCCCTGTACCTATACCTAGCCATGCACCACCCCTGCCCCTGTACCTATACCTAGCCATGCACCACCCCTGCCCCTGTACCTATACCTAGCCATGCACCATCCCTGCCCCTGTACCTATACCTAGCCATGCACCACCCCTTTGATGAAGATACTTCCGTTTCACCCTTCTCCATGGTGTTCATCCACATAATAACGAAACCTCAACTCACTTTCCCCTAATGACAGAAATTATTTTTCAACTATCCTTTCTACATCCGCTCATCCACTGCCTTTGTTGTCAACTCACGTCACCCTCTTTTTCTTCTTCTTCTTCTTCTTCTTCTTCTTCTTCTTCTTCTTCTTCTTCTTCTTCTTCTTCTTCTTCTTCTTCTTCTTCTTCTTCTTCTTCTCTTTCTTCTTCTTCTTCTTCTTCTTCTTCTTCCAAACTTCCGCACCCCACAGAAGCGGCCAGCAAGTTTTCTTTCTCTTCTGTGCTTCTCTAAGTACTTAACCCATAAAGTAAACAGTGTTCCATACCCATTCTCTAAGCCTCCCAACTTGGTCATTTAGACCCGTACATGCAGAACACCTCCCCTCTCCACACTCCCAAAGTTTCAATCCTCTTACTGTAAACCTAAATTTTTCACAAACAGAAAATTGATAAAAATTGTCTCAGCTTCTACTTGGGTTGGACCCTTTGAGAAGTACAACTTCTAAAATGTAGATCAATGTAAGGCACTGGGAAATAAAAGGCTGGGGACAGACATATAAAGCAACTTGAATGCAAATATCGAAACAAACAAACACATTAGCAAAATGTGTTTTACAGAACACAATATTGAACTTCCTGAAGAGAGGGGGAGAAAATCAGATGGTGTAATGTTTAATTGCATGATGAGTCTACAAATAGGAGCTAAGTTTTCTTTCGTCTTAGTAAAGTGTTAGCTTTGTTATGAGGACAATCCATAGTCCACTTTTGTTTCTTCACACCAACTAAACCATGGTTATATTTTATCCTTGACTAGTTTGCTTAGCTGGCTGCCTCTGTTACATATTGTAGTTGGCTAGAGAGAGGTAAAATACTTTAGATTAGAGGTATTTTGTGAAAACCAGAATGGGATCAACTACAAAAATTTGTTTAAAATACCGCAATTATTATTGCATCACAGATACATTGTGATAAAGTCTGGTGGAGGGGTTGGTGGAGGTGTGGTGTTCCACAAAAAGCCTTTGATGACTGCTGCTACCATTGCTCTTTATATTTGTTGAAAATATAGCTAATCTGACACTCGTGGTCATTTTGGTATCACTGCAGAGTTGTTTCTGAAATGGTTGTTACTGAGCAAGTGACAATCAGACTTTGACTAGTCTGAGACACTTTTTTAAAATATTCCATCACTAAGGGGAAAACAGCCGAAAATGATTCACGGAGTTGTAGCTAGTTAGTAGAAAAGAACCACTAATGGAGGCTTACTATATCTGGTCCAGACCTTAATTTTTATTTGACACATTTTTCTTTTCTTGCTTGCCTATTGAATTGTATTTCTTTAGTGAACGTTGTTTCATGTAGTTTTCCAATAATTATCTGTGAGCATCTTAAACAAAGGCTATTGATAGGAGACCAAAGGAAGTGACCAACAGCAAATTAATAATACACAACAGTGGTTGAGCCATAGGGGAGAATTGAGTGTCTAGTTAGTACTCCTCCAAGGTGTCATTTACCAAGAAGATTCATTCTTTGAAAGTCTATTTGGCTTGGAAGTTAATGGGCTCAGCCACTAGCCAGGATAGGTTGTGGTGAAATTTCAGCTTCAAACCCCACTCATGTATTTGGTGTCATTCCACAGTTACCGAATCATGCCTGTTTGTCTAAGTGTAAATTTCTAAGTTGTATCAACAAACATCTCTCTCATTACTACCATATTGTTCTCATTGTAAATATGTCAACTGCTTCGTGTGATTGGTGCCAACAATATAATGAGCTCGTCTTTAGCATCACTCTGTCCGTTCCATTCTCTATGGCTTGCTGGTATTGCCTTCGCCTCTCTAATTTTGACTGTTATTCTGCTGAACAGTAACTACAGAAGTGGAGGGATGAAACCTAAACTTTTACTTTCATGGAAAGGGCTCTTGTAGGTACAATTTTAATGAGTCCCTCCTACACACTAGTTAAACTGATCGGGACTTGGGATATTGTTGGTGAAGCCCTTAGAACTTGCAAGGAGTGTGAGAGGCTGGCAAGAAACCAGGATTTATGGTCCACTGATTGAGAGGTTTGTCTAAAAGTTATTTGGTCCACCCAAAAAATTAGCTACAAAGTTTTACAAACCGATTTTTAAATATATGCTCCAAAGTTTACACTTTGAAACTGAGCCTCCATGCCAGAATTATAATCCAACCTAAATCTTGAGGACTTTGACGAAGTTGATTGATCAGTTGTATAAATAAATTTAGCCATAATTTGTTAGGTTGGGCATTTTTAAAGTTAGTCACTTATTGTAAATATTGAGAAGAAACAAAAAGCTTCAAGCCGAGTTACTGTGCTAGAGCTTACCTGCCCAGAAAGCCTAATCATAGGCTCTTTATTTATTGAAAACTGGTTGATGGAAATAAAATGATTGTTGATGCCCAAAAAATAATGAACTAAATCTGAAATACTAATACACATAAAGAAAATTCACGTAAATACTTGGTTCGGTCAATACACAACATTTTTCATTTTTTGAGCTCAACCAAAAATATTTTTGATTCGTTGTTTATAAATAGTATAAACTCTTATCAGCAACTTGATTGGTCTATAGTAGAATTGAGTACCATAAGCATTCCAATGAGAGAGTAGCTTACTGTCTTCATCATCAACTTACTAAACTTGTTTTACAATTGGTAAATATCATCATCTCAAAACATGGAGCCTTATTAAAGTTGATAAACTTCCCTGAACCACACTGATTAGTATACTTCCAGCGAGTCAAACAGTTTGTGCTGAGTGTCAGCAAACACAGCAAGCACTGATTAAATTGAGTATGAGTTGAGAATGCTTATTGAATTTTTTTAATACGGAATGAGGAAATTTTCACGTCAACTGAGGGTGTAATTATTTAGATTTACTTCTTTAAAGATGATTTTCTGTGCATAAGGAGATAGAATAGCTTTGCCATGTTGATTAACTGTTAAAGTTTCATAGGAAAGCCTGTTTGACTCTTTGTATATATACAATGGCAAATATGTACTCTTTGCTGAAACTTAATTTTTGATCAACCAATATTTATTGCAGGAAACCTGATCGTATCTACACGACGCACATTATAATAGCACTACACTATCCAGATATGCAACAAACTTTCTGGTTGTGCATTAAGATCATACAAAGATGATCACTTTCACTTAGTAGACTTTTGATTAATGAAAGTTGTTTTAATTGCTTACATGAGCTCAACTAACCAATTCTTTTAAAATTTCATACTAGAATATAGTTTCAAGTTCGACGTCGTTTATTAAATGTCTGTTTCAAAAGCTGCAAGACTTCTTTTTTTGTATTTATGTTATACAAACTTCAAAACACTATCCTCTCAATTACTATGAAATGCTACAGCAGACCAGAAAATTTCTGTAGTGGAACCATTGCTGGTTAAGTAGAGTTTACTCACTAATAGTTTTGCCTCTAACAGCACCCCCCAATCCTCGTTGAACCCACACTAACCACTCACCATCTTTTCTCAACACAAAAAAGATAACAACACCTTTTTGAACATCCACAAATCATTCAGAGCCAAAGGTTTGGAGAAATATAGTAAGTTTCCTGGATTCCTAGCTTATATTGCGCCCTACAGCCCTAACTAAATTATATGTCTCTCAAAAAAATTGGCTTAATGCACCTGTTTTTTCTCTGTTTTCATTTGCTGTGCTAGAAGAAGACAACAAGTTTGGCTAAAAAGAGATGGGAACTCATTTATAAACTCATAAACAAGCCAACCATAAAACTCACCAGTCCTGGGGTGGCAATTATTGACATATTAAACATGACCTCTAACTAGGTGGGATGGTTTAATATGTGAAGAAATAGAACTGTATGACTTTAACTTAATCCATAATTACAATCCATTTGGAGCTAAAACTTTTAAAGCATGTGAAAAATAATAATCGGGAAAAACTTGCGGAAGTCAAACCAGCTGTTGCAAACTTGACACCGATAAAGAGTGTAGTAAAAAAATTAACCGTTAAGGATTTTTTAGAGTTTAAACCATTTGATTAATTGCTTAAAACCAAAATGTAATAACTGTGATTTCTCACTGTAAAAGTACTTATTTTTCAGACAAGAGTTTAGATACCTGCTCAAAAGATGGTCTAATGCGCTTTCAATTTGTTCCGCTAGCAATAGAAAAATTTAAAGTTTTTTTGATACCAAGTTTGAGTGCATCAATTACTAGGCATTAAGTACACATTAGTTGTAGTTAGCTGCATAGCAGCATCATGTAGAAATAATTGATTGTATTTGGAAATGAGAGCTGTTGAGTCATTAAATAGTTACTCAATTCTATAGACAGGGATTGACTTTTGGAGAATGGTGTTATTGTAACGGTTTTCCCCGTGTATAGGGTAAACTGTCACAGGTACTAGCAAGAGTGCTAATTTTGACTGGCTTTTCGCGACTTTACATTGTAGCGTGGCAGTAGAATGACAAGGCTATGTTGGTCTATCCTGCGCTGGATAGAACCGGATGCTGCTAACAAGCAGGCACAATTGTGTTCAGGCAACCGGCCACACAGATATCACAAGGTTGATGGTAACAATGGTTTATTGCTACTCACACAAAAAAACAACAATGTCTAACAAACGCACAGAAATGTATACTTGTTACAAGTACAGAATAAGAACGGTATCGACTATGGGCAAGTGTCGAGCGAACACTCAACATAAACTGGCTAGAACAGGCCACTTGCTGGTCTTTCCTGAGTCTTTTGCAAATCCAAGCGTCTTCTCCTAGCGCTATCTAAGAACTGAATCGCTGGGCACAATGCAAGCTTATTTATATGAGACAGATAATCAAGTGATAATATAAATATGTGATTGGTTAGATAAAATACCCCCAGCGAGGCACAAAAGTAATAACAAGCTGGCATGCTAATGTGAGTCACAGCTATAAATAAAAGTGTGACTAGGCACGGGAGAATCCTTCCTGAGCTTGGCTTAATGCATCTGCACTCTGTGAGCCTCCAAGAGTAGCCTTCACTAGTCTCGAGTAGATAAATATATATATCAGTGGATTTTGGGGGGCCGACCAAACGTCAACCAACAACACCTTACTCCAGAGGTCAACTTCCAACAGAGGAGTTCTCAGAGCTCCAGAGCTCAGAGTTCTCAGAGCCCACGGCTCAAACGCACAACTCAATGTCTCAATGAGTTACCATAGTTTATTATACAAGCATAACCCAGCAAGGTATAATAACGGTAAATGTATTATGCTACTTGGCTCAATCACAAGCCGAATCCCAATACAATACAAGGAATAATGAGAAGTGCTCTGCCTTTTATAGGCAGAACAGTGGAAAACATAGGCCCAAATAAGGAGGCAACAAATCAGCAATAGCAGGAAGTAATTGCACTAATCAAAACATGAGATATAAATGATATGGCACAACATTGGCTAATACAAGGTTAAATACGCGAAGCGCCCAGAAGTGGGGGGCGGAGCTTATCAGTCAATATTGCTGATTCATGATGGTGCAATGAGTAGCTCTAGTTCCTGGTCCTTATGGCTTGTGGTCCTTGGCTTTGGTCTTGTCTGAGGACAGCTAAGCTACAAAGTCGGGCTCCTGCATCTTTGGTATCAGTTTGGGCTGTCGGGCTATAGTCGTTCTTCCCTCACCGACCCGGTATAGGGCCGGTAGTGGCACTGCTGGGCTGGCCCTGCACTGCAGGGCTGACAGTGTGTGCTGCAGGGCCGGTGGTACCTCTGCAGGGCCTGTCAGTGAATACTGCAGGGCCGGGAGTAAATGCCACAGGGCCCATAGTGTTTCCACTGGCTTACTTGCTTGTGTTCTGGCTGTGCCAGGCTCAGTTTAGGCGTGCCGGACACCCAGCAGTTGTCTGGGGGATCTTGCGCAATGATAGTGGTCACAAAAATCCACCACAATATATACATGTAGCACCGGCTGAAGATGAGAGACTGCTCTGTGCGATTCCATTACATTATCAATGAGCAGATAAACAAAAAGTTCCAGTGTCTCTGTCATGTCTAAAAGAAGACAAATTCATTTTTACATTGATAGCAGCAGCAGAAGGACTTTTGTTGGCATGACATGAGCCAATAACATAACTAATACACTGCTTACCGATTATACATATCATTCCTGAGTGTTTGGTGAGAACACATAATATTACTTTGTATCAACACCTTGCCGAAACAATGTCCAGCTTTATATATGCAGTATTCATCTTTTTACAATGTAGCTAATAATATAAGTGGAAAATTGACATAGTATTTCAATTTCTATTATTGCTTGATACTGTCAATTTCTGTGTAGAAAGAAAGAACCTTCTAGACAGTGGTTATTAAATGATATATGGATTCGCACAATTGGGAAGACCTCAGATCTCAAGGCTGTTTGTGAAGTTGGACAGAAATATTGAACAAAACTGGAATGTTGAATGCTTGTAGACCTATTGAAATTTGTATAAAAGTGGTGGTAGTTGTGAGCTTGCAACTAGGCAGGGGTTTCATGCAGGCAAAAAGTAACTGGTAAAAGTTTAGAAGCACATTAGTATAATTAGTGATTTTGAACTCTTTGAGCTCTACAAGATACTAAACATATGCATACAGGTCAAGGTCAATCTGTATTTTGAGAAATGTTTTGCCTGGTCGGTTTGCTAACAGTTAGTGATGGAATGAGTCTATCAAATCAGCTCAACTCATGAGTTTGCTAGGGTAGAGTTGTTGGCTTAGCTCACCAGCCAATCAACCTATATATAATTGAGCTGCGGTCAGCAGCAGATTTATCCACTCTGGTTAGCAGCTATAGTAAACATAGTGAAACTCTCAGCCCTTTGTTATTGCAGTGATGTCAATGGGAAGGTTCGACAGTAGAAGAGCTGAGTTTATGGTCAAAATGGAGCTTACAAGATATCTCATTTGGATTGCTCTGTAATCTGTAACGCTACATACTTAATTGTCAAGGGATCAATTATAGCCCAAGCTCATCCATCACCACTAACATAAACACAGACAGATGTGCTCTATAGATTGTAATAACACTAGAGCACAGCTACTTATGTGTACAGCTCACAATATATGCGTCAATTCCTTGTAGTAAGATAAAAAAAAAACTATAATAATCAAAAGGGGAAACAAGTGAGAGATTGGAATATTTCTCTGGCAAAGACGCTAAACATTCCCAATGCAATCTCTGCGGAACTGACTTTAGCTATGTGGATCGTTTGACTACTGCCTGACTATTGCCTGACCACCTACTACTTACTATCTAGTCCAATGGGATGAGCATATCATCAGCAACGGCACCCAACACATTATTATTGTATCAATCTACTTTATTGCAATAAATCAAAAACTTGAACCACATGTTTTCCAACCAAAACCATACACTGTGGTAGTCAGATGCAGCTGTGAATCTCTTGCTACCAACTGTTTAACATTGATCACTTTGCTATTGTTGTCATTTCATTTGACTGCTACTAAACAAATGCTTTTTAGTTGAGGCTTTTTTATCATTTCTTTTTTACTCAATGGTTGTAAAGTACCAAAAATATGAATGAGAAGACTGTAAATTTTTCATATTGTTGTTTCCATTTGTCCATGCATAACCAGTCATACTACTTCAAGTAATCGAATGCTGACGAGCAAGTTTGCTTGTTTGTTGGGACCAACTCAGCTTGACTCAGTTCAGCGCGACATACAAAAGCTTAGAACTCAGCTCTATCCGAAACAGTCTGAATTGTTCAATCAACACCATCAGTCAACGCAAACGTAAGTAAAATTAACGCAAAAACTGTCTATGCCTTATACACTTTTTTTTCAAACTGCTTCAAAAGCATATGCAAGTTGCTGAACTACTACATATAAAATACCGGGTCACTTTTAATGACACTTACAATAAATTGGATGGAAATATTTATATGCAAGTTGTTTTTCTAGTTAGAGAATCGATTATGGCACTTCCATCCACAAACTATCATCCACTAACAACTCAAGTCGTATTTTGATTATAGATGATACCTTGCACTTTGTTGTAACATGTGAACGAATAAGCTACCACTACTTTTATATCCAGATAAGTTACAGCAAGAAATCAGATGAAGGATTCAAGATGTCATGCCCAACCTACTAACCATTGTGATAAATGAAGGTTTAACAGTCAAAGATATGAAATAGTGATGTCTTACCAAGTGGAGGTGATATCCTTTGAGTCTCCAAGTATCTCTGTTGACTGAGTTAGACAATCAGATGAATAACAATCATTTAAGAATGACAAGAATTTCATTTTATGGAGCTCTACATAAATACTAGCATCTGAGAGCTAAAGTCAGCAGTAATATGGAAGAAATGGTAAAATACTACACGAACATGCATTCTGTTATTAGCTACACTAGAGGTCAAAAAAGACTTGAGAGGTTTTTTATATATGTTTGTCAATTCCCTTAGAGTTCATGAGTTCTTCACATCCTTCTATGTTATGAAGTTTGCTAATAACTTATATGTGGAAAATTTTAACTTGATTTAAAAGAAAAAACAGAATTGGCTGTTGTGTGGTGGGCCTTCAAAGTCTACAAAACTGGAGAGAAAAATTCTCAGCAAGTAGCAACTATTGCTGTTTGAAAGCGTTTTCGTTTGAAGGTTCTCATTAATTTTGAACAGGTGCTTCTATGCTGTGAGACACTTGCCGAGAAACTTGATCTATAGCTGCAGTTACTGTAATTGATGTCAATTATCTGTTTTTGAAAAGAGGATATTTTTGGAGGACAATTTAAACAATTGTGAAAGTGGCTATTATTTTCTATTGCTATATTTTCAAAGATACGATAAACATCTACATATATAGATAAATATTTTCATTTACTGGCCTTTTGCTTGGTTCTGAACACTCGACTACATGCTATACCTAACCTCAAATAACCAACTCCTCTTCTAAAACCTCTCAAACAGATCGTTTTTTCAACCAAACAAGTCGCAGTTAACTTTAGAATCAACCGCAGTCAGGAGGTGTTTCCATACAAAAACCGAATGCTGTATTTGTGAATTTCTGCTCCTGAGACGCGCACAATTTGTTGAACCTTTCAAGTTGTCTCAGGTGATTTCTCAAAATCCTACAGAAATTGAAATAGAACTGCCAAAAATTATGATTTACGTTCTCTTGTTTCCCTTAAAAGACAATTTTTACCCGGTCAACGGTTAGATTTTTTGCTGTATCGTAAAGTTAAATTTCAACTACAGCTTTTCCTGAAACTTCAATTAAAACTCATAATACCACTTTAGCTTTCAAGTCTCTAAATATTCTACTAAGTAATTATTCTTGCTGGACTTGTCCAAGTATTTTATAACACATTGAAAACCCATCACCAGCGAGAGAAGACCACTGATTGGCTGAGCTTAAGATTATGAATAATATCTAAATAATGGTGCAAAGCTGGCCCTTCAATCTGAAGTTTAGACTATCATGGTTTTGCTTGCTTTGCATGTTTTATAAGCTTAATACCAGCAATTTGATTGGTTACATTTATTTGCTGTTTCAATTGACTAGTATACATATTGTAGCGGATTTTAGTGTTCACTAAGTCCGTGAACACATTGTACCACATTATGGCATCCTTATAATAGCCATTAGATGGCCAGAATGACTGGAAATAGTTATATCAAATAGACTAGAACTATACTTATGTCTATACTCACCCTGTATGTAGCTATACCAACCTCACTGGGCCGGCAAAAAGTGAGTCAATGTAGCCTGAGGACTCAGAAGTAGCCTGGGAGAAGCAGAGAGCCATCTACCTGAGATTTCCACCCATAACCCTTACAAAAGACTGAGTACTAAAGCCAGAAATACCAAGGACCGGAGGAATGACTGTGATTGGTTCATTAGCCTCTAACTCCACCTACTACTACATGGCGCTTATTACCATTAGGCCCATATTGTCAGTCTTATTTGTTATGTATTTATATACTCGTATTCATTGGTGCATGTTGCAATATAGTTGTGTGATTGGCTAGTCACTTCCTGTGCATCTCCTATAAAGGCAGAATTTTGTTTGTGATTTTCAGTTGTAATGTGCCTTTTACTAACTCGTTTTATTTTGGAGGAATAAATGCATATGCACTCAATAGCACTGAGTTATGCGTCTGAGCCGAGGGCTCACTACTGGTTGTAGAGTAGAAATACTCTGTCTTGTATTCGTTTGGTACATCACCGACCCTGTTGTTGTAACAGGTAAAACTAACAACTGGTCACAGCACGCTACCAACCTCAGCTAGTGATTTTCAGCCCCCAAAATCCACTACAATATGAGAATCTATAAATTTAGCTGCGACTGTTAGTATTTGGCAAAGTTTGTTTGTAGTTTGTACTAAATGCATTTTTCCCAATTTTAGCATATACATGAGTTATGAAATTTACAAAACTTGTAGGTTGCTTTAAAAAGTTTTCTCTCTGTCAATAGAGTTGTTTATGTCCATCCACCAGCTGGGTGGAGGAGTGTAGAAGAGTGACAGATGTATCCTTTGATCTCAAAAAGTTCGGTTGCTGAAGGAAGCTTGAGTTGTTGTTAAAGAGTAGCCAAGGAGGTGACGTCTGAAACTGGTGGTGACTTTGCTCAAGTTCTCAGCAGTCAGAGAGTTCCAGTGAGATGTATTGCTATATTTACTAGATCTCGATGACTAAACTACATGGGAGTGTTCTAAAGAATGATGCAAACAGCTCTTAACTAGCAGTTATTTCCAAGCCGGAATGTTACACAATGCATTCGCCTCCAATAGTCTCCACTGGCCATGTTACTTCTTTCCAACCACCAGACTGAATTTTATTCCTAATTCACAAGCAATTATTGGACCATGTTCCCACTCTTTTAATTTTCACAAGCCAATAATAAATCTTGTGGGTCACGAGCGATACTTATAACAAGACATTGAGTACAAAATTTTAACTGTCTTAGTTATACTTTGGGTTAATAGCCGTTTCTCTGTACAAAACTAAACTAGCAGTTAGCAATGCCATAGACTGCACTTATGTAATGAGTATAGAGAAAAATATGTGAAGAGGCAGCTGAAAATAATTGTAAAAACAAATTACATACCAAAACATTCTTTTTTTACAACATGGCTCAGTAAAATATGTGTGTTTGAGTGCACTGTTTTAAAGGGCTTCTGTTTCGTAATCAGAAGTTTTTCATTTTCTGTTGCAAGTTTCCTCACAGCTTTGGGTGAACATATGAGAAATTGATTAAATTACAACTATCCTCCTCAACAGGAATTCAGTTGAAGTGGAAGGGAAATTTACTTTTTAATTTTCAACTGGTAAATCAGATTTTTAAATGGCAGTGAAAGCTTCAGTTAAACATTCAAGGCTAGAATTTAGTGACACGAACGATCCGTCACGATGGTAAGAGGAAAAAATCCGAATTCTGGATCATCATTGATTTAAATAGTGGAACGAGTTGGGTGACCCGAAATTATGGTCACTACGGTACGTCTACGCTGCTCATTCCAAAGAGTTATCTCGATCAAGAGAAGATAATTCAACTGTTCAGAGGTTTTGATCTGCTTGGTATGTCCATGTGTTTGGCATCATCGGCGTGTTTGGGGTGTTCTGTGGATTGTACATGCCCACACACATACTGGTGAAGCCAGCAGGTCTCTACTCTAGTGCAACGCTCACTTTTAGTTTAGGTAGCTGCTAGTCTCTCTTTGCTGCACAACATACGGTGGGCTGCTAGTAGCCACTATGCAAATCCATTACAATCTCTCCAATATTCTATGAGGAGAGAAATCAAGTACGGTTACATTTTGTTAATATTGTGAGATTTTTGCAACAAAGACGGTCAAAACCATTGTCCTTATCCAGGTCTTGCTATAGATCACCCTACATCTCTTCCCCTATACATCAGTGACCGTTTTATGTAGACCCAGCATTTTTCCTTTACAGTATATTTTAGCTAACCCGGGGCAAGGATACCGGCTATACTGGGTCTTATGCTGAGCCTGTGCTGACCCTGGGTCCCATGTATATGGCATAGGGGATTTATCCCAGGATATCCAGGGCAATCAACCCAGCCTAGTCAACAAAGCTGATTGGAAAGGATAGGGTGTTTTTGCCATGTGAAAGTGTTTCTATCGTATTGAACTATTTGTATATTTTGTATTGTGTATGTTGATTTGTTATTTACTTGTTTTACTGTATGTAATCGACTCACCCCAAATAAGGGAGTGAGAACTCCTGGTACTCTGCTATAAAAAAGGTAGTGAAAATTTGTAGAACAGACGTGTTGTGAACTGCTTGGAGTTATCTTATTGCATTGCTAAATAGAAGTTGTTGATAAGCTAGTCATTTCTAGAACCACGGTGTAGTGTGCCTGGGTGGTGGCCCAGTGGGAATTGTTAGAGCCTATTCAAAGTAGACCCCGAGTGTGTACAAGTAGTGTACATGGAGTGGATGTTGTTGTGGTGGTGATGAAATACAGAAATCTACTACAAAATGCAGTGGTTGGGGTGTCAATCAAATGGTTGAGCTTTGGTCCATAACTGATGTCATTTCTTTCCACCATGCATCGTTTTCAACATTCTCTCATATTACGTTTTTTACATCGGTTGTCTAACAATGAATTTTATGTGTCAGTGAGGTAATGGCAAAATTTAGGTAGTTGATTATTAACCACAGAAGTTAAATGAAATTAAGAATAGCGCATTTATATTGTAAAGTGCTTTACTCTAGCCGGTACTTTGAAAGTAGAAAATTTTCTTTAGTAGGTTATTAATGGGTAGTTACAAAACATAACTGAATTTGTTGCATATTGTACTGATGCCATTTCTGTTCAACCATTTCACATGTTTGTTTGTCTATGTGTGAATATCAACCTAGCAATAAGCACTTAAATTGGCAAACTTTAGTTTGGGTTAAAGAAACTTATTTTCGCATTGACTCCTATGGGAGTTTGTGTCCCCATACAACTTCATAACTTCAAACTTAATTGACATGTTTCTTGAACTCATAAACATTTCAAGATTTCTCGTTTGTACTCCACATGCAAACCACCATACTGTTTAATGACAACAATAAACTACAATCGACAAGGGGTCCAGTTAACTTGTCTTTTTTCCCTTTATTATAATTTCACCAAATTTCTAAAAGTACTGTTAACAAAATACTATAAGGAATCGTATAAGGTTATACAAGTATGCAATATTTTTTGGAAACTTTGGCATTACCAAGTCAAGCATTCCAGAGCAAAAATGTTCTAAATTCCTTCAGGTAAATAAAATCTCAGGACAATATTTGAATCCAATACATTAGCAAGCTCTTTGATAAACGGGAACATTTGAAATCACACATTGACCGTGAAATAAACACAACCTTACTTTCACTATAGATGAGCTTTGGAAACACTAGAAGTTGAGGACACAGAAAAATCACCATACGGATTTTGTCACACTTTCGCAGAACTGCAGCAGAAAGAACCCAAAACAAATGGATTGCTCACTAATTTGTGAGATAGAGCTCTAATTGATGCTTTGGGACGATCTAGTAGTGTCATTTTGGTTAGTCTTTTGTTGGCGTACAATTGGTTGACTGGCTGACCCTAATGTGATTTATGACGATAACCTTCTGTAGTGCTAAATTAACTTTAGTATACAAGTTGCCGGTTCAGATATTTACCCTTAACTAAAATACAATGGTCTCAAGTATTGACAGATGTAAATTTACTTACTTTGCATTACTAAAGTAGCGATGTCCGAAACCAATATTTTTGCCGTTTGTTAATTGTTTCAGGTACTGCATTGCCTATTTAGCTCCCCTAAATAGATTATCTTGCTGTGAAGCAGACTATCAAAGAATGTTTTTTTATCTCACTAGGGCCGTGTGGTCTAGTGTTTGACGTACCCAGCCTCTCCGGTTCGATTCCTAGCACAGTTACCTATGAGCAAGGTATTTGGTTTCCTAATGCTCTATATGGGTGTGAAATATGTGGTTCCTAGTTTGACTTCACTCTCCATAAGAACTATGGAGCCATGCTAATAAAATATCCCCTCTGTCTTTTCAGAAGAGTAGCTGGTTGAGAGCAAAGTTCGGTTATAGGGTGCTGCTCACAAAACTATTAGCTTATGAGACCCTTCTGTAGGGTTGTCCTTGAAGCACAGCTAAACATACAACAAATATAAAAGTTTTCTGAGAAAGACTTCATGAAATCATGTTACTTCATCCATATTTTCATTAGGTAAAGCCTAAAAATTTGTTGTTAGTGATAATATAGTTTGTGTCTAGTAACTGAAAACTAGATATCCAGCAGTTGATGTAGCTGGAGCCAAGCACTTAATACTTTTGAATGACATCGACTGTTTTGTATATGCAAGTCCAAAGACAAAAAGACTTGGGCAGTTTTTCAAGATTAACTTTTTTCTCATACATCTACAAACTACAAAATGAACAATAAGTTCTGTGACATTCATACAATTCAGATTAAAACCAACGGAACCCTCCGGAATTGGTTGATACAATATTATGACACCAAGTTCCATTTGGTTTTGCGCTCTCTGTATGTTCACTCAATTGTAAATAGTCCGTTCTTTCTTAGCCTCAACCATAAAATGTACCTGTATCTAGACTAGCATTTTATTAAAGGTATAATAAGCAAAAGCAATCACAAACGGTAATAAACCAAATAGCATAAACCCATTTACCCAGTATATATCTTGTATGTATGATTGGTGCAGAGACACAAGCAGATAAAACATACTTGGAGTCCTTTAGCAAGCTTGCCTACAGACCCAACAATGCTTATGGCTAAATGAAATGAAAACTTGATACTAGTGATAGTCAGACCATTTAGATAGTGGAGCAAAATATTTCATAAGTATCAATGAATTAAAAGAAGCATTCAAACTCAAATGGAAACACCTTTTGTCAATTTTTTTGAGAAAACATATCAAACCTATAACTATCAACGAAAAACCTTTTTTAAAAAAGTGGATAATCAGTCTAATAAGAAAATCAAAGTGCACGCGAGAAGAAATCAATGAATTAATTCAAGTCCAGATGTAACTGTTATACATTGGGTTGTGTGGATAAACAACAGTTACTTTGTACGGTATCCCGGGAAGAGGTAGAGTTTCCTGTAGTTAGTAAAAGTACAGATACTAGTTGGTACATTTCCTCCCTGGTATGAATCACTTTCTGGGTTTTCAGTAGACATACTCACTTGTCTCACTCTACTTTGTATCTAACAAAGTTAAAACACAGTGTATTAAATTGATTATTAAGGTAGTTCTGGTGAATTTCCCCAAATTATTTGTCAAATGTTTTGGCCTACAAGATCATAAAAAAGACATATTTTGGGGTGAAGCCCTATTATGCCCTAATAAATAGGTAAGATTTTTAACAAAGACTGGTGGAAACTCCTAAAATGGTGAACTGTACCTTACTATTATTTTTAGTAAGGTGCTAGTTATACGAGACACAAGCTTAACCTTAAAACTAAATTAAAACTAAATTGAAAAGTGACAAACCTTACTTGTTGAAGTTTGTGCATCCGATGGAACTTCTTGGTACAGTTGAACGCAGTAGGCTATTATATAAATTTGATCTAGTAGATAAAAATTGATTCTGCTAAAGTCTATATTCAGTTGAATAAACACTGGTATCAATGAGAACAAGAAGACTTAAAAAAATCTTCTTTCCCGCCGCCAATTTTATATTTGTAGTAAGTTTACTGAATTCAATAATCAATCAGTTAAAAAAAATTTAGCAGTGCATCATGTGTAATATGTTGAAACCTGTCTCCTTCTGTAGATTCAGGGAGTAAAATTGTTGCTTATCGAGTTTGTGCCACGAAAGAAAAAAAGTCAAAATTCAATAGTAAAAATCGATCAATTAAGAATTATGGAGTGAGCCAGCTGATTTATTAAAAACAAGCTTACAATTTTGAAGAGTGACTCAACATCTCGATGACAGGAGTGTCTGTAGAAAGTTGCCACTAGTGCTCTGATGAACCAGGAGCCATGGGTGGGTGATCTAGTGGCCAAGTATGCTGTAATGTAGTAAATGGTTTACTGCAGTGTATTTTATAGGGTGGTTTTTGTTGGACATGAGTGAGGTAATTGCCAGAAAACATGTCAAACGCAATTGACTGATGCCACAAACTTCATCGTAAATCATACACATTTCAAAGCCCATCAACGTGAGTGTTTTCCAAAGATGACGGTGGAACCAAAAAAATGACGCTAAAGCAAATATTTACTTTTATCATACAAAAACTTCAAGTGGATAATTTTAGCCAGATAAGATCGTACTAATCTCTATGGAAATACTTGATTATCATTACTAACAAAATGTGCTAAAATCTCTCTAGCTGTGTCTGGAAGTTACTGCTGTTTAAAATGAAACTTCTAGAATGAAATGATACAAAGACACACTTCTGTATCAACTTACATTCACTGCTGGCTTTCATGATGAAAAAGTCATCAGCGTTGAAGACAGTAGGAGCTTTCACTGTCTCTTTACACTTTCTCAAGTTGAAAGGAACTTTGCCACCAGTTGCAGCGGAAAATGGCGATGTAGTGGCACTCGCGCTATAGGAGGCAGCAGAAGTCACATTAGCTGGTATACTGGGTACATCTCTGCTGTCTCCATAGTCTCGTCTTCCTGCAATACATCAGAGAATTGTTCAATGATCTTCCTTTCCAAGCAATATAAGTGTTTATGGAGATATACGCTACTAATTTATGATGGCAAGGTTTTGTTAATACAGAACTACAATGAATTTTGACCAATGCAGATATGTAACCGACTATAAAACTGAGCTCTAGATACATAAACTAAACATACATATGTGTGACTCACCTCCAGAGCAGGCTTGAACTATCAGCAGCTTTGGTTTACCTTTCATTGCTGGAAACTCGCGTGGAGATAGTAAATCTTGTATGTCGATGAGAGGTACAGGATTCTTGTGGTGATCTAAAAGCACATCTCCACTCCCTCCATGACTCATCATGACCATCACAAACATTCCCAGGTGGCTGTGTTCTTCCCTCTTGGTCTCCAGCTTTATCTCTCTGTATATCTCCTATCAAATAGAAGAGTATTCAAGTATCTGTAGATTGAGTATTTTGTATTATTGTTGTTATTTGTCTTACCTCAGCAGTTAGATCAGTCAGCTGCTTCTGTGACTTGGCCACATCAAACTTCAACGTTTTAAACAAAGTTTCGAGGTTGACATAGTCAATATCAGAGGCCTTTCTTGTTTGCTTGTTGTCACTGAAGGACTTGATGTTTATGATGAGAACTCTACCTCTGACTCCACCACTCATCGGATATACCTGTCGGATACACCAACCGATGTGGATGTTCCTAATCAGCCAGTAAAAACAAAAACTGCCCCAACAAGCAGTTTACAATCAAAAACAGTTCAATAATACTTTTACGCCAAGTAAGAAGTTCGATGAAGCCAGACTGAATAGATGATATAGTTTAAAATTAAAATCTAGCTATCCACCTTTTCAGTGTTGTCATACAGCAACTTTACAGCTTGTTTGCTAACTTTTTTCAGTCTCATGAGCATAACATCATCTATATCAGTGGAACAGTATTTTTTTTCTTCAACGTCTGATAGATCACTGTCCGCATCATCACTTGCACCCCGAGCATTATTTGGTGGCTCCTCAGAACTGGCACCTGCGCACAAAACATAATGCAAGCAGAAAGTCAAGACAAGTGTGACTAAATGAGCCCTCAGCAAACACCACAGTGCAGACGGACAGTTTTCTGTCCATATTTGTAGGAGAATATGTGATTATTAGACCTACTAGGACTCAGTGTATGCAGACATTCCTAGACATCTATATGTTTATATGAGCTAAATGTTAATAGGAAGTCTTTTCAGTGACTACATGGGACCATTACTTAGTTTTAGCATAGTTGTAATGCCGAAAATGTCATTTACGCTTTTATGTAAGCTCCTCAACCTAACGCCAAGTTAATGAAGACGTAAAATTCACAGCACACTTGTAGCTTTGCTCATTTGTAAGCAAGAAGCATTCTAGGAAATGGTTTTTGGGAAAACACGAGTTATTTATATCTGTTTTCTTAGGATGTATGTAATGTTTTGAGTTTTCTATGTAAGTAAATAAATTTTTAACCACAACGAGAAGGTGACCAGTCAAAAAAGTACAAACTTTAATTAAAGAAGAGCAACAGAAATATTTATGTTTGACTTGCTGTTGAAAACAAAAAGGACAACTTAATGCCACAAAAAACTTACATTCAGAGTGGCTCTTAAAAATATAACATCTGCCAAACAAAATTAAAATGGAAATTGCTGCCGTCAAATTCCTAGCCAAACTGTGGCAGAAAAGCACTTAGCAATTCACCTCAGCCCAAAACTTACTTATTCCTCATTGCATGATTTTTATTTTTTCTGGACCAGCTTTAGCTAACCTATTTTTATTTCATTTACCTGAAGGTTTATGGGTCGGCGTTGAACGCTACACCTTAGGAGTCATTCAGATTACTGGCAATCATTTTTGTTGAAGCAGATAACAAAATACAATGGCTGTTCATAAATGAATACAATTCGCATGGAGCTGACATTAGCTTAGAACATCATGATTACTCGATAAAGTCTTGTAAACTGGTGAATAAATCATAATGCTGAAAATTAAAAGATTGCAAAATGATTACAGTAAGCTGAAAGTGGCATCATTGTGAAGCAATATATTTAGTTAATGCAGCTGTTTCATGTAATTTATTTTTATTGTTGGCAATTATTTCAATGCAAAATTTGAGGATGTCAAACCGGTTTGTTAAAATAAAAAAAATTTGGCTCACTCATTAAAAGTAACCTGCTCTTTAGTTCCATTCAAACGATGATCGATATAAATAAATGCTCGTCGTCCATTACTTTTTAGTCAGTCAGTTGCATTTTGCTGATTCAGGAGTTTCCAACCAAATGATTGATTATTGATTAAACTTTATATCGATCTAATTATTTTTATTGGATTCTGTTAGGCTGAGATATGTCATAAATACTCTAATTACTGTCATAAAGCCAAATAAACAAGCCAATTACATATTTAAGAAGTTTCGTGCTAAGCACATGTGATAGAACTCACATTCATTGTTGGATGCAAATCCAGACTCGATCTCCTCTAAATACTCTTCAAGCTCCTTTGTCTCATTTGAACTGATATGAAAACCTAGAATGTACAATTATGCAGCTCAGTAGCTGGCACACGCACAAGAGAATGCAGTCAAGAAGTTTCAGAGAGTTTGTATTAGCAAAATTGAATTATTTATGTTTTTGCAGTTAGCTCAATAAACTGAAGCAGTGGTGCTCATGAGAGTATAAAATACATCTTACATGGTTTAACCAATGCCTGTGGTACTGTTGGTTTCATCTCATCGTCAAATGCATCACACCGGCGGCATGCAGCTAGCTCCATTGCTGAACCGCTGATCGCTTTGTTGATGTCTTCTATATTTGTTGAACGAAACCAGTGCGGATTGACACTGAGTGTCGGGTTGCTATCTCTCAAAAACAAGCAGTGAGCGCAATAGAAAAGCATTTCAAAATAAACGGCTTTCCAAACTTTGGCTAACAGACTGCGAACTGTGTTTGCAATTTCCAACAGCAATTTCCATGAGGTTCCAAGTTGCTCCACTGAAGTTGAAACTTGAAGTGTGATTTTTCTATCATTGATGTTGTGTACTACATGAACAGCATATTTTCCATGTCGAATGGTTGCTCCATTTCTTGCCACTTTTTTGATAGTATTCTTGTCATCAGCCTGATCTAACACAGCTACTGTAACGAGCTGGAAAACATACTCCGGAACTGGTAAACCTCTCAAAACCATTTCTAATCTTAATTGCAGATATCCTTCTCCTTTCCATGCACTACCCAGAAAATGGGATGAAAATGATGGAACAATGAAGCAACTACTGTGTTTTCGTTTAATGGGACCATGGACAATGTAGAAACTTTGCAGCAGCTGAATTGCCACTTCCATCGGAAATTTTGAGCTTGTTTCAAACAGATGAGCAATCAGCACCTCATCAATTTCCCCTGAGGCCAGGAACTCACTCACAAACTGTTGGTATTCGAGAGGACCAATTCTCTGCTGGTTATAACGAAAGCTAGTAAACTTTGCAACGCGCTCTTTCCAGTGCTCATCAGACAAGTGGTTTACAAGAAGAGCAATTAGGTCCGTTATTTCTGATATTCTGTGAAAGATAAGTTTCGAGAGTGCTGGCAAATTCTGAAACCAGAGAATTCTGCCCGTGTTGTGTAGGTAGCTCAAAATCACTTCTAGTTTGCCTTTTGGAAACTTCTTCTGCACTTCACAAAGTTTCAAGAATGGTTCTGTGGTATGGCTCGCAATAAATGCTTCAACTTCTTCCCACAAACGAGGGACCTGAACAGAAAAATCTCTACTTCTTTTATTGATGCAATGCTTCAACTGCACAATGCCTGCTTTTTCAGTGAGAACATTGTTAAATTCGATTATCTCTTCGGGGTGAAAAAGGGGCTCACTTTCATTGGAAAGATGACGAATGCAAGCCGCTTTGTCTCCAACACTTTCTTTCTCCTCCTCAACTACTTCCACTCTGATCCTTTCAGCATTGCCTATGAGGTCTTGCTTGCACTGCTCAAGTTGATCAGCAGTAAGTTTATCCGTGTGTGTGAGAACAAGAATGGGAGGGCCAAGTTTTGGGCTCGCTAAATATAGATGTGACAACCAATCAATACACAACCTTCTGGTTGCTTCCTTTGGACCTCGCAAACTTGACAGCTGTAGAAACTCTTCCATGTTGGTTACAATGACTGGCACACATTGCTCATTTATCACCAGCTGATAAGTAAGATGATATATGGAGTGGCCACCATAATCAACTAGTTTCACTTTTGAACTGTCCAAAACTAGATCTTCGATGCAAAAAACTCTTGTAGCTTCATCTAATGCTGAAAGTTTTTCTCGATAAGTGAGCTTTCTTTTCCCTTCTTGCAAGCTTTTGATCATGCTGGTTTTACCAGACAAAGACATTCCAACCACTGCCACTGGCACAACTGTCTGCTCTGTCCCCCTGGCATCTTTGAGATCCTTCAAAAACTCTTTCACAGCTGGCCAGCCTTGTTTAAACACTGCATAAGGTGGACTTTCCAATGACTCACAACCATTCAATTTCAACTCTTCAAGTTCTTTTAACTCCAACAGTTGTTCCTCCAGGCTTATCAGCAACTTGTTCTCACTCAAATCAAGTTTTTTCAAACGCTTTAAGTTGTAGATGGCGCATGGAATCTCAGTGAACTCGTTTTTCCACATAAGTAATTCCTTCAAGTTTGTCAGATTTTCCAAACTGAAATAGAAATTCATTTTAAGGGTAAAATACCTATCACTAACTCTGCTGCATTCTAGGTCTTCCTGTCTACAAATTGCACTATTTTCACAGAACATTTATCTTTTTCGCACTGTAGTTTTACCAATTTATTTTTTTGTAAATGTCTAAATTCTTCAGTTTCGTCATTTAAATATATACTGGTATAAGATGAAGGTTTCTCGAAGCTAATGTTCATCACTTTTTGCTCATAATGCAAGAAAAGACCTTTTATTTAGAAGATTAACATTCACTTTTCAGCAAACAACAGCAAAAATTTCACCAGTAGCGAGCAACTGATAGGATTTTTGGAGTAAATAAGATGAAGCCATAAAACCTAAAGCATATTTCGATATCAAAAGCTTCAAAAGGCACTAAATGAAATTTCACAGAGCCTACAAAACAGCATCCAAATGTACCACACTTTGTTCTTTTGCAACCGAGAAGGTTTTTGAATAGAATCTAAATAAGCTCTTATATTCATCAGGATTTAAATCACTCTGCAGTTTTAATGCAAAGTGACTTTGTTCAAATTTAATAATATCTATTTGAAATAAAGTAGATATTCTAGTGAGTTTTTGGGGCTTTTTAATCGTTAGCTAAATTATCAACTCTAATTGATAGCTTCCTGTGCTTTTAGCCATTTTCTATATGCCCAGCCATCTGTTCTTCTCGCTTCTTTAGTTTTTGCTCCCATGGATAACTAGATATAGTTGGAATGAGTTTCTCTTCCTCCACAATGCCGCAGCTCAGATAGCAAACACTGTAGTTGCATTGTTAATATATATTTCCTTATAAAAATTTATAACTCAAAATACAGACGGAAATGTCGATTGAATAACTGAAATTTCCATATATGAACTGATCAAGTGCAAAAACCTACACTGCCAATAAAAAAGTTAAACATCTATTAAAAATTGAATTCCACTCATGTTAACTCATTTTTATACAATATAGCTACCATCATTTATTTGTAGGGCTGTCAAATCATCGCGTTATTTTAAAGATTAACAAGGTTCATTGATTTTTAAGATCAAAAAGATTAACCTTTTATGACTCAGTTAATCAGATAATAAGAAACATCAGTTACGTCTTTATAACGCTGTTTATTATGCTAAACACGTCTATCAGTTTGTCTACACAAAGAGGGAGATGCCTTTTTGAGTGTTTTGTGACACAAGCTCGCCTTTGTCACTAAATTTCAATGTGTTATCCTGAAGAAAAATGATGAAAATGTCCATCTTGTCACTTCGAACAAGTTGATTTAACTGGAAGTGAATCAACAAGTTTTTAGGTGAGTGTTGTTGCGAAACGAGTAAACTATCACTAGCTCTCAGGCTATTATTTTTGTGTTGGTTGGAGTGCAATGGAGAAACCCTGAATGTTGTTATGATTCTAAACTAGGTTAGTTTTGGGATCTATTTTAGGGATCCAGATTGTCATCATTACTTTGGTACACATTTTGCTACGATAAATCTCATTATCCTCCATCCAATGGAAAGTTTTATGATCAGAAATGCTTATAAAACACCTGGAGTGTAATAAATAAACAATAATTAAAACTTCTTGATAAAGTGATGATTGTATTGTTAGTAAAAATAATAAAAAAAACCTTTAATAATTAAATAATAATATATAAATAAATAATAATAAATATGTAAGCCACTTACATATTATTATTTATTATAGTTTTTTTATTATTTTTACCAACAATACATGTTTTTATTATATAAGAATATATTACGATAATTATTTTTATTGGTCACATTTAAATGTGACCAATAATAATAATAATTAAATTATTAATTAAATTATCATATTAATGTCTCCTTATTTAATAAAAACATGTAATACGATGTAATATGATTTATACTTTAAAACAATTTTCATATTACTGTCTTTATTCACTTTAATAATAATCAATCATATTTTTTTTAATAAATTGTTGTTTATTATTATTATTACTATTATTCAGCACAAACAATACAATTAATTGATAACATGTTATAATTATTATTTAAAAAATTGAAACTTACCAGGCATATCAATTTTTTTAGTGCAGTGTCTATTAGTTATAACAATAAAATTGAAAAACAATTATTGTCACTAGATTTCACGGTTTTATTTATTATCCTAATCAAAGCTATTTATTTATATATGAACTATTGAGCTGCACCGCCAAAATATATCACGATCAATTAACCAGGTTATCAAAAATACCTAAAACAAATTCGTTTGTGACGTTTTTATTATTTATCCTGGTATACCCAAAGATTTCCTCTTCTTTCCCCATTGTGATTTTGAAGAGTAGCAGTTTTGTGAGAAAATAGAAAAAATATTACACTATTGTGATCATATTATATATGTTATTTGTTCTTGGACTGATATATCCAAATTGAGGTTTGCTAATCTCATTCTATAAGCATGCAGGTAGATGGATGATGACTTTACTGCCCCATCATTGCATTTGTATCACATGAATACATAAGATTAAAAAATAAGATTAATTTAAGATTAATGGAAGAGATTAAGATTGAGATTAAGATTAAAAATTCTTAATCGTTGACAGCCCTATTTATTTGTGATTCAATTAATGTATAAAATGAAATGCACAAGCTAATGTTAGGTGCCCTGTCCATGTAGACATTGTCAATCCAGCTTGCTTGACAGTGTGGTTTGTCTTAGTATAACCTTTCTGTCTCTCACTCCTTAGATATTTAATCATTCCAGTATCGCAGTTCAATAGGAGGCAGAGAGAACTGTTAGAGGCTTTTCAAGTATGGTTTTAACTAAGATTTAGTTTTATTCATCGTATCCCTTTTCCTCAAAATCTCAAGAAGAAAAAACCAAAATGTGGGTGCCACCCGCATTGGTTAATCAGTAAACATTTTATTATTTATTTACTTGTTTATTTTTTTATTGAGATAAGAAAATTTGGTAGGCCAACTAAAAAACTTTGTGATGAAGGTACACAAACTCGACTAAAGCAAAGGTAGTCAGTTATCAATGAGACCAATTCGTTTAACTCTGGTTTGCAGAGATGGGTAATACAAACAAAGAGGCATCCACGGTCGATTTATTCATACAAGTAGTCAAACTACACAGGTTACATATCTGCAGTTGGGAGGCACAGTTGCTAGAATGAGGAAGGCAACCATAGAAAAGGAGTTACATGATACTTCAAGGCATCTAATGGGAGCTTTTTCACCAATATTCATTTCAAGCATTAATTTTCTTATACAGCAAAAACCCACGAACACAAACCAAGCAAATGAACTGTCTCTGCGGGTGAAAAATTCAACAACAAACAGCAAGCTTTATTGTGAGTCAATTTTCAGTCTGACTTTGAAGTCAAACCGGTTGAATATCAAGCTGTAAAAACTTTTTCCCTTCCAACAGCCTTTCAACTAATACAAGTCATTGAATAAAGCACTTACAATAAACTTTGGTTTGTCAGAGAGTATGCATGCTAGATTTTTAATATTGTAACAAAATACACTTTCAACATTATCAAAATCCTTGTGAAAAATCAAGGTTAATGGCACAGCCAACAGCTAACTTAGCAGGTATGTAATTGGTAAACTGTAGATGAATTATTAAACTTTTTTCAGCTGAAGATTGACTTCATATAAACAACACAATAATTTCAGGGTTTATTTTCTGCCTCATAGCAGCAGCTGCTAATGGAGCTGCCGAAGCCATCAACAAAAAAACTTAGAGCTAGTATGTTTTTGGACTGATTGAAGAATAAAAAACGGAAAAATAAAAACGGAGAAAGTGGAACAACCAGCAACCCTATCAAAATCTAAATTTAAGTTCTATGGGAAATAATTCGAGAGTGGCTAAATGTACAAACATTTTCACGTTGTCATAATGAGTTTATTTTATTTTTGGCCATGGACCACCACTAATCACCAGCTTTGTACCTCTCCCCAGAGGAGACACTGCCAGTATGTTTAGTGGCAACTCTTTCTAAGTGAAGTAACTAGTAATGGATCTATCAACTGAGACATATTAGTCAGAGGCATGGTAATGTGGTAGATGTTGATGCACACTAGTAGTGAACAGGTCGTTTACTCTAGAACCTTGCGAGACAAAGTGCTAGACTTTGACCCACAGTGTTCGGTTAACAGCTGTTTGGGTGGAAAGTCCTACTGTGCCGGTGGCATAGTGAACATGACCGGTAGTGACCCCTGCAGGGCCGGTAGTGACCCCTACCAACCCGGTATAGCGGTACCGGGCCGGCACAAGATGGCCGACATAGATGAGGATCTTCAAAAGTATGTAGGAGCTCAGTCAAGGTCGAGAACAGGAAGTACCTACCCTTAGATTGCCAACTTCATGGAACTTACTCTATATACAGCCTGGGAGCCTTACAGGACTAGTGATTGGACAATGAGGAGATAGGACTCCGCCCTTAGCCACTTGGCACCTCCCTTATTTAACCGTACTGCATTGTTGATTGGATACTTATTTATATAATCAATTGCATTGGCTAATCTTTTTCCTGTGCTGTGATTGTTATATGTTTTATACTTGCTAGTTCTCCTATAAAAGGAGAGAACGCTGGCTTACTCCTGGCATTCATTCTCATATTGCCAACCCTAGAGGAATAATTACCCTCAGGACTATCATAGAGAAAATAGCCACTTATAAAAGCACTACGCTGTACTGTTTGTTTGAGCCATGGCTCTTGCCTTACCGGGTAATTCGGTTACCCTGCACAGTTGTCACTGTCATTCAGCACAGTGTCCCCTCTGGAGAGAGGTACAATACTCGAGACTAGTGGATGTCCATGGTAAACAGACCGGAATCCATTACAGTAATATATCAAGTCTTTGCAATGATGAATACAGTCTTATCAGAAAGTCAAGTAGATTTTATTTATTATTTATAACTAATGCAACTATGCAGTTAGTGAATTGGATTCTCATAGAGTCTATGGAGTTTGCATTAAAAACTGCAAAGTCTCTGAGTTGATGAAAACAGCTTTATCAGCGAGCAATGGGACTTTATTCATTCTTTTCAAGCGTAGTTTCCTTGTTTGAGTTAAAGATTTAGAATGGCTTAAAATCAAAAACAGCTGCACTCCAAGCTACAAAAGTTGGGTCTTTGATAAATACACTTTCATTAGAGGGTCAACTACCCACTAGTAACTATTTATTATTATTACGAATATAAATGTTGTTTGTGGGAGATTGTTAATCACAGGGTTTTGGTTGAGACTGAAAAATATGCTTTCATTTATAGAGTTAACCAAAATCTACGTACTATTGATGGCTATTAGGCCTCGCTATGTAATTTTTGCTGGGAATTGAGAATTTCCTAGTGTCTGTGAAGATGGCACTCAAGACCAAATATTATTAACGTTGATCAATGCAAAATTTTTCAAAGGTAAGCTGACTATATTTGTTGTTTATTACTATTATATGAAATAGCCATGTAGTTTGTGCTAGCAATAAAAAATGTTTAAAAACATATGAGCCTTGTTTTCAAGACTGCAAAGTCTCTGCTTAATTCAACCTTTTTTTTCAGCAACAAAAATTGGATTTTGTTCTTTTCAAGTCTACTTTTGAAACATAACCATGCAATTTGTTCTTGAAAGTGCAAATCCCTTAGACTCTACGAGGGTTACTCCCATTATCTGTAGTAATCAAAGTGATTTTATTATACAGATAACTAGGTTCTACAAATCAATATCTGTTGTATTTGTACATTCATAAGTCTGCATGTATTTTAGGTCTTATATTGAGAGTTTTTTATTTCCATTATGGTTATATAATATAGCTCCATATTTTGGGGGAATTTGGTAGTTATCAGCCCCGAGTATTTACAACATGATTGAGCAGTTGTGCACCCTTGTTCAGGGAGCAGACAACAGACCATTATAAACAACGGAGGTGACAGAAACTCTGACCGTCAATCACCTTGATTCCATTGATAGGACAATAAACCTTTCTAGATATAACATTGGCTAACCATGTGCACGCTTCACTGATCATTGCATAATGTATTGTGACGCTTATGTTATAAATTGTGATGTTGGAGCCAGAGAGCTCAGAAATAAATAATCCGTATACTTGTAAACAGCTCTCTATTTACTTGGATTACTTTGGAGTTGCAGTAGTCTCTGGCAGGCTTGTATACCTGTCATGACATTAGAAGCAGATTTTACCCTATTATGCCAGTGTTGACTGGGTAGCAAGGAAGTTGCGCAGGGCTTGCAAGGCAGGAGTTCAGACCTTGCACAGCCTGTAGTAGTTGTGTCCAGTAGTGGACGATGAAATCAATTACATTGGTGGCAGCAGTGGGATCTGGGATCTGGATCTGAAGGAATCTCAACGGGCACAACTGACGAAGCAGATTTCCAGTTAGCAAACCGAAGGAAAAGTTGCAGTCTACCCTGGACTTGTCCAGTTGACAACCACAGAAAGCCAAAGAATTTCAGTGTCTACGTTGGATTTACCCTGTTGACAATGACAGTGCCGGTACTAAGTTGTACAGGGCCAGTGCCAAATCATACAAGGCCTGTACTAAGCCATACAGGGCCGGTACTAAGTCATACAGGGCCGGTACAGGGCTGGCACTGAGTCATGCAGGGCCGGTACTAAGTCATACAGGGCCGGTACCCACTTGGACTATGGCAAACAGAAGAGTAAGGAGTGCTGGTGGAGCAGGAAAGCTGGCAGCAGAGCCAGCTATGGACGCTATTGAGATGCTCAGCCAGGCTTCGCAGGGCCTAGTGCCACTTCTACCGGCTGCAGCACCTAATCGGTTTAAGGCACCCAAGTTTGAAGGCAACGGAGATGTCGAATATTTCATAGCTCAGTTTGAAGAAGTTGCTGAAGCAAATGACTGGGGTCAAGGCACCGCAATGTTACACCTAAGAGAGGCACTGAACGGCCATGCCCTGCAGTGTGGAAAGTGCCATAATCCTGTTCCGAAGAGCCAGAAGCAGGGACACGAAACCGCTCCTGACTCCTGGCAGTTATCACTTCCCTACCTTTTCGATGCTTTGCAGCAGATGGAGGAAGACAGTACAAATCCAGGGCAGATAATTCAACCCCTGACCAATGATCCAACACTGTTTCAGAACCCATTATCACGACAGAAGCCACAGCCAAAGAAGACCCGACGAGGCAAACCATCGATTCCAGGCGTCCATCATGCAGAAACGATGACATCTCTGCTAGAACGGCCTTACAAACCCAGTTATTTCTTGCCTGGTAAACTACAGGAAAGCCAGTATCCATACTGATGGATACAGGGTACACCACCAACTTACTATCCAAACATACATGCAACAAGTTATCTCCAGCCACCAAGAGTAGCTTGCAAGAAAGTGATGCATATGGAGTGATGACAGACAGCTCCCCGATCACATTTTATGGCACGATCCAGCTACCCCTCCTGCTAAGAGACATCAAGTCCAAGCCTACCTTTGTGGTCAGCCATATCAATGAAGATGTCATTATTGGGATGCCGTTTCTTATGTCACACAAATGCCAGATGAAGTTTGACAAAGCAGTCATTGTGATGGATGGTCGAGAGCTGGCATGTACCGACAAGCATGAAAGGCTGTTGGATAGCATAGTACAAGTAATCCGGGACACAGACCTCCCTCCTTACTCTTGAGCAACAATCCTATGTCGGCTGCGCAGCCAGAATCACCTCTCCATTGGTATAGTGGAAGGCCTGACAGATGCACCGCCTCTGGCCGCCAGCTTCAACGAACCGGATCAACAGGGGCGCAATCTAATCAGCTGCCTAAACCCAACAGGCCAGCTGGTCACCTTGAAGGCAGGAAGAAGGATGGGGCAATATACCAGAGTCTCCCCTGAAGAGTGTGTGGTAGAAAATACACATGAAGATGGAACGCTGCCTGAGAACAGGCCCCCTTCTCTACACCCGGTGCAAACACACCTTCAAAAGCAATACGATGGATAACTGCATAATTTCAGTTGCACCAAAGAAGCAAAAAAATTGGCCCAGTTACTAAGCCAGTACGAGGCGGTATTCAGTACAGGAGAACAGGATATGGGGTGAACTGGGCTAGTCAAGCACAGCATTCCCTTGCTTCCAGAAGCTAATCCTATATGCCAGCCTCCACACTGCCTGGGCCTGCAAAAAGAAACGAAAGCAGAGAGACAGGTTGCTCAACTATTAGAGAGCGTACTGATTGAGCCGGCATCAGGGGCTTGGAGCTCTTCGGTGGTTCTAGTACAGAATAAATACGGAGCCTGGCACTTTCGTATAGACCACCGAAGGCTGAATGCGGTAATTCATCTTGATGCGTATCCCCTGCAAAGGATTGCCAAGAGTTTGGATACTCTTGCAGGCAGTCGGTATTTCAGCACTTTAGACCTCGTCAGTAGATATTGGCAGGTGCCATTAGATAAAGATGCCAGTGAGAAGTTGGCTTTCTCCGCACAATCAAGTCTCTGGAAATAGAAAGTTTTACCCTGAGGGTTAACTTCTGCCCCAGCTACTTTCCAATTCCTGATGGAGAAAGTCCTATATGGACTTCAATGGAAGACGCTCCTATTATATATAGATGATATCATTGTCATTTCACCTGATTTCCAGACACACCTCCACAGGCCGACGGAAATCCTACGAAGGTTGCAGAAGGCAGGACTGAAGCTCAAGCCATAGAAGTGCGAACTATTACGATTGCAAGTCCGATATCTGGGACACATAGTCAGCAAAGATGGTGTGACCACTGACCCAGCCAAAATCGAGGTAGTGGAGGGCTGGACACCCCAAGGAGTTGACAGATCTACATGCATTTTTGGGTACCACCGGGTACTATACGCAGTATATACCCGTATTTGACACAGTGGCCAACCCTTTGACCAAACTGACTAGTAAAGATAACCCCTGGGAGTGGGGAACAGACCAAGAAAATTCCTTCCAGCAGTTTAAGCACAGCCTGCTCACAGCCCCTATACTGGGCTACCCAGAGGCTACAGGTACATACATTGTGGGTACAGATGACAGCAATGATGGTGTTGAAGCTGCGCTGTCCCAAAAACAGAATGGATAAGAGAGGGTAATCTCCAACTACAGTAAAATGGTTGAACCTGCAGAGCGGAATTACTGTGTTACCATGAACGAGTTACTGGCAGTTGTGAAGGCTGTGAAACATTTCCGGCTGTACCTGTATGGTCAAAAATTTCATCTTTGGACAGACCATGCCACGTTGATGTGGCTGTGCAGAAGGAAGGAACCCACTAGTCAAGTGACTAGCTGGTTTGGGATCTTCTCTGAATTCCAGCACACCCTCGAGCTCGAGCATAGAAGTGGAGCCCAACACTGGAATGCAGATGGACTGAGTTGGTGCTGCACAGGCAATTTTCATCAGTGTGCACATATCCATGACAGAGATGGAGGCCCCACCAAAACAAAAATGAGGCAAGAGGTCAAGTCACACTCTCCCTACACAACTGGCCGCTGCTGCTGTTCTTCCTGATACCCCCCATGTTGCTGCCATAGACCGATGAGGTGCTATGCCCTCAGATACGGATCTGGTACGAGCCCAGAAAAAATGCACATAACCCAGTGGCCACAATCTATGCAACTGTGGAGAATAACACTTATCTTACCAAAGAACAGCTGGAGGTTAGTAGCAGTGAACTCAATCAGTTGAGCAAGAGATAGCAGTTGCTCAGGGTTGGAGCTGACGGAGTGTTGGAACTACATCTAGCTGTTGGAAACCATTCATGGTGGTGTGCTGTGTATACAGCCTAAGGGGTACGGTGATGTGGGGAACGCATTCCATGACCCATGCTGTTATTCAAAGCAGGCAGACCTTGGCAGAAGTTAACGGTAGACCTGGTCGGATCGCTGCCAGAGACAGATAGGGGCGACGTATGGATTTTGGTATCAACCGAATACTTTACCAGATGGCAGGATGCCCTGGCCATTCCAGATGCCACGGCACCAGTAGTGGCCACTACTCTGGACAAATGAGTGTCTTGTATTCAGGCATACCGGAGCAGATCCACACTGATCAAAGGTCGCAGTTTGAGTCCAGGTTGAAGAGAGAACTGTGTTCACTATGGAACATAGAGAAAACCAAAACCATGTTCTACCATCCACAGGCAAATGGAGTGGTCGAACGCAGTAACTGCGTGTTAGGAGATTTATTACACTCCTTGCTTGTGAGAAGACTGCCAGATGAATAGGACCTGGTGCTGCCACAGCTCATGCGAGCTTTCCAGCCAGCCCACTCTCTGTGACAGATGAAACAGCAAACCACTGATGTTGGGTCGAGAGCTGAGACTCACAGACCAAATTGCCTACCACCCATTTTTAACTGACCATATGCCAGTCCATGAGTATGCTCAAGCTCTTAAAGAATGCCTAGAACAAGTACATGATACCTTTAGAGAAGAACAGAGTCAGATCCTGAATGAAGAGGGGCAGGAGCCTTCCCTGTATGGTTCAGGAGATCGAGTTTGGCAAGAAAATAGGAGGTGGAAAAAGGGTGAAAATTCAAAGTTGCAGCCTTAATTTGTTGGCCCATATATTGTCGAGAAGGCATATTCCAACCACACCTACCTCATTTTGCGGCAGAGCAGACGTCTGTACAAAATGGAAGCAATTGCAAGCAATACAGCAGTTGCACTGACCCTAGGGGATAGGCTTTAGTTCCTACAGAACCCAGCATGAGACCCAACATGAGGGGTACAGTGAGAAGGCAGAGGAGACCAGCCCAGTGAATGAACCAAAATTACCCCCCGGTGTTACCCCCACCAGTTGAGCCTACACCCAAGCTGGTGGAACACGCAGTGCAGCCACACATAGCAGATAGTCCACCAAACACCTCCTGTAAACGGTGTACAATTCGGACAAGAACTCCAGCCGCAGCGGCAGAAAACAGAGAAATTACTCCTACTCCCTGTGGGCTACATTCCCTGTAGCAGAGGGGAATCCCCCAGTGGTGGAGTAAGCAGCAGACCCAGAAGAAATGCAGGGCAACCCATACGGTATGGCCAACCAATATCCCACTGTGTGAAGGAAGATTTATCCATCAATCAACTAAAGAAATCCGGGGAGACAACTACCAGAGAAATCAAGGTAACTGGAGAATCGTCAAAGCCAGCCAGCCCATTCTTGGACTCAAATGGAGCCCGGAGTCCAGCTCAGCCAACCCCCCCCCCCCCCCTAAGCTCCAGACAAATTCAAGTTTTCCAAGAAAACAGAAATTAGCCTGTTTGCTTCCAGTGAAACTCCACCGACTGCTCTCTAATGGTCTGGCCACACACACGACTTTCGATTGGATTCGTCGCCAGCAGCTCCAAAATGCTGTGGCTATCAAAGTCACACCGGATGCCGTTCAATCTGACCGGTGCCATACTACTAGAAGTTTTTTTAATTTTCCGATGACGTGGCTATAATGTTATTGGCTAATCTTTGTCTGCACTAGGTCAAGGTTGATATAAAAAATTTGCCCCCAACAATACTTGTACTAAGTCAATGACATGAGTATCACTTTTGTTTATTATGGTAAATTGGATGAAAAAAACATGATGATAATCACGATCCCGATTGATTGTTTTCATTGTGAATTGTTATTGCTGCAATGAATATAAGAATAAGCAAAGTAAAATAATTATTATTGCCCATGAAAAAGTGGTTCACGATGACAATTAATTATAATTGATATTTACTAAATGCTGAGTAGCAAATTATAAATAAGTAATAATAATAGTAAATTTATGTTATTGAAAATGATTATTATAATTTACTGATAATTATGGTTATATTTTTCATGATAATATTGTGAATTATTAGTTTTATTATTACTTGCTTTTCTTTGCACCCAAGGTGCTGAACTCACGATTGCCGTCAGTCAGTGTGGCCTGCAGAAACTGTTTCCCGCGATCAGTTCAGGCACCGTGTCGAGCTGTGAGTTTCGCTAGAACAGAAAAAAGTTGTGTGTGGGGCGAGACCATAAGTGTGACTCACAAGGAGTGAGTCAGGCCTGTGCACATGCAGCTAAGCTTTGCAGCCAGAGAATAAGCAATTATTTACAAGCAACTAAGATGGATAAGCTGCTCAGATCTGCTAGATGAGGAGGAGCTTCTGACCTTTAACTTGGCGGATTTTGAACTAGTGTTCTCTACACAAGAAGAGGAGCTACTAACTATGCCTATAGCCGAACTAAAGGCCGGTTCACACGACGCGTGAAATCACTGTACAGTGACTGTTTCAGCGGTCGCCACAAAACAAACTGCGATTACTCACTCCTAAACCGCGCTCGTTGGCGTGAAATAGTGCGGGCGTTGGATGTCTAACATGTTGAACTTTGTCACCGCAATATTAGCAAAAGGTCACCGTCGCGCTAGATGATTGGACAATCAAACATTGTTAATAGCCAAGGGCGCGCTGTATGCATGTAGCAAGAGTTGACTGATTAGTGATGAATTGATGAAAAAAGCCGCAAACATTGGTTTGATGTATTTATTGTATACTACAACATCTCTCAGATATTTCCCAGCTAGATGATAGTGCTGATGGTGATAATTATGGTATAAAAAATTGATAACTGATGGTTTGAAATTAATTAAAAAAAATGTATTTAATATAATAATTAATTAATGACAACATGACACGAAATAAATTATGTATTTATTATAATTATTATGACTATTATAATTAACAATCCATATCATTTGATAGCACTGTTTATTTTTATAACATAACAATAATCATTTAATTATCCCACTAGTAATTATTATTAACATCTACTATGTATGTATGTCACTGTGTGTCAGACATTTATTGATTCTTCTTCTTGTGTATTAACTTTAAATATTATGCAATAATAATTTATGATTTCACTGAAATTTTACTCCATCTTAATACATGATGATCTTCTGATTGCTTTTGATGCCCGTGTTTCTTTTGTACTGCTCATAACTTAATCAATTATAATTCATTCAGCTTGTTCAATCATTTTTGCGTACTACTACTAGTAGTACAATGATCCCGCGTATTTCGTACACTGCAATTCTATTGGTTGAGAGCAAGGACGCTATCGCACGGAGACGCTGTGTGTGAACAACAGCAGGATGAGACTGAGCCGTTGCTATAGCTATTACAAAAATCCATTTCACGGTAGAGTGATTTTTCACGTGTCATGTGAACCGGCCTTAAGCCTGCCTACAGAAGAGCATAGCAGACAAGCAGAAAAAATTGAAGCAGAAAGCAGGATAGACTCACCAAACAACAGTGAGGATGGGTACAATCAGTGGTTGTTAGCACATAGCTCTTGTAGTGATCCTTTAACTTTGCAGTGTGGCTTGCCATCTCCAACTAGTGAAGCAGATTACCCTCCACCCCCTAAGAGGAAAACAGTAGCAGCAGAAAGTTCTAAAGTCACACCAAAGTTTCCAACTAGAGCACTGCACTGTCAGTGTTTTAAAATAGTTGCAGCAACCAACTGAAACAGGCCAGCTGTCACTCGAGATGCTAGGGAAGGTGCAAAGACGCAAACCAAGACAAGTACGGTAATTTTGTAGCAGAAATAAGGCTGCGCAGAAACCAGCAGAGCTGACAGTACCAGAAATATTAACGCCTGTTCAAACCCTACTCTCCGTAACACCTGGTAGGGAAAGTCACACTGACCCAACCTTTTCTGTTGTAGGCGACGGAGATGCGAGCAAATCGGTTGTGAAGATCCAGCTGAAACTAGCGGTACGTCTAGTCAGGGCTGCCGAGCCAAAACCAACGAAGAAGGTGTCACCTGTGAAACCACCCAGAGACCCTTCATCCACTACCTAAAAATAGGAGCCATTTACTACTCTCAACACTGAGGGAAGACAGATGCAACCTAAGTGGGATAAACTTCGGTGGGTAGGCCAACATACCTACGATAGAGTGAGTAAACTACTAGACACCTCTGTGGGTTTTCAGTGCGGAAAAGTCAACACATAGCCAAGAACTACCGGCAGCTGAGGTTCCATACCCATTAACACTTTTTCAGATATCTCTGCAGGTGTAAATACAGTAGTGAGTGCAGAGATTCAATTTACTCACATCAGTTCAAGCTGGACGGAGCCCAAAAAAGGAACACTACCGGAAGACTGGCTGTATATACACAGTCGACAGACGAGGCTATGAGCAGTTCTGTCATTTTACTGACTGGACTGACTGTCTCAGATTCCAGCACTGTTAACCCACCCAGGTCAGAGCACCTGACAAGAAGAAGGCTGTTCACAGTCAGTCAAATCCTACCAGAGAATCTCGCAAGCCGGACCGAGTAGGAGAGTCGGTGGACTCACCCCCTCGGACTGGTCAGAGAGTTAGCGAAAACAAAAGGGTCTTAGAGTGTCTGGGCAAGCAACTCACCCCAGAAACCATGGAGGGGAAAATAAAGGAGCCAGTTGTAAGAAGACCAGTAGCCACCAGCTTCAGTACAAACTGGGCGGAAGAGAGTGGCACCAGCAACCCCATTGAACGAGAAGCTGAGATAAGTCAAAACCCACAGCAGGGGTTCCTCCAAAGGCAAGAATATATGGCGCAGCAGGCAGACAAGGAGACAGGCCGCTTGGAAGTGATACTGACCCACATGAGAACACAAGCTTTGCATAGCGGGAAAGATGTAGACACCCTCGCAAAGCTAAAAGCAGAAGCTCAGGTGGCGGAAGATGAGATAGCTTTCTAAAAAGAAAAGACAGTAAACTTTAAAGGGGACCTTTTTTAAGTCTAGAGTTCCAGTTCTTGTTCCAACGCAATGAGTTTTCATTGTAATTGCTCCAATTGTTATTGTTTGTTCCACCACAATGTGGTTCATTGCACCTTTCATAAATAAAGTATATTTTAATCCTAAGGAGGGAAAAACTCTACCAAATCTATGCGGATGTTTTGGGATTAGTGCCCAGAGCAACCAATGAAGCGGAGTATGTGGGGGAACTTGGTAGTTATTGGCCCCCGAGTACTTACCACAAGATGCAGCAGTTGTGGACCTTTGTTCAAGGAGCAGAGAACAGACCATTGTAAACCAAGGAGGTGACAAAGACTTCGCCCATTAATCACATTGATTCCATTGATTGGACAATAAATCTTTCTAGATAAAACATTGGCTAATTATGTGCAAGCTTGACTGATCATGTTATAACGTATTGATATGCTCATGGATGAAATATACCAGGATTGCCAGTAGGGGTGGAGTCACTTTGGCCAATGGAAAATCATCCATGGCACTCATATTGAATTGGTTGGTCGGAGCGAAAACATAAACTAATATAGAAGCTCGCAAAATAATCATAACTACTTTTATTGAGGCAATGTTCTGATTTTTGCCACACAACAAGAGCTTTTTGAGCTTTGAAGAGAAAGCTGCGTAAAAATAATAAATTTTGAAACCCAGTTTGCCACACACCAATTGGCAGCTGGCACATTCAATTTTGTTCACGGAGCGGATATGGTATTGTAAGTAACAATACTTGAATTGTGAAAACTAACGAAGTATGCCCACGGCGTGAAATGAACATGTAAAAATCAATAAGAAAACGATATAGATCACGAAATCCAAGTGGTCTTGAAAATTTCGGAGCAGTATCGCAGTTCCCACAAACGGCTACATTTGTCTCGTCACAAAAGTTCTATTACGCAGCGGAAGCTGGCAATCCTGGTATATTTCATCCATGGATATGGTTATGTTATAAATTGTGATGTTGGAGCCAGAGAGCTCAGAAATAAATACCCCTGATACTTGTGAACATCTCTTTATTTACTTGGATTACTCTGGAGTTTCAGTAGTCTCTGGCAGGCTTGTATACCTGTCAGGACTTTGGAAGCAGATTTTACCCTACTATGCCAGTATTGACTGGGTAGCTAGGAAGTTGCACAGGGCTTGCAAGGCAGCAGTTAAGACCTTGCACAGCACAGTTGTGTCCACTAGTGTACAGAGAAATTCATCACAATACTTTATCATAATACTAGCTTGCTGTACTGACTATAAAAACATGAAATCAGTTGGATACATTATTTTCGAAACATCAACCTGATTTTGTTACCAAATTTACTTCAATAACAACCGAAATGCAAGTTAATAAATCACACTTTTGCTCTGTATTATTATAAGTAGTAGTATTAACATCATTATTCTCAAGTTTAGGTTAACATGGAAGTTGTTTCAGAAACTCTAGTTGTACACTCAAAAGATACAAATATTAAAGCAACAAAAGCGCTGGTAAACAGAAAGAATGATGCTGCAAAAACCCACTCGACTAAAACACAAGTACTTTCATGATTGATTTTCAACCCATTGAATAGATTCGCGAAGAGCACAAAGGTAATGTACTGTAAAGTAATACAAACTATGATCTCAACTCTGCTAAATCTCTTTAGCGGTGAAAATCGAGCAACTTGCAAAAGTATGTCGTTTTCGATTTGTTAAAAATTACTTTTGTGCCTATTGGCATACAATTTGTAGCCATTGTTGACAACATAGCAGCTTTTGAAAGTTGGTTGATTTCTTTTTATTATAATGAATGCAATGTGAGACAGATTCAGAGAGTCAGTTGCCCAACAATAATAGTTCAAAGTCTAAATCTTTCTTAATACCCATAACTCTTGTCATCATTTACTTGGGTGAGACTCAAACTCGTAAACATAAAACTGAATCTGCTATGATATCAAACGAGTGACAACAAAGAAACAATAATTGGAGCAGTTTGTTGTTTAAGCTGAGGGAATGAGACGATTATCAAAGGATGAGCTCGATTGCAGCTATGACATGGAGTATCCCTCAAAGTTCACCAAACTCCCAGTCTTCCCATATATTGATGTTGTCAGCAGTTTCATCCCATGTCAATGTCCGGAAAAAGAATCTGTAGCTACTTTTATCAGATATGACTAGGAGAAAAGTGGATAAGGAGAAGTGGAAACATTTATCATACCAAACAGATCCATGAAAGATGCTGGAAAGCATTTTCTGGGTGAGACTATATACAAGCGGAAGAAGCAAGGATTTGATGGAATGCAGTCTTCCTATCTGCACCTATTTTTGGTGAATAGCAACAAAATCACAACCAAATAAAGTACAGTGAGAAAACATCAGACTTATATAATAGCCAGGATATTAATGATTTCAAAAGGATGAACTTGAAAACTTCAATGAAGGGATTGCAATTAATGATGTCTATCTGATTTATCTACTAGTTGATGTTAAAACATTAGGCTTGTTATAAAACACTATTATGGACATTTCCAAAGAGTACGATCTATTATACTTATCGTATATAATAGAAGTGTCTTGTAAAAACAAACTATAATACTTGAAATTACAATCACAAATATTCTGCCCCCTACAGTAGGTTTTACATTTCACAAATAAAATTACAGTTAGTAAAGACAAAACACTTATTTAAAAAACAAAACTGGCAAGCATACAGCAATGATGAAACCAAAACTCAAACCGTTGTAAAAGTTGGGATTTAAAATACACTTTAAACCAATGCAGCAACCCTGAGGTCAAGAAATTGTCAAATAGGTTTTCATTATACACGATTTATAAAATGGGTCTTCTGCCCATGAAAATGAACTTCAACTCAACATCTGAATGTAGAGTACTATTTTGTTTAAAACGATATACAAACGATTGAACCAGCTCGGATCCAAATATAAAAAAACACACTTTTTCAAGAGCTGTTCAAACCACTTTGCAAACCCATATTTGAATGGACTCCACTTGGTTTCAGCACCTGGTTGTACCCATACATGGGCAGGATGTCTGTTGAAGTGGGTGGTATGTCGCTTGAACTGGCAGGAATATATCTCTGCCCAGCATCATTTAGTTGCCTGTATCTCTGGTAATTAAACTGGGGACGGTATTACATCATTTGAAAGATCAACAAGTCCCAACCAATGAGGCTACATTTCAGCAGCAATATGTGGGGATTGTCACCTAGTAATCAGTTGTTTCTCTCAACAATCTTGTTAGCCTGTGAGTAATAGATGTTGGCCCTCGTTGCCATAGTACCCACAAGAACTGCGTCAGGTGCAATTCAAGCTGAGCTCCTAGTCTGCGTGTATCTGTTCCTAGATCCTTCAGTTACAGAAAAAACTTGGAAGGGCCAGAATGTCTCGTCATCTTGTCAAAGGTTGGTCAACCCGAAGAGCCATTCATATACCATCAGTTTCTGGGAAGGGGACAACCAAACTCACTTTCAGTTTCTGGCAATGGCTACCAATACACATATTGGTAGCTGGGATTTGGCTTATTGACACCACGGCCAACTCCCTGGTAAACTTTGAAATCGTTGACCCTCCAGTACACAAGTTTCATATTCCACTGCTAATACCAGGTAAGGTAGAGGGGTTTCAGTGTTTTTGTCACTTTTTGGCATTTAAATGAATCTATCTGCTAATACGTGGTGCCCAGAGAGACTAATTAGAAAAACTACACACCATCTGATCTCCAGTTGAAGGATAGTTGGAGCTCCAATACACCAGCTTACCAGATTACTGTAGCTCTCATACGCTTGTTTAGCCCTCTCACCTAACTTTTTGAATGTCCATAACCGCTTTGCTCCAAGATTTCTATTTGCATGCAGTCTGTGGAGCAACGACATCTAAAAGTTCCCGTATTCACTTCTCCAAGCTTGTTCTTGTGTTCATCGAGGTAGTGGGGTTTAATTGAAACATCAAGACATTGGTAAACTTAGCTAAATGGCTTATTGGGCAGCATAAACACAGTGCCAAACAATTTTCTATCTATCTAGAGCTGGAAGGGCTCACCTTTGAGGTATCTCTTGAAATGCTTAACGGCCTTTACCACGGCAAACAACTTCTTCTGGATAACAGCGTATTTAATTTTTTGGGGCTGGATATCCGACTGAAATAGCAATGACCCACTCCTTTTTTGCTGGGTTTTATAAACCATGTTTCCTATACAAACAATGTTGGCATCAGTGTCTTAGTTGTAGCTGTGTTTTGGGTTGGAGTGGTCTAAGACCGGGGTTTGATAACCGAATGGGATTGCTTTTGATCAGCTGTGTGAGAGGTGTGGCCACTGCAGCAAAACCTGGTGCAGTGAGCTAATTGTGTTTTATGTAAACTAAAATCCTTCGCTGCCACAAATGTGAAGGTTTCTGTTCTATGACTTTACTGCGATACACAACTAGGATCACTTTAGGTTTTAGTGAACATGCCGTAATCATACTAGAATTGATTGGGTAAACTTAAAAATAACTGGCTCAAAGTTACAGCTACTGCAATGAACTTTCAGCTAGAATTGATGTGACACGTGGTGATCGCTGAAATACTAATAATAAAAAAGCTTTGATGTGACAATAAATTTATAGCCTCTCTGTATACTATGGTTATCGTTATCAAATCAAAAACAATGTATTCCAACTCTGAACTGCCTAAAGCCTGGTTCACATTGCCACCGATTGCTACGGCGATAGTGGGAATTGTCTTATCGCCGATAATGTGAACATGCAATACCGTTGTCGTCGCCATAACGCCGCTCCATCGGGAAAGTTTGGCAGTGTCAAACTTTTCCGACATCGGTGAATTACGGCGACCCATAATTGCAATGTGAACCAATTAACGCCGTTTGTCAGCGATAGCTCTGAGTTGACCTATAAAAATTTAACCGCTCTAACTGTCATAACCTTCCACTCATCACCCAACGACGGATAATAAATAAAATAATAATCCGTCATTGACTTTTTATTGGTTTGTTTTCACAAATTATAATATTTAAAGAGAAAATTAATTGAGACTCTAAATGAAGATAATATCTACACACCATTGTCAGGTAAGAGATGTCAGATTAGATTGATCGTAATTCAAAAAAATAATAAACCTAAATAAACAAGAAGTAATAATTGTTTATTTATTATTAATAAATAATAATTATTACTTGTTGTTTGCCATTTTTTATTCTTTTTGCTGCCGTTTTATTTATTGATTGAATTGACTGTAAATGTTATCTGTTTTTTATTATCATCATTATTGTTAATTAGTACTAATTATTATAACTACTAATAAAAAATAAAATGAATGATGTAATTAATAATAATAATTATTATTATAATAATAATTAATTATCAGGATAAATAATAAATTATAATAAGTGCTATCAACTGAGTGCAGCGCATAAATAATGTGACACCCAATTGTAAGTTTTTTAACCTTTAAAATATTGAAATTCATTATCTTTGAAACTTGTTAAGAAAATAATAAAAAAAAAGTACAAAAAACAACATTATTTATTATTATTGTAATAATAATAAAAATTATTATTAATAAATAGTTTAACACTCACTTCAGTCAATGTTATTAATTATTATTTTGGTTTTAGGTGGTGAAGAGAATTGGCCTAATCAACGAGTCTATATATCATCATGATGCTCTCTGTGCTCCACTTAATTCAGCTTTTACCACATTTGCCAGAAATATATCTGTGACTTTCAGCAATCACTGTGCGACTTTAAACTAAAATAATTTATCCACATATTTTATTATTGCTGTACCAAATAAGCAATAAATAATATTGAGCTGAAATTGTACTGTGCAGGATTTCACTGTGTGAGTTGGTAGCTCGGCCTACCTGCACACTTCCCGAACTGAGTTGGCAACTGTGTCTATCGCTGAGCAATACAACCCTTCCACAGGTCGACTAGTATCCTTGGGAATGGTGTGTAACCATTCCTATTTTACTAGTCTAACTGCCGGCTGCGTTAGCTTGTTTCAATGTGCAAGGCAGAGGTCGAACTTTGAAGGCGAACTAGTCAGAGCTAGGTTCGGCCAGCAGAGGTTCGCACTATTCTGCAGAGTGCAGTTCAGTGACCGAACTTTGAAGGCGAACTAGTCAGAGCTAGGTTCGGCCAGCAGAGGTCCAGGCTGATCTGCTTGTATATTACTACTCGAGTAATAGAGCATTCGGTGTACGAGCATGTACTAGCGCTGTGAAGTTATTATTGTTATAGAACAAAGAAACTTCTGAGAGTGGGGCAAGCTGACTCTGATTTATTATTGCCTTAACACGGCTATTTATATAAAAGATTACATAACTGATAAATATGTAAACAAGACAATACAAAAGAATATGGTAGGACACGCCTGTTAAGAAAGGCTAGACAAATAGGAATAAGTTTATAAAAGATAGGGCTGGCCTTGCAGCTACGGCTGAGTGCATGCACATGTGTTGCATATAAAATTGTGTGTAAGGTGAACGAGTAAAATAAGTGTATAATGTGCATAGAGTGAATAGTCATTGAGTGTATGCATAGAGTGTCATACTGGTTAAATATGGCCGCCGTCCGTCACACACTCCGCCCCATTGGCGATGGTGGCCAATAAAACAAGGTCGGCGGCGTCGGTGTGTTACCTTAGGGGTGTCCTCTTCTCATATTTTCTTTTATAGCCTCCGCTCGTCTTAATAGCTTGAGGGCGTCGTACGTCCTGCGGTGAAACTCCTTCCGGTATTCCTCTAGCTGTCTAGCTCGATCTCTCTGCTTCCTGCTTTCTCGTATCTCCGTCGGCCTCCCTTGGCTAGTCCTTCTTGTGGGGGTAGTTAGACGTCTCTGTAGTTTTACCTCCACTTGGGGGGTCGGTATGCCGAATGGTGGGGGTGTCGACCATTCCATGGTGCTGCAGAACTCCTCATATCTGGCAGCGTCGACTTCGTATATGGGCCTGTTCTTCCCTCCATGCTCGACTGCCCTGTCTTGTGCGTGGACATGTTGGCGGATGGCGTCGATGCATGAGTCCTTCCGACCACACAGGCAGAAAAAGAACGTGTAGTGTTGCCGAACGTGGGCCGCTACCTTTTTCCTGTCTCCCTCATATCCGCACTCCTTGCATCGCCACCTTCCTCCATCTCTCTCTTCGATTGCCGCTTTGATCTTCCAGTGTGTTGCACCACTGACCCAGATTTCCCTTGACTTGGCGGTTATTGGCTCGGTCGGTTCGTCTGTGATGTCGACTTGGTTTAGCCTAATCGTGTCCTCGAGTGCCTGTGTCAGCGTCTGTATTGAATCCTCTGGTAGCTCATCCTCCGTGGTGGATACAACGTCGAACTGGTCGTACTGTTCGGCTAGCATTGCCATCCTTTCGAATAATAACTCCAGCTGTTCGTTGTTTGTTGTGTGTTGCTCTTCTTGCGGCTGGTTGAGTAATGAATGATGGCGGGTCCTGTCTTCAACTTTATTGGCTCTGTTTCCCACGTGCTCCCTTAGTACCGCCTTCCACGTGACGGGTTTTGGGTGACGTAACTCCGCGGTTACTAAAGAGTTTTCACCGGTGGTTTCCTTGGGGGTTGCCTCCTCCTGTGCCACTTCTTCGTGACGTAGTATGGTGGGGTTGGTGGTTATACCGTCAGTGGGTTTTATCTCCCCATGTGTTTCGTTGATTTTTTCGTCTGCACTCTTTTGTTGTTTCTGATCGTAACTTTTCCACTTCTTCTTTCTTTTTACCAGCACCCAACCGTCCTCCTTGCAATTTTCTGTAGCCTTCACGGTTGGGCTGGTGTCTCCTGGTGTCTCGTCCCTCTCTTCTCCCTGGGCTTGGCCAGTTGGTGTTTTTTGGCTAGGGCGACCTTCTGTTTGATAACACTGATAGTCATCGAATCTTTTTGGTCGATTTCTTTCCCTTGTAGGCCGGTTTAATGGGGAGGCTGTCGTTCCTGTGGGGTTGAGTGGTGGCCATTCGTTGACATCTAGGTCAGGGGTCACTGCTGACCTTCTGGTGACCTCGGGGGGAGGTGTCTCGTTCCTTCTTTCCTCCGCTGGCTGTTGCTCCTCCTCTATTGGCAACGTTTCTTCTTCTATAGTGTCGGTGCTCTCTGGCACCCTTCTCTCTTCGGTGACTACCGCTGGGGGTTCTTCTTCATTGGTGGGTGGTGGTGTCGGCGCACGTTCTTCATATGTGGGTAGAGGTGTTGGCGCACGCTCTTCATGGGTGGGTGGCCGCTCTATCCAGTGTAGTGGCATTGGCAATGGGGCGACTGCTTCGTCTGGCCCTGCTGGGAAGTGCTTCTTCTTGGGTGGCCGACCTCTCCTGGCTCCCTTCATATTTGGCATCAGAGCTGGCTCTCGACACGTGGGTGCCCGCCCTACAGGCTCTTCGCAGGTGCGGTAGGACCGTAGTCGTTGGCCGTTCTGGATTGACCATTGCCCATTCCTCTCTAGTTTATACGTATGATTTGGGAATGCTTCGGCGACTTGGTATGGTCCGACGAATCGTGGCTGGAGCTTGGGGTTGCTGCCCTTGACTCTGCGCTTGTTTTCCAGCACCACTAATTCTCCTTTCTGGAACACGGGGGGTTCCTCGCTCTCCTGGCTCCTTATTTCCTGTTGGCGTTCTCGCAGGTAGCTGTGCGCCTTCTGCAGATTCTCTTGGATTTCTGCCGTATACTCGGTGATGTTCTGGGGGTCCAGGGAGGGGGGTGTTCCCGTCAGCTGGTCTGGAAGGCGTATTTCCCGTCCCATCATCATCATGTTGGCCGTCTCTCCAGTGGCTGAGTGGGGGGTACCTCGGCATACCCGCATAATCTGGGGGAGTAGGCTGTCCCACTCGTCTTGCCCCTTCGTCAGGATTAGTGTGCGGAGGGCGTCTCCCAGAGTGCGGTTTTGCCTTTCCACGACTCCATTTCCTTGCGGGTGGTACGGTGTGGTACGGGTCTTCTTTACTCCCCAGAGACTGCATAGTTCCTCCAAGAGCACCGACTCGAACTGCGCTCCTTGATCCGAATGCAGCTGCTCGGGTAGTCCCCAGTACGCGAATACTCGCTCGTCGAGTGCTGTGGCAACCGTGGGGGCTGTTGCGTCTGGCAGTGCAATGGCATCTTGCCAGCGGGTGAAGTGGTCGGTTAAGACCAGGGCCCAATGGTTCTTCCTCTTAGTCAGTGGTAAGGGGCCGACCAGGTCAACTGCCAACTTCTGAAAGGGGCGTCCTGCGTACATGCGCTGCCTGCCGGGGTTCTCTGTCCTTCTACCATTCTTCGCCACCTGACACACCTCACAATCTTTGATGAGTCGCCTCACCAACGGAGAGATACCCGGCCAGTACCAATCCAAAAGGATTCGTTGTCTGGTTCGGTGTATCCCTGTGTGAGCCATCTTGTGTGTATCCCAGACAACCTGGGTTCTCCTGCTGGGGGGGCAGATCACGCACTGCTTTGGCTTGGTGGGGTGAGCGAGCTTGATGGTGAGTATGCCATCCGGCCGAATACTCATGGCCTCCCGCCTCTCATACAGGGTCCTCAGCTCCAGCTCTCCTTCTGCCAGCTCTCTCTCGGATATGCTCCCTGGCCGCTTCACTTCGGCGTAGATCCGAGCTACTGGTCCTCCTCCTTCCTGCTGCTCTTTAGCCAAGTCCCTGGTGGTCTGCATTGGGTTGGTCACCGCAATGTTGACTCTCTCATTCTTCAGCGGGGCTGACTGGACTTCCTGCGCGAGCTCTGCGTGTGAGGGTCCTCCGTCTCTCCGCTCAATCGAACTGCATTGCCGACAGTCTGTGCACACACCTTGGCGACTGAGCCCATCAGCGTTCCCGTGGCGTACTCCTGCTCTGTGCTCCAGTTTGTAGCGAAACTCGGCTAGCGTTTCCAGCCAACGGGCGATCTGATTTGACGGCTCCTTCCGTCGACATAGCCAGCGTAGGGAGGCGTGGTCGGTCCTGAGTTTGAACTCCCGTCCGTAGAGGTAGGGGCGGAAGTGCTTGACTGCTCTGATCACTGCCAGCAGCTCTTTCCGAGTGACGCAGTAATTTCTTTCAGCAGGCGCTAAGGTCTTGCTGAAATAAGCTATCACCCTCTCCTTTCCTTCCTGGACTTGTGATAACACCGCGCCGACTCCTACCGCACTGGCGTCAGTATCGAGAGTGTAGGGTAGACTGGGGTCGGGGTATCCTAGCACAGGAGCCTGCGTTAGTCGTGCCTTGAGCTGGTCGAACGCTGCTTGTTCTTCTCCTCCCCATTTCCATGGCATCTCCTTTCCGGTGAGTACCGTCAGCGGCTTGGCTATGGTTGCATAGTCTGGTAGATACTGTCGATAGTATCCAGCCGTCCCGAGGAATGCCTGCAGCTCCTTCACCTCTCTAGGTGCTTCCCACTTTCTTACTGCTTCGACCTTGCTTGGGTCGGTGGCTACTCCTTGGGCGCTCACCACGTGGCCCAGATATTTCACTTCCTTCTGAAGCAACTCACACTTGGAGGGTTTCACTTTTAGGTTGGCTTGCTGTAGGCGTCCCAATACTTCTCCGAGCCTTTGCAGGTGTGTCTCGAAGTCCGGGGCGATGATGATGACATCATCGAGGTACAGCAGCAGCGTCTTCCAGTGTAGTCCCTTCAACACTTTCTCCATCAGCCTTTGGAAGGTGGCGGGAGCCGACGTCAATCCAAAGGGGAGCACCTTCCACTTCCACAGTCCACTGCGTGTAGTGAAGGCCGATTTGTCCCGAGCGTCTGCGTCCAGAGGCACTTGCCAGTACCCGCTGGTCAGGTCCAGCGTGGTGAAGTACTTGCTGCCGGCCAAGGCGTCCAGAGACTCGTCTATGCGGGGAATAGGGTAAGCGTCTTGCTTAGTAATGTCGTTCAGTCGCCTGTAATCGACACAGAACCGCCACGAGTCATCCTTCTTCCTGACCAAAACAACGGGAGAACTCCACGCTCCATCTGCTGGCTCTATCAAGTCTTTCTCCAGAAGGTCCTTGATTTGCCTCTCCGCCTCTGCTTCTTTTTCGGGTCCCAGCCGATGGGGGGGGGCACCTGATTGGTCGAGCTCCTTCTATGGTGGGAATGGAGTGTTCGGCCAGTGTGGTTCGGCCCAGGTCTCCGTTGTGGCTGCTGAACACCGTCTGGTACTGGAGCAGTAACCCTTTGAGCTGTCTTTCCTGCTGGGGTGTCTGACACCCTCTCTTGGCCTTGTCAAAGAGTTCTTGCAGGTGGGGGGGTACTCTTCCTCCTGCCGCTGCTCGCTCGTCTGTCTTCCTGGGCTCGTTCAGCGTCTGGATTCCACCCTCATCTACTCCGGTGAAGGTGCCAATCACTTCTCCTGCCGACAGCCTCAGTGTGTCCTGTGTTGGGTTTAAGCATCGTACCAACACTCTTCCTCTTGCGTCCGGCCTGTTGATGCTCGTGGCGATCGGCAACCCACCCTGCAGGCTCTCTATCACTCCCTGAGGACAGGTTTCCCTGGCACTCAGGTGGCAGGGTATGGTGACCTCCGTCTGTGGGGGCAGACTGGTGTCTTGCCGAACTTGTACTTTGGAGACAAGGCTCCTTCCATGCCGATCTGTGCAGGCCAGCTCTCTCCCCTGTATCATCAGTACAGGTCGGTCGAACCCTAGCTGGCATTCCTGGCTTGTCAGAAATGGCATCCCGAGAATGACGTCCTCGTTGATTTGACTCACTACGAAGGTCTCGGTGAACTTGACATGCCGTATTCGTCCTTTCAGGGTTAGCAATCCGTAAAAGGGTAGCCTCGTTCCATCTGCCATGAGACCGTGCGAGTCGTACGGCTGTAGAGCCTGCTGTAGGTGAGAGGGTAGTCGGTCAAAGACGCGTTTTGCCAGCAGGTTAGTGTTGCATCCCGTGTCGATGAGGTGCGTGACTGCTTCTCCCTCTATTCGTCCTGGCAGGTAGTAGCTGGAGCTGTAAGGTCGCTCCACTTGGTTTGACTGAAGGTTTACAGGCTTGGGTGTGAACCGTTCCTCCTTGGGTGGTGGCGTCTGGGTCTGTTTGTCCTTCTTTTTGGGCCTGGTTGATTCCTGCTGCTTGAAAGTCTCCTCGCTCTCCGATTCCAGTGTGACAGGGTTGTCGAGTGTCGACAGACTGGAGAATCGGTTGTGTAAAGCGATCGGAGGACTGGTCAGGAGGTCCAAAGTAGGAGTTACCCGTCGCGCTTGATCCTGGTTCCTCGGAGGTGCCTGCGCCTTCCTTTGAGGTGCCCGTGCGCAGCCAGCAGGTCTCCCTACTGCTGCGGGCGGTAATCGTTTCCCTGGCGGCTGGGCCATGGAGCAGTTTTGCATGCCTTCCGATGGTGTCCAACCTGCTGGCAGCCCCAGCATCTCTTGGGAGTGTCTTCCTTCTGTTCGGTTTTGAGGTCCGCTATCTCCTTACTTAGTCCTTCCACCGTGCGGAGGAGCTGCGTAAGAGGGTCTTGCACCTCTTGTGAACGAGCAGTCTCTCCTGGTGGGGTCGGAGCTAAGTCTTCGGCCTCCACTGTTCGAACATGTGGTCCTCCTAGTGGCTGGTGTGGAACCTGCAGAAACTCGTTGCCTGCTTGTATCGCTTCCTCCAAGCTCTGGGGGCGAACAGCTAGCAGATGTCGCTGTAGGTAAGTGTGTCCCAGCGTGCTGTGGAACGTCTGGAGCACCAGCTCCTCTTGGTTCTGTCTGGGGAGGTTGTTGTGGGCAGCCTTGATGAGGCGTTCCACGGTGGTCGCATGATCTCTCAGGCTGTCCCTGGTCGTTCGTCTGTAGCTCAGTAGTTTCGCCTGTGCTTCGGAACGTGTGAGCCCAAAGGTAGCTCTCAGCTTCATGGTCACCTCCTCCACCGTCTCTCCTCTTCCACACTGTTCGGCCTTGCCTGTCAAGGCTTGCCTTAAGTGTATCACTCGGTCATCTGGTTGCCACTGGTTGGCGTTGGCCACTTCTTCGAACCGCTGCAAGAAGTAGTCTACTTCTCCTGTGCCGTCGAACTGCGGCACCTTGAACTTGCTTCTGGTCGAGGTCATGGTCATCCTGTCCAAGATGTGAGTGAGGGTGTTCATCATCTGCATGCCGGATGGCTCCTCTCGGTCGATGCTGAGCGCTCTCCTTCTCTGTGCCATCGCTCAGTTGGGTTCTGCTTGTGGGTGTCTCCAATCCCACTGCTGCCACCAATGTGCAGGATTTCACTGTGTGAGTTGGTAGCTCGGCCTACCTGCACACTTCCCGAACTGAGTTGGCAACTGTGTCTATCGCTGAGCAATACAACCCTTCCACAGGTCGACTAGTATCCTTGGGAATGGTGTGTAACCATTCCTATTTTACTAGTCTAACTGCCGGCTGCGTTAGCTTGTTTCAATGTGCAAGGCAGAGGTCGAACTTTGAAGGCGAACTAGTCAGAGCTAGGTTCGGCCAGCAGAGGTTCGCACTATTCTGCAGAGTGCAGTTCAGTGACCGAACTTTGAAGGCGAACTAGTCAGAGCTAGGTTCGGCCAGCAGAGGTCCAGGCTGATCTGCTTGTATATTACTACTCGAGTAATAGAGCATTCGGTGTACGAGCATGTACTAGCGCTGTGAAGTTATTATTGTTATAGAACAAAGAAACTTCTGAGAGTGGGGCAAGCTGACTCTGATTTATTATTGCCTTAACACGGCTATTTATATAAAAGATTACATAACTGATAAATATGTAAACAAGACAATACAAAAGAATATGGTAGGACACGCCTGTTAAGAAAGGCTAGACAAATAGGAATAAGTTTATAAAAGATAGGGCTGGCCTTGCAGCTACGGCTGAGTGCATGCACATGTGTTGCATATAAAATTGTGTGTAAGGTGAACGAGTAAAATAAGTGTATAATGTGCATAGAGTGAATAGTCATTGAGTGTATGCATAGAGTGTCATACTGGTTAAATATGGCCACCGTCCGTCACAGTACTATAGTTTTTTTATTATTTATAAATATACCAGTTGAAATTGCTGCTATATCACGGCTAATCACTGACTGCTAGTCGCTACCACTCAACTGCGTTCTATTGGTTGTTGTGGTTTATAGGTCGAGCTTATTGTGAATGCAGTGTTGTCAGTGATAGCATCACTGACTGCTCCCGATTGTCAGTCGGCTGCATTCGGCGTTGAATTAGGATAATGTGAACATCATTTCTGTTATGCATCAGCGATGATCAGTGACACTAGTCACTGACAGTCCCTGATGCATCACTGACAATGTGAACCAGGCTTAATACAATAATCATTGCTATAATTAAAACACAAAATACATAAATGAATATGTCAAAATCACGCAATTCCATTGGCATAAACAAAGGTACCAAATAGAAAACGAACTAATAGTGAGTTTTCTCTTTATTCAATCCATCGGTTTGCAGCCTTTTCTATCCACTCATCTACTGTTAAATTCTATTACTGCATCACTTTCTGTAATGACAGCTGTTAAGTCTCATAGTTAGGTCTGTCACTACATCAGTCTCTGGAAATTTAATCTGCTGGCAGCCAAAAGTACAACAGCTTGCATGCATCATGGAAACTAAATGGGAAGGCAAACAGCTCTCAAATCAAGAAAAATGAGTTCCTGGCATTGTTACAGCAACACGTTTTTTGCATCCGACTGGCCAAGTGGGCAAGACTTGAACAATTCTATCATAATGTTTAATTGAACCAATACTTTTATGCTCTCATTGAAATGGTATAGTTAGAGAGAAATGGATACTTGTTGTCATCTTTAAATATGATTTACTCATTTGGAACTTTTGGAAACATAAAAAATAAAACTAAGTGATTGATGGAGAAAAACGTAAAACAAAATAAATGGATAACTAGCGACATAAAGCCTGCAATATCTGACTATTACTGATAGCTTCTAAGGGATAAAGTTAAAAAGTAAAAAACTTATTGCTGTTAGTGCTTAATACAAATACTGTTCATTATGAAGCTAAAATAAAAGGAATAGAGATTTTCAATTATAATTAAAACCTAAAAACGTTTTCTGCGCAAAAATAATGCGTATTGTGGTGGATTCTCAAGGCCACTACAAATGAGCAAGATCTCCCTGACAACTGCTGAGTGTCAAGCACACCTAGAATGAGTCTGGTACAGCCAGAAATCCAAGTGAAAAGACTGGTAGAATCACTACCGGCCCTGCAGAAGCACTAATGGCCCTGCAGCAATCACTGCTGGCCCTGCAGCATTCACTACCGGCCTTGCAGTGTCGCTACCGACCCTGTACCGGGTCGGGAATGGAAGAAAGGCTATAGCCTGTGGACCCAAAAATAATACCAAAAGATGCAGAAGCCCAAGTTTGCTGCCTGGCTACCACCGGAAAGATGGAAGATGGGGAACACAAACCATAACAGCTAGGAACCTGTGCTACCTATTGCACTACCCTGACTCCGCACTATTGACTGAGAGGCTCCGCCCCTTACTTCTGGGTGCCTCATATATTTAATCCTATTTTAGCCAATATTGCACTGTGTTATTTATATCTTGTCTTTTCATTTGTAAAACCACTCCTTGCTACTACTGATTTGTTGCCCCCTTATTTGCGCACATGTTTTCTGCTACTCTCCCTAAAAAAAGCAGAGCTTTCTATCTGATCCTTGTACTTGTATTGTTATTCTGCTTGAGACTGTTCTAAGCAGCAAGATACTTTGCTGTTATTATACCAGACTGGGTTGTTGTCGTATAATATAATATGGTTTACTCATTGAAACACTGAGTTGTGCGTTTGAGCCGTGGGCTCTGGTTACGGTTGTGGAATTGGCATACTCCCTTGTTTGGAAGTAGATTGGAAGGTGACCTGTGGAGTGAGGTATTGTTGGTGGATCTTTGATTGGCTCCCCAAAATACACTGCAGTAATACATGCTGTTCATCACAACTGCCGAGTTCTAGTTTCAAAGAACATGACATATGTATAGTTTTGCTAAGACATAACAGACATCAGCGTTTCATGATAGATTTTTTTGAACCCTGAAAATGTTTTGAGAATAACTTCTCTACCCAGTAGAAAAAAACATCAGAGATTTCTTCGATATCAGTTTTACGAAATTACTATCTCAGTAACGGCTCCAAATAAACTTTTCAATGTTAGCATTTTGCATCAAAAATAATGAAGTATATCTATTTTCAACAACTGTTCTTTTCTTTTTAGAAGAGTGAAATTGATCTGATAAGTTATCTCATAAACCAAATTGCACCAACCCACTGTAGGTAGTGATGATATATAATATGACATTTCATAAACTGCTTTCCATCGTATTATAAACAAAATGAAACACACAAAAAAATGGTTAAACAGGCCTACTCTCTGTTTTAGCATGAGTTTAACAAAGTCTAAGCGAGTTGATGTTCGTGTTTGTAACATAATGGAGTGACTTTGCCTTTATTGTGAAGTCTGAGAAATGCTTGATAAATTTTACATTATCTCTTGGTAGGTTTTCAAAGGTAAAACAATTAAAGCGCACTTAAGTCTCTTGAATTTTCAAAGTATGCAAGCAAACCAAAACAAAAAGCCTTTAAAAACTGAAAACTTCAGATTTTTGCTGACGCTTGAAAATGAGTTTTCTGATCAGTTAAAGATTGAAAACTGGAAAAGTATAGCAATAACACAACAAAAGTTGAGAACTTTGTAGCTTTGCGCTATAGAAATATCAACAGTCAAATCTAATATATAAATGTAAGTTTTTGTTTTGTGATGTCAGCTCAAAGGTTTGGCACATATTCAGAGTCGTCATTTCCTTCTTTAGGCTATCATGCTGTTGAACTTTTATTTTGCCAAAAGATTGCAAATGTATTGGCAATAAAAGTTTCTTTCTTTTTCAGTTTTGCCAATTTACACCCGGTCCAAATGTTTGCCTTCTGGGTGTCGTGCTCGGTTATTTTGGCTACGTTCCAAGTTGTTACAGTCTTTTGGTAATACACACTCAATAATGATATACAAGTATACCACAATAAATACACAAGTAATCATGAGGAACCTAATGTATCAGTGTTGTTTTCAATTTCCCTGGCTTTGTTCAGCAGTAACTTTTTTTATTTTTTTATTTGATTTTAAAAATTGTGTGGCAGGAAAAGAAAGAGGATACAAATTTATGACTAGTCCTACCACAGCCACCAAGCATGGTTATAAGCTTAAGACCTACAATATTACTGAGCAACGGCTTTCCAACTCAACAAGTTTACATAAAGTTAAAGAAAATAAAAATAAATGTGAACTTTGGTTTCGAGTGTGCTGTGGTTGCCCACTGTGAGCATGGAGGGTTTTGCAGGTTTTCTCACATAGTTGGATGTGGCATTCTCAAATGCATTTCTAAAATAGTGAAAAATGAATTCCATAGTCACCAACCATATATTTTTGTATGAAGAGTAAAAATACAAGCAATTAAATATCCACAAGATTCTTTGAGAAGTTTTTTCACCAAAAGCACAATTACAGCAAAGCAATTTAGGGTGAATTTTTGGAAATATAATGCATGCTTCATGCCGATCTCTTTTGGTAGGGACAAAAACATTCCGTAGATTTTTCTACCTGCTCCCATATCTAGATTTATAGTTGTTAAAAAAAAGGTGCGCACTCATCTTGTCAAGAAGAAAAGTCAATATTTTTGCCAATTGCTGTTAGGGTAGTGTTGAGCGATGGAGAGAGCAATGTGTAGCATGGAACAAGCATTGCATTTCTGCAGATGCTGTATAACTTTGTTCAAAAACTCAGATATTTTATGCAGCATGAGGGAAGTTTGCATGGCCGTCCGACTATAAATTAATGATTCGTGCGGACATGAAACTGCCAAGAAATGTTCGATGCTTCGACAGAAAACTTGGTAGAAATTACAACAAACTACAGAAAGCTTGAAACACGTGCTTGGGGAACTGTAAAAAAGTCAGTTTTTGTCAATGGTCAAGTTGGCATCCTAAAGCTAACTGGAACATCAACAAGATCTTACAAACATCATTTCATAACTCCATAACACTGACCCATCTTGATCTCCTTAACTTTGCCTTAGCACTTTTTATGTTATCTCCTTTGCAACGCCGGGTAGTTCCGTTAGTAATACATACCAGAGATATACATGTTGCTTATGTTTTATGCAAAGTTCATCTATTAAAATGGTACCATACTAAGGTTCAAGTTAGCAATCAACATTCTATTGACAAATAATTACCGATGGTTCGGTGAAACAACAATGACAATTATTATTTACCGATATTACGGTATCAGATGTTGATAGCTAACCACTCAAGTTCATTTTATTATGAAGAGTCAGACTGGTTTTGATATAAGAAATAGTATGATAAAAATGTTCATTTGGATCATCAAAACATTGAGTAGTTACATTAATACTATTTATAAACGTTTTGTTCAACTGCAATGTGATGGATTGTACATCTCACTGTTATATGCAATCTGATATACTTCATTGTAGGCACTGTTCAGTTATTATGAAATACATTTGTAGAGACACTAAATGGGATTTATTACTCAGTTTAGGTTTCACAATTACAAAATACTAGAACACAAACCATTATATGGTATTGTAACTACGAAATACACTCTCAGTATTTTACTAAGTACTCCACAAACAATTAGTATAAGTTATACTCAGAGAACACGCAATCATACCTGGTAGGCAGGTCCTTCAATCCACATCTTGAGAGATCTAGTTCTTCTAGTGACTTCAGCTCATCAATCACTTCTGGCACTCTGCCATTGAAGTCATTCCATCCAAGGTTCAGCACTCTCAACTCACTAAGTGATCTCAAGCTGTAACAGATATGTAAAAGTCTTAACTAAAACGGACTTGATTGCGGAGGTGTGCTGTTTTATGCACCGATAGCGCTCTTGAGATGATCAAAAATGATCATGAGCACACATATAAAAGTTAAAGGTGATGAAGGCACTGAAAATGAAACTCAGAACTTCTAACAACCATATAATAACAAAAACATCAAGGACAAAAAAACCGATTAAGGAGGAAAAAAATCTATACGACTCAAATGAGCAGCAACTATTAAATAACTTGCTGGCTTTTAGAAAAAAAAATCATGGCAGCAATGAATTCTGAGTATGCGATATGCAATGCTTTTTTCTTCTGACAGCGAAGTTTATAGCTGTGACTGAGGAAACATTGTCATTACAACACAAAACACAAAAAAAGCAAACCTCCAATTTTGCTATTAAACGGACTCATGAGTTTCTAAGCAGCCACAAAGCATGTATAATAAGTGCAACAAAACCTTCAAACAACTGAAATATCTACTTGATTGCGTCGCCAACCAGATACACAGTCACTATAGGATGTGATGTATCGGTTTAGGTACATGAATGCCTTATTATACATATTCGGTATATTTACCAGTTTTTGTGCAACTTAGGGTGGAACTCCCTACAAATCACAGTATAAAGTGTATTCTAGAACTAATACACAACTGTAATGTAATAATAATAATGTAGCTCCCTTTATTTATTGTAGACAATTGTTTATTCTTTTCATTTTCCATGAAAAAAGAAAAAAATCAGTGGCCATTGTTTGAAAACTGTCTATGCAAAAATGCAATTGTGATTTGACGCCCACAACTTTCACACATACTTTTACAAATTGGCACAAAGGGAAAGAAATATTGAAAGTTCACAATTTAAAAATATTTAATTCAGTTACCAGTTTTGCCAACAATTTGAAGTTCGTTGGTGGCAGCTTTGTTGGTGGTGTTAATAAGAGTATTCGCGACCTGTTTGTAAACCAAAATGAAAAAAAAATAGGTTTTCATAGTTCAAGATGTCGCGTATGCAATGGAACATTTGTTCAGAACAACATAAATATTCAATGAAATGCTTTAGTTTACCGAACAGACCATAAAGAAGATAACTCCCAATTTTCAAAAATATTAAGAAAACAATAAACTTTGAACCGCTATGAACTGGTATAGTTTGTCACGCTGCCCTACAATTCAGTAAATTTTGAACGCTTGCAATCGTTTCAAATTATTTTTCAAGGATATAAAACCGGTCCATGAACATGAAAAAAATTTGCTTGCTTGTTATTATTTATTTAGTGTTCAGTTTCATTCGCGACCTACAAAAATATAAACGAAAGGTCATCGATTATTTTTTGTTATTCAGTGCGGTACTTTTTTGGACCCACGAGTTCCGGACAAAATGGTTATTTATTGATTAAACTTATTGCCAGTCTGATTATTTTTATTGCTATGTGTTCGGAGAACAGAGGTCACGAATACTCTAATTGAGTTGTCTGCTCTTATGAAACAATTTTTATGTGAAGACAACTTGAGCTGTTTTTAGAAACTTATATGTCCAGATAACCTACACAATGGTGGGCAAGTGGAATTAGAGAAGAACCAGAAGCAGCAATAATAGACAAGACAGGCAACTAAGCTCAATGGAGGTGAGACTTTCCTATTGTAATACAGTTTAGTGGCTAGTAATACAGACATGACTGGACAGGTATACTGGAATAGTTACACTACTTGGATGTACCAAGAAGGCTGACTTATTAGAAGACCAGCAAATGAGCAGCCCTGACTTCTCCTCTGATATAGCTAAGAGTCTACATTGATTTTACCAGCTTCCCTTACCTAGATCTTTGTTAAATCACCCTTATCAATTTATTGATTGAAATTATTAATGTTTGATGTATTATTATCTATTTACATATGTTAATGCTATTTTGTATGAAATTCACCACCTACAAAAAGTGTTGTGACAGCAAACATATTCTAGTGAAGCGAAAGTTACCCAAGATGATAGTGCAAGTAGACAACCCAGTTACCATTTACCGTACAACACCTGTCCAAACACTATTTCAGGTGATTTGTGAAGAGAAAATTGTATATAAAAACTGCTAATAACTGACGAGTGATCTGGTAAGGATTTTACATAGAGTGATCACTGCGCTGGTTAGTTGCAGGCATCGATTGCTAAGTTAGTTTGGGACTTGCAGCCATTATGCTGTTGACTAAACATGTGGTGAGTCGCTTGGATGCACTAGCTGAACACACTTGGGCTTGTTTGGTTGATAGCACTGATAGCCGCGGCTAAAGAATACACTGGCTAGTGAATTCCCCTTCTACTCATCATCAACCCTGGTCATTTATAGCCATCTATTATCATTTTTATTGTTTTGTATAGCGTCTGTTTATTGATATTTTTATACTTAACTCATGAAAATATGGCCTGATGTTTTATAGCCAATCAGGCGCTTGCTCTTTCAACTAGCCTATTTGCATATCTACTCCATAAATTTATGAACAATAGCCCACAGAGGGAAAGTTGATTGTGAGCTTGTACAGAAAACTTCTCAAGAAGATTTTGTATCTTGTGATAGTAAAATATTTAAAATCTGAACTCTGTGTGTTTATTCTGGCATGTTTCCAGATATTGTTAGTTCTTATGAACACTCCAGAACCTGGTGTATCTCTATTCATAGATAGCTAATGGAACGGCCATCAATAATGCCTTAAGTAGCACTCTATAGCTAGAATTGTGGTCTTGCATATACGGTACACTTTCTCTAGTAGCTGTTTGGTGAAGGTACGGCGAAACCCTTCACAATATACTGTTTATCCAATGTTCACTTTTTAACAGCAATATTAAAATCATTCATCAGACAATAGACTGAAGTCTAAATTAAATACTGGAGCAATCTGGATAGAACTAGACTTATTGTTGCTGAGGTTTGATGAGACTGGCTCACTCCAAACTGGCCACTGGGAGGGCAGCTTTGTTCAATACAATGGTAGCATCTCAACTGCTAATCGCTGTCCTTTTTGCAGTGATGTTTTCAGGCTTGAATAATGCCAGAGAGAGAGAGACGAAAAAAAAGTTTTCAATAATAACACTGTAGAGATTTTGTTAGTGCTCTGACTGCTTGTGTACTCTATTAGGTGAGGGAAAGGCTGCACTGTGGATCAGATAGGGAAATGTACATTATCAATGTAACTATATTTGCCTAGGTAATCAGACAGGTTTTGAACTCACTCATGTTATATTCAACATAAGACTCAACTTGGATTTGCCTTTGATTCAACCTTGGATAGACCCACACTCGACATACCAACTAACCACCAGATGTACCGAACCAACCAAGCAATGAAGCCAATGTGTATATGTATTTAGTTATACAAAGTTTTAATGACCGTAACCATACGAAGCACAGGAAAGGCGCATATACTAGCAAAGTAAACTACCAACTGAAGGTACTCAGTACATGCGGTTAGTGGGTTGAATTACCCTAAAATCTACAAAGTTTGCTTTCAAAACTGCAAAGTCTCTGAGATGATGGAGACAGTTTTATCAGTGAGTCGACGAGAGTCTTTTAATTCATTTCCAACACAGTTTAATAGTTTGAGTTACAGATTTAGAATGGCTTAGTATCTAAAACAGCTGCTCTCAAAGCTACAAAAGATCAGTCGTTGATAAATACCCTTTCATTAGAGGGTCAAAAACTGTCTAGTAACCATGTTATTATTATTTAGAATACAAATGTAGTTAGCAAGAGATTGTTAATCATGTGAGAAATCTAACAGGGTTTTGAGCAGGACTGAACTTTTTTTGCGTTGAAAAATGTGCTTTTGTCATAGACTGAATCAGTTTTTAAGTACTATTTATTGTTATTAAGCATTGGTATGTAGTTTTTGTTGATATTGAAAATGCCCTAGAGTCTGCTATGATTGTTCTCAAGGCTATATGTTATTTACATAGATCAATGCAGAATTTTTAGAAGGTAAGCTAAACTATATTTATTTTTTATTACTATTATTAAGCGTAGCTATGTAGTATGTGCTGGCAATAAAAAAAAAATTTCAAAACATACGAGCCATGTTTTGAAGATTGCAAAGTTTCTGCTTTAGTCAACCTTTTTTCGGCAACAAAGAATGGAATTTGGTTATTTTCAAGTCTACATTTAAAACATAACAATGTAATCTGTTCTTGAGATTGCAAGTCTCTCAGACTCTACGGGGGTTACTCCCATTATCTGTAATAATCAATATGAGTTTATCAGAGAAATAACTGGGTTCTACTCATAAATATATCTTGTAATTATACATTGATAAGTCTGTATGTATTTTAGGTCTTATATTGAGAATTTTTTATTGCCATTAGGATTATATAATATAGCACCTTAACTGATCATAATATTGCATCGATGTACTGATTCTATAAGCATAAAATCTTAAGGATATATTATTTTCAAGACTTACAGCGGGTTTTGTTACCAAAAATACTTTAATAGAAACCAAAGTACAGATTAATAAATCACATTTCTGCTCTGTATTCTTATTAGTAGTATTAACATCATTACTCTTTAGTCTCGGTTAACGTTGAAGTTGTTTCAGAAACTGTTGTTGTAAACTGAAAAGAGACCGATATGAAAACAACAAAAGCGCTGGCTAAAGCCGTGGCTACACACACCTACGTTTCGTAGGAAGATGACAAAAAATATGTTTCGTAACGTCACTCTGGTGGCTACACCATTGCTGCTGAGTGTCCAGTGAGGCAAAGAGGGCATGATATTGAAAATAGTCATTATAATAACTATTATAAATTTAAATTATAATAATTAAATAATTAAAATGTTTGTTTATAATACCAGATAATTAATTTATTATCTGTAATAAGTAATTAATGTCTATAAATAATAATTAATGTCTATAAATAATAATTAGTTGTTTATAAATAAAAAGTACCCTATTCGATAGAAGTAACAAATGTCTATTGACAAATCAGTAATGAACACGCCAAAGTTGAGAGATAAAAAAGTTCACTGGAGTGGTTGGGTTTTGTCCTTATGTTTTATCCAATCAAGAGTGGTTGTTTAATAATAATTGTCCAATCACCAAAACGTCTGGCAAAAAACTTTTTCATAGACCAACATGTTGGTCTACGAAATTCAGCATCTCTTTTGAAAAAAAAAACGTCGCTTGCAAAAAAAACGTGTTTTCACCGCATACCAACAAAATTTAGGTGTGTGTAGCCACCCCTTGACAGAAATAATGATGCCGCAAAAACACAATTGACTAAAACACAAGTACTTCCATAATGGATTTTTAATCCATTAAATAGGTGAGCAAAAGCATGAATGTAATGTAATGTAAAGTAATAGAAGCTATGCTCTAAATCTGCTAAATCTTGAGCAGTGAAATTCAAGTGTATTAAAAAAGCTATGTTATTTTTGGTTTGTTACAAAGTATGTTTGTGTCTATTGGTATAGAAGCTGTAGCCGTTGTTAACAACACAGCTGCTTTTGAAAGTTGGTTCACTCCCTTTTACTATGGTGAATGCAATGTGAGACAGATTCAGACAGTCAGTTGCCCAACAATAATAGTTCAAAGTCTCAATCTTCCTCAATACCCATTACCTTGTGTCATCATTTACTTGGGTGAGATTCAAACTCTTAAACATAAAACTGATTCTGCTATGACATCAAATGAGTGACAACAAAGAAACAATCATTGGAGCAGATTGTTGTTTATACTGAGGGAATGAGACGATTATCAAAGGATTAGCTCGATTGCAGCTATGACATAGAGTATTCCTCAAAGTTCACCAAACTCCCAGTCGTCCCATATATTGATGTTGTCAGCAGTTTCATCCCATATCAGTGTCAGGAAAAAGAAGCTGTAGCTACTTTTATCAAATATGACTAGGAGAAAAGTGGATAGGGAGGGGTGGAAACACTGATCATACCAAGCAGATCCATGAAATATGTATAAGAGTTTTTTTCTGGGTGAGGTGATATACAAGCTGAAGAAAGAAGGATTCAATAGAGTTGTATATCATAATGCAGTCTTCCTATCTGCAACTATTTTCGGTGAATAGCAACCAAAATGACAATCAAAGAAACTACGGCGATGAGGAAACAACAGAATGAGAGAAGAGACAGGATATTGATAGTTTCAAAAAGGATAAATTTTACAACTTCAATTGAGGCATTGCAGCTAATGATGTCTCTTCAATTATTCTACTGGTTGAAGTTAAAAAGTTAGCCTTATTATAAAACACTATTATGAACATTTCCAAGGAGCATTATGTATTATGCTAATTGTATCTAGCAGAAATTTCTTGAGAAAAAAAAAAACATTAATACTTGAAATGACAATCAAAAATGTTTTATCTTCTACAGTATTTTTTACCTTTTACAAAAAAAGTACAGCTCGTAAAGGTGAAAGACTTGGTAAAAACAAAACTGACCAGCAGACAGCGATGATCAAACCGAAACTGAAGTCATTGCAAAAGTTTGGATTTAAAACGCTCTGTAAACCAATGTAGCAGCTGTGCTCAAGAAAACATCAAATAGGTTTTCATTATCCACGGTTTATAAAGTAGGTGTTTTGCTCATGAAAATGAACTTCAACTCAACATCTACATGTAGAGTACTATTTTTTTCCAAAGGATGTTCAATTGATTATACCAGCTTGGTTCTAAATATCACGAGCAAACTTGTTCAAGACCTGTTCAAACCAATTTGCGAAACCAAATTTGAATGAACTCCACTTAGTTGAAGCTGGCGGTTGCACCAATACATGGACAGGAAGTTTGTTAAAATGGGTGGTATGTCACTTGAACTTGCAGGAATATATCTCTGCCCAGCATCATCTAGTTAGCTGTATCTCCGGTAAATGAACAGAGGGTGGCATTAAAAGCTGGCATCAAATGAAAGATGAACAAACCCCAATCAATGAGGTGGTATTTCAGCAGCAATATATTGGGATTGTCACCTAGTAATCAGTTGTTTCTCTCAACAATCCTGTTAGCCTGTGAGTAATAAAGGTTGACCCTGGTCGCCAAAGTACCAACTTCAACTGTATCAGGTGCCATTCAAACTGAGCCCCTAGCCTGTGTTTATCTGTTCCTAGATGCCTCGGTTACAGAAAAAGTTGGAAGGGCCAGAGTGTCTCGTCATCTCTTCAAGGGAGCAGTCAACCCGAAGATTAATTCATTTACCAGCAGCTTCTGGGAAGGAGACAACCAAACTCACTTCCAGTTTCTGGCAAGGGCCACCAATACATACATCGGTATCTGGGACTAGGCTTATTGACACCACAGCTAAGTCCCTGGCAAACTTTGAAATTGTTGACTCTCCAACACACAAGTTTCATTTTCGACGGTTGATACCAGGGAAGGTAGAGGGGTCTCACTGTTTTTTGTCACTCCTTGGTGTTTAAATGATCTCCAGTTGAAGGATAGTTGGAGCTTCAATACACCAACTGTACAGATTATTGTAGCTCTCATATGCTTGTTTAGCCCCCTCGGCTAACTTTTTGATCGTCCATCACCTCTTTGCTTCAAGATTTCTAATTGATTGCAGTCTGTGGAGCAACGACATCTAAAGGTTTTTGTATTCACTTCTCCCAGTTTGCTCTTGTGCTCGACGATGTAGTGGGGTTTAATTAGAGCATCGAGACATTGGTAAACTAAGCTTATTGGGCAGCATAAACACGGTGCCAAACATATTTCTATCTATCTAGAGCTGGAAGGGCTCAACTTTGAGGTATTTCTTGAAATGCTTAACTGCCTTTACACCGGCAAACGACTTCTTCTGGGTAACACCGTATTTACTTTTTTGGGGCTGGATATTTGGTTCAAATAGCAATGACCCACTTATTTATTTGCTTGGTTTTATAAACCACATTTCCTATGCAAACAATATTGGCATCAGTGTCTTAGATCTAGCTAGGTTTTGGCTTGGAGCGGTCTAACCGAATGGGATTGCTTTTGATCAGCTGTGTTAGAAGTGTGGCCACTGCGGCAAAACTTTGAATTTGCTACCAGCAGTGACCTGTGGTACTCCGAAAGGCTTGCAGTCATGTCAACTCAGTAGGATATTGCCATTGGGCAATGGCAGCACCCTTCCTTGGACCGTTAGCCATCTAAGAACTGCAAAACTGCTCACTATAGTTTATAAATGCCCCTCTTGTCTTTTGCATCAGTAATGAAAAGAGTATGGGGGGGGGGGGGGGGGAACTGGAAGAAAGTGTCAAAGAGTCAAGGTAAGGCCTGGTGGAGTGATCTAATTGTGTATTTATGTTAACTCAAATCTTACGCTGCCACCAATGTGAAGGTTTCTGTTCTAAGACTTTACTGTGATACACAACTAGCATCACTTTACGTTTGAGTGCACATCCTGTAATCATACTTGAATAGATTGGGTGGACTGCAAAATAACTGGCTCAAAGTTACAGCTACTGCTACTGCTACTGTCACTATATCAATCTCTATAACATAGTCTATTGGCAGGCCACAAGTGCAGCCAGTTTGCACACACCAGGGAGGCTCAATGACAAAGCCCACAGCTCTCCAAACAAGAAAAATAAGTTCCTGACCCTGCTTAGCAGGCCCAGGAACTTATTTTAAGGCCCAAACATTTTTTGCAGCCAATTGGCTGAGTAGACAGGACTTGTACAATTCTATCACAATGCTTAATTGAGCCACTAGTTCTAGTTTGTCTTTGAAAAATTACATAATTAGAGAAAAATGGCTATTTACTGACAACTGTATATATTATTTGCTCATTTGGAAGTTTTGGATATAAAAAAAATTACAACTCATTGATTGACGGAGTAAAACAAAAAACAAAAAACTTGATAACTAGTGACATAAAGCTTGCAATATCTGACTTTTACTGACAGCATCTAAAGGATAAAGTTAAAAAGTAACAAACTTATTTCTGTTAGTACTTAATACTGCTCCTTATAAAATAATGCAAAAATAAATGGAATAAAGATTTTCAATTATAATTGAAGCTTCAAAAAGTTTTGCGCGCACAAGTAATACATATTATATGCTGTTCATCACAACTGCTGAGTTCTGGTTTCAAAGAACATGTTTTTTTAAGACATAACACACATCAGCATTTCATGATAAATTTCGTTGAACCTTTAAAACTTTTTGAGAATAACTCCTCCACTACCCGGAAGAAAAATAAGAAACATCAGAGATTTTTGTGATATCAGTTTTACGAAATTACTTTCACAGATTAAACTTTTCATTGTGACCATTTTGCGTCGAAGATACTGAAATATATTTATTTTCAACAACTGTGTTTTCTTTTCAGAAGAGTGAAAGTGATCATATAAAAAAATTGTTAGATAGGTTGCACCAACCCACGGTAGATAGTGATGATATATAATATGACATTCCATAAACTGCTTTCTATCGTGTTATAAATGGTTAAAGAGGCCAACTATTTGTTTTAGCATGGGTTTAGCAAAGTCTAATTGAGTTGATGTTCATGTTTGTAACATCATGGGTTGACTTTGCCTTTATTGTGAAATCTGAGAAATGCTCGATAAATCTTACAATATCTCCTGGTAGGTTTTCATACGTAAAAAAATTGAAGCGCACTTAAGTCTTTCGAATTTTCAAAGTATGCAAGCAAACCAAAACAAAAAACCTTTAAAAATTGAAAATTTATGATTTTTGCTGACGCTTTAAAATGAGTTTTTTGATCAGTCAAAGTTTAAAAACTGAAAAAGTATAGCGATAACACAGCAAACGTTGAGAGGTTTGTAGCTTTGCACTATAAAAATACCAACAGTCAAATCTATTATATAAATGAAAGTTTAGGTTTTGTGATGTCAGCTCAAAACTTTGGCACATATTCAGAGTCGTCTTTTTCTTCTTTGGGCTATCATGCTGTTGAACTTTCATTTTGCCAAAAGATTGCAAATGTATTGGCAATATAAGTTTTATTATTTTCCAGTTTTGCCAACTTATACCCGGACTAACTGTTTGCCTTTTGGGTGTCTTGCTCGGTTATTTTGGCTATGTTCCAACTGCTACAGTCTTTTGGTAATGCACACTCATTAATGATATATATGTATACCACAATAAATACAAAAGTAATCATGAAGAACCCAATGTATCAGAGTTGTTCTCAATGTCCCTGACTTTGTTAAGCAGTAACTTTTTTATATTTTAATTTGATTTTAAAAATTGTGTGGCGGGAAAAGAAACAGGATACAAATTTATGACTAGTCCTACCACAGCCACCAAGCATGGTTATAAGTTTAAGACCTACAATATTATTGAGCAAGGGATTTTTTAAATAATTTTTGGTAATACTGCCACTCTTGCTGTTAATTATAATTAATCAATCTAACTCTCTACAACGCTCTTTATAATCAGCATAGTTGAAATATTAATCCTACACAGCTCATAACAGATACAAAATAATACACAAAGATCAAAAGAAAATTACAAAACACCGAGTCATCTGAGGAGCATAATCCTTAATTTTTACTGAGTTTGTCCACAATTTGTTTAATTTACTGATACTTGAATTCAACAGCTGCTCAGCCTGCCATGATATAGAACTGGCTCAAATAATCTAAACAATTTTTTCCAATTCAACAAGTTTACATAAAGTTAGAGATAATAAAAATGAATGTGAACTTTGGTTTTATGTGCGCTGTGGTTGCCCACTGTGAGCATGGAGGGTTTAGCTGGTTTACTCACATAGTTGGATGTGACATTCTCAAATGCATTTCCAAAATAGTGAAAAATGAATTCCATAGTCATCAACCATATATTTTTGCATGAAGAGTAAAAATACAAGCAATTGAATATCCACAAGATTCTTTGAAATGATTTTTTCACCAAAAGGACAACTACAGCAAAGCAATTAAGGTTGAATTTTTGGAAATATATTGCATGCTTCATGCCGATCTCTTTGGTAGGGACAAAAACATTCCATAGATTTTTCTACCTGCTGCCAAATCTAGATTTATAGTTGTTACAAAAAAGGTGCGCACTCATCTCGTCAAGAAGAAAAGTCAACACTTTTGCCAATTGCTGTTAGGCTAGTGTTGAGCGATAGAGAGAGCAATGTGTAGCATGGAACAAGCATTGCATTACTGCGAATGCTGTATAATTTTGTTCGAAAATTCAGATATTTTATGCAGCATGAGGGAAGTTTGCATGGCCGTCCGACTATAAATTAATGATTCGTGCGGACATGAAACTTCCAAGAAATTTTCAATGCTTCGACAGAAAATTTGGTAGAAATTACAAAAAACTACAGAAAGCTTGAAACATGTGCTTGGGGAACTGTAAAAAAATCAGTTTTTGTCAATGGTCAAGTTGGGCATCCTCAAGCTAACTGGAACATCAACAAGATCTTACAAACAGTATTTCATAACTCTATAACACTGGCTTCTCTTGATCTCCTTAACATTGCCTTAGGACTTTTTATGTTATCTCCATTGCAACGCCGGGTAGTTCTACTAGTAATACATACCAGAGATATACATGTTGCTTATGTTTTATGCAAAGTTCATCTAGTAAAATGGTACCATACTAAGGTTCAAGTTAGCAATCAACATGATATTGAGTAATAATTACCGATGGCTCGGTGAAACAACAATGACAATTATTATTTGCCGATATTACGGTATCAGATGTTGATAGCTAACCACTCAGGTTCATTTTATTATGAAGAGTCAGACTGGTTTCGATATAAGAAATAGTATGATAAAAATGTTCATTTGGATCATCAAAACATTGGGTAGTTACATTAATAATATTTATAAACGTTTTGTTCAACTGCAATGTGATGGATTGTACATCTCACTGTTATGTGCAATCTGATAAACTTCATGATAGGCACTATTCAGTTATTATGATATACATTAGTAGACAAACTGAATGGGATTTATTACTCAGTTTAGGTTTCACAATTACAAAATACTAGAACACAAACCGTTATATGGTATTGTAACTACCAAATACACTCGCAGTAAGCCTATATTTACCTCTTAGCATTTACTAAATACAAACACGAGCAATTAGTGTAAGTTATGCTCAGAGAACACTCAATCATACCTGGTTGGCAGGTCCTTCAATCCACATCTCGAGAGATCTAGTTCTTCTAGTGACTTCAGCTCATCAATTACTTCTGGCACTCTGCCATTGAAATCATTGCCTTCAAGGTCTAGCACTCTCAACTTACTAAGAGATCTCAAGCTGTAACAGATATGTAAAAGTCTTAACTAAAACAGACTTGATTGCGGAGGTTTGCTGTTTTATGCACCGATAGCGCTGTTGCGATGAACAAAAATGATCATGAGCACATATATCAAAGGTACAGGTGATGAAGGCACTGGAAATGAAACTCAGAATCTCTAATGACCATACAATAAAGAAACAACATCAGGGACAGAAAATCCGATTTAGGACAGAAAAATCTACATGACTCAAATGAGCAGCAACTATTAAAAAACTTGCTGGCATTTAGAAAAAAAATTCATGGCAGCAATGAATTCTGAGTATGCAAGATGCAATGTTTTTTTTTTCTGACAACAAAGTTTCTAGTTATGACTGCGGAAACATTCTCATTACAACACAAAACACAAATAAATTAAACCTCCAATTTTGCTATTAAACGGACTAATGAGTTTCTAAGCAGCCACAAAACATATATAATAAGTACAACAAAACCTTCAAACAATTGAAATATCTACTTGATTGAGTCACCAACCAGATACACAATCACTATAGGATGTGATGTGTCTGTTTAGTTACATGAATGCCTTATTATACATATTCGGTGTATTCACCAGTTTGTGTGCAACTTTAGGATGGAACTCCCTACAAATCACAGTATAAAGTGTATTCTAGAACTAATACACAACTGTAATGTAATAATAGTAATGTAGCTTCTTTTATTTATTGTTGATAATTGTTTATTCTTTTTATTTTCCATGAAAAAAGAAATAATCAGTGGCGATTGTTTGAAAACTGTATATGCAAAAATGCAATTGTGCTTGTGACGCCCACAACTTTCATACATACTTCTACAAATTGGCACAAAGGCAGAGAAATATTGAAAGTTCACAATTTAAAAATACTCATTCAGTTACCAGTTTTGCCAAAAATGTAAAGTACGCTGGTGGCAGCTTTGTTGGTGGTGTTAATAAGAGTATTTGTGACCTGTTTGTTGAACATAATGAAAAAAATAATAGGTGTTCATAGTTCAATGTGTCGCGTATGCAACGGAACATAAGTTCAGAACAACATAAATATTCAATGAAATACTTTAGTTTACCGAACAGACCATAAAGAAGATAAGTCCCAACTTTCAAAAAAACTAAGAAAACGATAAAATTCGAACTGCTAAGAACTGGTATAGTTTGTAATTCTGGCCTTCAATTTAGAAAATTTTGAACGCTTGCAATTATTTCGAATTATTTTTTTTTCAAGGATATAAAATCGGTCAATGAACATGAAAAAAATCTACTCGCTCGTTATTATTTATTTAGTGTTCAGTTTCATTTGCGACCTACAAAAATAAAAATAAAAGCTCATTGATTTTTTTTTGTTAATCAGTGCGCTACTTTTTGTTGACCCACGAGTTCCAGGCAAAATGATTGTTTATAGATTAAACTTATTGCCAGTCTGATTATTTTTATTGCTATGTGTTCGGAGAACAGAGGTGACGAATACTCTAATTGAGTTGTCTGCTCCTATGAAACAATTTTTATGTGAAGACAACTTTAGCTATTTTTAGAAACTTATATTTGCAGATGACCTACACAATGGTGGGCTAGTAGCATTAGAGAAGAGTCAGAAGCAGCAATAATAGACAAAGCAGGCAACTAACCTCAATGGAGGTGAGACTTACCTATTGTAATAAAGTTTAGTGGCTAGTAATACAGACATGACTGGACATGTCTACTGGAATAGATACACTACTTGGATGTACCAAGAAGGCTGACTTATTAGAAGACCAGCAAATGAGCACCCCTGACTTCTCCTTTGATATAGCTAATAGTCTACATTGATTTTGCCACCTTTTGTAACCTAGATCTTTGTTAAATCACCCTTATCAGTTTATTGATTGAAATTACTAATGTTTGATGTATTATTATTGTTATTATTATGTATTTACCAATGTTAATGCTATTTTATATGTATTTCACCTCCGACAAAAAGTGTTGTGACAGCAAATATTCTCTAGTGGGGGAAAAGTTTGCCGTGATGATAGTGTAATGGAATTGCACAGTGTTGCCATCATCTGCAGCCGGCACTACTCATATGCTAATCAACCTATGCTTATTCAAGATCATCTATATATCCACTACTACTGGAGTACGCTTGAATGCCTTCAATAGGGCAGCTGCACTGCCGCTTAGCTTCAGCCAGCAGGAAGGACTTTTCTTGCCTCCAGTAACTATTCTAATCATGGCATGTGTCACATGCTGGTTTGTTTGTATGCTTTTTAACCAATCACATTTTTATACGCCTCCTTGATTTTATACCTCATTTATAAACACTTGTTCTTAGCCCAGCAGGGCAGTTATTGTTCAATCATTGCCTAGTACTGTCTAGATACTGTCTGGTGAGTAGCGTGTGCTTTAGCTAGTAGGATACTAGCCAGTTACAGCTGAGACAGCTGAGGATCATTGGGAACTACAAGGAAGAGGTTCTTGGAAGGCGTATCAGAGAAGACGCTTAGGACCCTAGTAGCAATGCTCAGCTAACGGACTATACTGCCAGACGCCTAGCTCCATATACTCGACCAGTATTCAGGGACGATACAACTACTTTTATAGTTATACTTAGTAACAATTTTGTGCGTTGTTAGAGTGTATAGTAATAAAGTCATTGCTATCACTGTCAACCTGATAGAGTCTGTTTGGCCAGTTGCCAAATACTGTCATGCCTGCTAACCAGCAGCATTCTGTCTCCTCTACCACAGAGAGAGACCTTAGCTTTAGCGCTCTGTAGCAACAGCTACCACTGAAACACAGAGTCAGCCATTGTCACATAACATCTTGTAATACCGATGACCGTATTCCTCTTATCACACGGGGAAAACCGTTACATTGGTGGCAGCGGTGGGATTACAGCGTGATCTCACCCCGGTATTGCAAGGAAAGCTATGGCCAACGCACAGACTACTCCTTCCCCCCTTTGTCCTGAGTAGTGGTGCCTCCCCCCCCCTTTGCCTAACAGCATCTGATAGATCACCCCTCTATCACCCAACGGGTACTGTTTCTCCCTTATAGCATCCTCCAACAGCGTGAAGTGCATGCAGCCTTTCGGCTCATAGGCATACAACCCCGTGTATGGCGCATCGAGCAAGGAGAGCAGGGCGATTGCCAGCTGGTAACCCTGAAGCGGCTGCTCTAGACCGTCTAGCAGACACCTTGAAAGGAGTGTTACAACCCCGTTCACCTGCACCGGTCTTCAAGCCGCCCAAGTTTAATGAGAATGGAGATGTAGAGTACTTCATCGGACGTTTCCTGGAAGTAGCCGAAGCAAACGGATGGGACAACAACGCCTCCTTGCTGCATGTGAGAGAAACCCTGAGAGAAGAGGCCTTGGATTGTGGGAAGCCAAACAATCTTAGAGCTGTGTTCACTGCACTCCGTGCTCGCTTTGGCCTGACACGCTGTGAGGCCCTGCAGAACATTGCACAGCTGAGGAAAGCTCCCAAGACCTCATTGCAGGAGCATGCTAATGAGGTTGGGAGACTACTTCATGTCCCATACGGAGACTTGCCAGAAGGACATGTGGAACATCTAGTACTAGAGACGTTTGCCACCACTCTGGGCCATCTGTACCTTCAGAGACACCTGTTAGCAGTGGACCCCAGAAGCCTAGAAGAAACTGTTCGTGCGGGAGCGGAGTTCTTGCAGTAAAGAGCTTATACCGACAACAAGCCATCCAGAGTACGGGTCATAGAAGAAGAAGAGGAGGAATACAGGTATGATGAAGAGTACCATAAAGCTTCCATGTCCCATTACCATCATTCGTCGACGGCTGCTGCGGTTACGCCGGCTTCCAGAGAAGTGGAGTCTCTTTCTCTAGTGGCGGGGTAGCACTATCCGGCTCCTCAGCCACCACCTACACATGAAGATACCCTGAACCGACTGTTACAGACAGTGCAAGAGATGACAACTGAGATGTGTCAGATGAGACAGTGGCAACAGACGGTGCCCACACCTACTCCTGTGGTGCAGCCTGCTCCTCAACCTCCTATGCAGGCCCCACAGACGGTGTACCACCAATCTCCTGTGTCACCTGCCACGCCTGGTAATGCGTGGTCACCTCTCTCGACAACCCGTTCTACATCTCCCTCATGTTGGAGCTGTGGACAGCCTGGGCAATACAGCAGATTTTGTCCATCCAGCCAGCCAATTGTCACTACACCTAGAGAGACTACCAGGATGGGAAACGAGCATCGCCCGCAGTAGCTATCACACCGGCTGCCTGCGATAAGGCAAGAAGGAGGAATAAAGAAGAAAAGAAGCCAGAGAGATGCGATCATACTCCGTTACTCTTATCGGATTTTGTCAGAGAGCCACTGCGTAAAGAACAAAGGCAGATGGAGAGACCAACCCCTGTGTCGCCAGACCCCTCAGAGAAGGCACCCCTGCAGAGAGGGCAGAAGAGGAATGAAATGAGGCATGCCAAGTTGCCTACCTCTCTTGCCGGTTGCCAGAGGAACTATGCAAAAAGTGAGCCATCTTAAGCTGGTGAACAGCCACTTCCTACAAGTATTATCGAAGAACCGATACCCAAAAAGAGAGAAAAACGAATCCAGAGAGAGCAGCACATACCTTCGCTGTTGGATTTACCACCAGTGCAGATTGCCGGCACCCTGAAGTTTCAGCCTGTCCAAGCACAGCAAGCCGTAGCAATACCAGTTAGCCAACCCATGGAGTGCTCCACGCATTCAGCAGTAAGAGTGCTGCCTCGACCTCCTTGTGCTACTGAAGTACAGCCAACCGGTGCACTGGAACTGAAAGTGGAGAGGCCGTATGGTACCAGCTACTTTCTCACCAGCAAGTTGGAAACCCAGCCAGTCACACTCCTCGTTGACACCGGTTGCACTACAAACCTGATGTCGAAGCATGTATTCAACCGTCTGCCTGAAGCAGTAAAGAAGAAGAAAAAGATGAGTGAGTCACGCGGAATCATGGCGAATGAAACACAAATTCCATTTTATGGAACCTTGAAAGCAGCCTTGCAGTTGAGAGAGATATGGACAGCAGCCACGTTCGTAGTCAGTCAAATCAGTGAAGATGCTATATTAGGTATGCCCTTTCTCACTGATCACAACTGTCGCCTGAATTTCGGTGAGCATGCCATAATAATCTCAGGACAAGAGATGCAATGCACAGATAGAAAAGGAAGCAGACTTGTGAACAACAATAGGACCTCCCGCATTGAGCGGCTACACCTCGATGAATGTGCACCCCACTTGTATCAAGTCAGCGCACAAAGTTACCATCATACTGACCAGCTAAGCCATCTACAACAGTCTTCGAGTAGAAGTTACCCACTACATCACCCCCAGAACGTCACCATTCCTGCATCTGACCGTTTCAACCTCTCATTGTGTATGACAGAGGCACTCAGATGGCTACAATACAAAGGAATAAAAATTGAGTTCGTGAGAGATAACCAACTTGAAGTGGCTACACAAATGACTGGGATGGTAGTGACAAAGATAGAAGCGGCCAATAAGTGCCACAAATAGTTTAAGCTGGAGCGGCCAAGAGAACCGTTGCCTACCAGTCCCTTCACCCCTCACAGCAAGTTTGAAGAAGATTGGCCAAGTAGTTTAGTCAGAAACAGCCAAAGTGTGTGGGAGTTATCCCAACAACAAGAGGAGACAAATCCAGGGCCAAATGAGAGTGAGAATCAGTCCACTAGCCAACTAGTGAAGCAACCAGATGAAAGCGCTGAACCGCCTACACAAGACAGCCAGTCATCTGCATTAACAACCAAGGGAGTGGATCCGCAAACAGCAAGCAGTATGTTGTATAAACTAAAAGAGAGTGCACCCACCTCAGTCGTCGCTGCTATACTTCCCAACTGGTCACAGACAGAAGGCCTAGAACTTCCCACAACCACTGGGCAGATTTTCAACCCATTGAGAGTATGTTACCCAGTGAATAAAGTAGATGTGTTAACTCAGTGGATAATCAGGCAATTATCAGCTGACAGAAAATTGCCAGGACGATTAGTACCAAAAAGAAAATATAATAAACCTGGATGGGATGTAGCCAACCCCCCAATATGGACACCTTTAGAGAAAGAACAGAACGAAGTGGATGAGGAAGAAGAATCAAGTTCCTATCCACCCCCAATCCAAAGAAACAGGTGCTTGAATACTTTACCTCTTGGCCAGTGCATTATGAAGCATCCCCCCCCCCCCCCCGCTTGTGACTCAACCAAGCAAGAGTCAAGGACTGCACCTGTTGAGCGCAGGAAACGCCATTGCTTTGCAACTTTCTAAAGTTATAGGACGTGTTTTCACCGCTGCTAACTTTACCGTTAATTATTGTACAACCATGGATTGTGTTCAGAACCACTCACCTGCTAAGGATGCTGTTCTCCAGTTAGAAGAGGAAGGGGGATTTCTGATGGAGATTGACGACGCTGCAGAGCAGCTACCCCCCCCCTCCCCCGCAAGAACCCCGCTAGGAGATCACCACCTACAAAGAAAGTTTCCCGGTCGGTGCAGCACAGGCGTTCAGTGAGTAGTAAATTATCACCTATCCCTTCTGCTGACCAGATGGATGCATAGATCACCAGCCACAGTTCTACAAAGGATCCGTTATCGTTGGAGCCCCCTGTGCTTTCACAACAAATGGACACAGACTTTCCGTCGCTGCCTAATTCTACCACTGAATCTCCCCTTAGAGGTACGCCTACCTCACAAGAGATAATTTATGTTCCTTCTCCCCTCTGGGAGCCCCTTCCTGCTACCACCGCCTCCATAACGAGGCCAGCCACAGCCACAGTCGCTGCAAAGACAGATGGTGCTACCCGTATGCCTTTTCCCGTTACAAGAGAACGGATGCAATCATTGGGTAAAATTGTTCCCAGCAAAAGAAGAGGAGCGGCCTTGCTGTTTGATTCATCTGGACAGGACGCCGTTGCCATTGCTGTGGCCACCAGCTCTTCTCTGGATAAGCCAGACCGTTCCCCCACAAGAGTGAGGAAAGTCAGTTCCCAGTCAACGGAACAAGTTCCCCTTCTGAAGCTCATACCTACCAGACGTAAGGCTTAGCCTGCACCCAAACCTGCCTCCAAGTCACCTGCTGCCTCCACTACTACAGGAGCTAGCGCTTCTTCCCCGTGTGTCCTTCCTGTAGTGCAACTCGTTGATGTTGGCATGCCACCCGCCCCCTACCAGAATGGTACCTGAAGAGTTTACTGCTCCCCATGCTTCTGGAAAGAAGCCACCTATCGCTCGCCGGCTGTTGCAGTGGATAGCTCCCTCCACCCAACGAGCCATCAAGAAACAACTGACGAAAGCTTGGCGGAGCACCTGCCCCATGTGTCACCTCCAGGCTAAGAACATGCGACAACTCTCCGTCCATATCCACCAACCCTTCGTCCTGTACTTTTGCAAGTGCCGGTACTTTTCCAGCTCACCCGACCGCGTGTATGGACATCAGAAGAAAAAGAGGTTCTGGACCAGAGGACACCGACCACTGCTAAAGAATGGGGTACATCTGCGCTGTAGACAGAGAGGGTTTCCCTGCCTTCTGTCGATACTAGCACTGGACACAGTCTGAGGAGTTTGCAACGTGTAAACCCACACAGACTGGTACCATCACCCCGTCTGTTCCCTCCACTCCTGCAGAAGGAGAACCCCTGCCCTCAGCTCCAACTCAAACGGAACCGTCCACCTCACAGTCGACCATCACCCCGTTGATGTTGATTCCTTTAGACGGTTACCGGATACCTAAGAGGAGGTGAGCCGAAAGTCCCATACCATAGCTGCCGCTACTAGAAAAGTCAAGACTACGCCTCTCCCCTCCCATGTTTCTGCACCCTCTAGCGTGGTGAGGAATTTCACCAAGACGGTAGCTTCCACACCGCCTACAGAGCCTGCTCCAGAGCCTACCCTGACGTTGCAGTTTCTTCACGACACGGCCAACTGGGCACTATCCATGGGAGAAAAGATCCGGCACTCGGAAGACGAGCTTGAACAGATGAGAGAGCTAGAGTGCTGTCCGGTACCATTACCGAGGCAGAGATTGGGCCAATGAGACCCAGAGCATAGCTGATAAAGATTGAGATTGGACGCTTGAAAGATATCCAGTAAACCCTACGGGGCTGCCTGTTCTAAACAGGGAAGATCCCCCTACTGTTCTTGGATACTACACTAATGTGACTAAAACGTCCAGCTACTCCCTCCACTGCCGGTTGGCAGCTTCCCCCTCTTACACTCTACACAGAGTATTGTGTTATGGGCCATACTCCGTATGCGCCTCTGGGAGTCGTACGTTCTTGCACATGGCATTGTGCTCCGGGACATGTTCCACATGTACCTTCTGGACTACCGGTGTGTAGTTGACAGTCGCTTTGAGACTCCTCCGTATGTATGATCCTTATATACTCCCTGGTTACACTCCGCATATGGTTTTGTGCTATGGGCCATACTCCGTATGTGTCTCTTGGAGCTGTACTTATTGCACATGGTCTTGTGCGCCGGGACATACTATGTATGTACCCTCTAGACTACGGGCTTTGTAGTCGCTGGTCTCTATGAGACTCTCTTGTATATATCCAAGAAATATATACTCTCCTATTTATCCCCGGCCTCCTATTATATGGCCACCCTGTGCCTGTTTAACTATCAGTACAGGAGTACTTGATTGTTGAAGCGGCCTGTGTAATGGAATTGCACAGTGTTGCCATCATCTGCAGCCGGCACTACTCATATGCTAATCAACCTATGCTTATTCAAGATCATCTATATATCCACTACTACTGGAGTACGCTTGAATGCCTTCAATAGGGCAGCTGCACCACCGCTTAGCTTCAGCCAGCAGGAAGGACTTTTCTTGCCTCCAGTAACTATTCTAATCATGGCATGTGTCACATGCTGGTTTTTTTATATGCTTTTTAACCAATTGCATTTTTATACACCTCCTTGATTTTATACCTCATTTATAAACACTTGTTCTTAGCCCAGCAGGGCAGTTATTGTTCAATCATTGTCTAGTACTGTCTAGATATTGTCTGGTGAGTAGCGTGTGCTTTAGCTAGTAGGATACTAGCCAGTTACAGCCGAGACAGCTGAGGATCGTTAGGAACTACAAGGAAGAGGTTCTTGGAAGGCGTATCAGAGAAGACGCTTAGGACCCTAGTAGCAATGCTCAGCTAACGGACTATACTGCCAGACGCCTAGCTCCATATACTCGACCAGTATTCAGGGACAATACAACTACTTTTATAGTTATACTTAGTAACAATTTTGTGCATTGTTAAAGTGTATAGTAATAAAGTTATTGCTATCACTGTCAAACCGATAAAATCTGTTTGGCCAGTTGCCAAATACTGTCGTGCCTGTTAACAGCAGATTTCCGTCTCCTCTGCCACAGAGAGACACCTTAACCTTAGCACTCTGTAGCCACAGCTACCACTGAAACACAGAGTCAGCCATCACCAGATAGCGTCTTGTAATACCGGTGACCGTATCCCTCCTATCACACAGGGAAAACCGTTAACAATCGTGCAAGTAGACAACCCAGTTACCATACAACACCTGTCCAAACACTATTTTAGGTGATTTGTAAAGAGAAAATTGTATATAAAAACTGCTAATAACTGACGAGTGATCTTGTAAGGATTTTACATAGAGTGATCACTGTGCTGGTTAGTTGCAGGCATCGATTGCTAAGATAGTTTAGGACTTGCAGCCAGTATGTCGTTGACTACACAGGGGGTGAGTCACTTGGATGCACTAGCTGAACACACTTGGGCTTGTTTGGTTGATAGCACTGATAGCCGCGGCTGAAGAATACACTGGCTAGTGAATTCCCCTTCTACTCATCATCAACCCTGGTCATTTATAGCCATCTATTATCATTTTAATTGTTTTGTATAGCGTCTGTTTATTGATATTTTTATGCTTAACTCATGAATATATGGCCTGATGTTTTGTAGCCAATCAGGCGCTCGCTCTTTTAGCTAACCTATTTGCATATCTACTCCATAAATTTATGAACAATAGCCCAGAGAGGGAGAGTTGATTGTGAGCTTGTACAGAGAACTTCTCATTAAGATTTTGTATCTTGTGATAATAAAATATTTAAAATCTGAACTCTGTGTGTTTAGTTTGGCATGTTTCCTGATATGGTTAGTTTTTCTGAACATTCCAGAACCCGGTGTATCTCTATGCATAGATAGCTAATGAAACAGCCATCACCAATGCGTTAAGTAGCACTCTATACCTAAAATTGTGGTCTTGCATATACGGTACACTTTCTCTAGTAGCTGTTCGGTGAAGGTACGACGAAACCCTTCACAATATATTGTTTATCCAATTTTTAACAGCAATCTTAAAATCATTCATCAGACAATAGACTGAAGTTTAAAGTAAATACTGGAGCAATCTGGGTAGAACTAGACTTAGTGTTGCCGAGGTTTGATGGGATTGGCTCACTCCGAACTGACCATTGGGAGGGCAGCTTTGTTCAATACAATGGTAGCATCTTCAACTGCTAATAACTGTCCTTTTTGGAGTGATGTTTTCAGGCTTGAATAATGCCAGAGAGAGAAACGAAAAAAAAAATTTTCAATGATAGCACTGTAGGGATTTTGTTGGTGCTCTGACTGTTTGTTTACTCTATTAGGGGAGGGAAAGGCTGCACTGTGGATCAGATAGGGAAATGTACATTATCAATGTATTTTTTTTTGCCTAGGTAATCAGACAGGTTTTGAACTCACTCAAATTGTATTCAACATGAGACTCAACTTGGATTGTTCTTTGATTCAACCTAGGATAGACCCACACTCGACATACCAACTAACCACCAGATATACCGAACCAACCAAGCAATGAAGCCAATGTGTATATGTATTTAGTTATACAAAGTTTTAATGACCGTAACCATACCAAGCACAGGGAAGGCACATATACTAGCAAAGTAAACTACCAACTGAAGGTACTCAGTACAACACTTCTAATTATTGATCTCAGGGGTAGCTGAAAATACTGTCCGCCTATAGGTCCTCCAAGAATAAGGCTGGATGTGCTTAGTGCATGTCTTTTTTTAAAAGTCCCCAGCTGCTGAGATATATCCAGTGCACCAGTTATTGGTAGCCAACTACACAGTGCTTAGGTTCCAGTACTAATCATTGTCTTATCCCTCATGAGTTGTGTCCCCGTGAGAAGACAAGTCAGGTAGAGCACTCAGCAGTTTCTTCCAATGTTTGGCAAAGGATTAGAGGGTTTCTATTTGGCAAACAAAGGGAAAGGGATATGGGGTGTAGGCTGAGTTGGTTTGATCGACAAGGCTAGATGGAGGGTAGACTGGGGATGGGGGGGGGTACAACCACTATCTTGTGAGTGGATTGCTGGGTTGAGCAATTAGGAATGAGAAATGTGGAGAATAGCCGGACCATTTCTATCAGCCGAGTAAGTCTGGGACAGTGAGAGAGCAGGCAGGGATGTAAGGTAGGAAGGAGAATAGGGGGTAGATAGAGCTATTTGGCCACCAAGTTTCACCACAATATGCAATAAAATACTCTATTTGCAAAAACCCGGTGATTTTCACTTAAAGGTGAAAGTTTCTGAAGTTTTGAGCTCATCAATAAGCATAATCTTTGATGCCCATCACATTACCTAACTTTAGTGTTGTAATATACACCACCGGTTAAAAATTGAAACAAATTGAAATCATTTGACACTCTTCAAAGGTATTTTTATTTTGTCCTTGGATCACTAAACTGTTATGAGCTGGTACCTATCAATGAAATTCAAATCAATATCCTTAAAATTGAGATGAGAGTGGATTAGGTGCAAAAATAAACCATTTATTTGGCCAACCAACATTATACTATCAATGTCTTATTTGAATCTTTCCAAGTCAGATTAACTTGCTTTACAATTTGGCATGAGAACTATTACATTACTTTACCAATTGCCTGCGTTTGTAATATGATACAAGAGTTCTCATTGTAACACTTGTATAGTCAAGTCAGTGGATTCTTTTAGTGCGAGTGAAGCAGACTACTTCCTGTTCAGACTCATCCCTGTCATATATAAAACCAACTCTGATTATATGCTGATATATCTGTTAAACTACACAGATATATACCATTGAAGTTCATACTTTACTCAGTTTGGTGTAGGCTGTACTATAATCGACAAAATACTTTTTCTTCGCCTCACAAGAAACTTTTTCCTCGCGCTGCAAAAACCTTTTTTCTTTGCGACACAAAACACGTTTTTCTCATGTAAAGATTAGACCACAGTAGATCAGGATTGCCTCGTTACAAAAAACTACTTTTTACTTGAATAATATGTTACATTCCAAGGGGCTTTTGCTTGAGGACTCTCATTGGACATAAGCATCAACTGGTACAATTGTTTTCATACAGAACACATTCACTGCAGCAACAGTGACTGAAGTAACAACATCAACTTGGGCTACTAGGACTCTCAGCAATGAGGTAAGAATCAATAATTGTTCTACATCAGTTGAAGAACTCAACTAGTTGAATTGGAGAAAGTGTATTCTGGGAGCCTTACCAGTTTCCTCTCAAAACAACAAAGTTTTTGGAGTTGAAAAAATTGATTTTATTGGAGAAGCAACAACTAAGCTCTACTCACTTAATGGTCATTGTAGTCTGGTAGCTTGCGCTAATGAGACGATGTACTCCTAGAGTCCTACCTCTCCAAGCTTTTATTTATATTGTAAATAGAAAATATATAACCTTTTGTATTTTGTAAACACTTATCCTTTTGCAGCTCACATTTCACTGGAAAAAGTACCAGCCGTGCTGCCTGATATTGGATCCGTAAGCTTTTGGTCATCGACTTGCTGAGATCAACTTGTTAGGTCGGACAACTCCATTATCGGATTATTATTACTGCTACTGAAAGAATAATATTGGTTGTATCAGTCGATAGACAAGTTGGAAGGAATAAATCGTACTCCTAGAAGTTTCAAATTCGGCATGTATTGCAAGCTAAAGGTCAGTGGGGCATGGTTGATGGCACAGAACTACCTGCTATTGGCGCTAATGCTCAACAAAAGGCGAGGCATGAACTGAAAATACAGAAAGTACCAGTTACCACTGCCATGGCTATCAGAACTTCTTAACTGTACTTGATTTTAGCATGTCAACAACTAAACAAAGCACATGATGTTTCATGTAAACATTGTGATTGGAACAAATTGGTGAACATGTTGCATTTAAAAAAATGTATTTTTGATCTGAGAAGAGCAATGTGGCTGGCATCAAATGTCATTTAAAAAATATGAAAAATTTTACTGAACGCCTTGCAGTTATTGGTTCACCTATCTCAGAGGAAAGTCAAGTGGTGACAATACACGAAAAATTATCTTAGAAATATTCTACATTAGTAACAGCTTTAGATGCTACAGCAGATGGTATAAACTTGGGTTTTGCACTGCAACTATTTATTAATGGAGAATCAGAGCATTGTGACCGGCCCAGTGCTTTACATTCATGAAGTTTGCATTTTTCCGCACTTGTGAGCTAAAATAAAATGTCAAAAGTAAAATTCATTCACCTGCTTTCAATGTGGCTATGCCAAACATCCTCAAAGGAATTTTTCCGAGACAATATAAGCAGCTGGTACTGGATCTGCAAGTAACTTTGCTGACAAGCAAAAAGACAGTGCTGATAGTGATGGCGTAGTTGCAGCCTCAAGTTTTTTGCCCACATAGACTCTGATAGTAAATGACTCGTTGATTCTGCAGCATCCAGTCACATGACATTGGACTAAACACTGTTACGTTACTATGAACAGTTTCCCAAACCATAAAAAAGTGTCATTTGTTGATGGCAGGACTGTGGAAGCTTACGGATGGTCATAATTCACCTAAATATGACATTGAAGGCGAGTGGTGCCAAAGACGGATGTGTTCTACGATGTCTTATTTGATCTAACGCTAACATGCAACCTGATTTTAGTAGGAGAAGCTATTTAATGAGGAAATACTGTGAAATTTGGCCCATAATGATGCTGGATTGGTCAAAGTGATGGGACGCTTTGTGGTAGGGGCAGTGTAGTTAAGGAACTTTATCAGCTTGATTGCGTACTGTGGTAGATTTTGGTGAACAATGATAGTAAACTGGGAGTTTGCTACACTATCTCCACACCGAATGCGCTAGAGCTTTACCCACAGCCGTCGGTAAGATGCTGTGCTGATGGTTAAGCTTTACTGTGCCGGTAGCACAGCGTGCAGGGCCAGTGTTGACCCTTGCGGGGACGGTGTTGACCCTTGCCGACCTGGTATGGTGACTCAGGGTCAGACAAAGACTGCTGCCATAGCAGAAGACTTTTAAAACTAGTCAGGATCCTGCTCTAAGTCAAAAACATAAGATACATTTTCTTGTATCCGAAGTAGCCAAGACCACAAGCTAACCAGAGCCTTCGGACCCTGTTGGACACTCTGATTGGACAAAGGGAGATGGGACTTCGCCTTAAACTACTTGGCACGTTTTCTATTTAATCCATGTACATTGCATGATTGCTTAGTGGTTTAATCTAATAGGACTTCATGCTTATTTTTTCCTGCCAGTTACGTATAATTGGGCTGGCAATGCTCTCACTCTTTGCATTCATTCTCATGTCTTGCATATAATCCGAGTGGATTGCCACCCAAGGACTTTTGCCTGTTGAGAAAAAAGCCATATTCAAACTGCCATCTGTGTTGTTTGTGTGAGCCATGTGCTCTGTCTATACCTGATATGTTGGTTGCATTACCCAGTTGTCACTGTTGAACAGCACAGTGTCCCCTCTGGAGAGAGGCATAATACTTGAGCATAGTGGGTCCCTGTGGAAACCAGACCGGAATCCATTAAAATACCTATAGTCACTCAGCAAACTAATTTTGCCATTGAAAACAATGAAAACTCTAACATGTCGCACAGACAGTTGGTACATTTGAATTAAAGCCAACAAAAGAAGTTATTGATCAGTAGCTGGTGCGAGGCATTCAGATGGTAACTGTAAAGAGCATGCCTTCTTGCGAGAGTTGCATCAAAGGGAAGATGCATAGAAAACCATTCAAAACGGGTGGTCGAATATATTCAACCAGAAAGCTGCAGTTGGTGTACTGTAATGTCTGTGTACCCATACAAACTAAATTTTTCGGCCAACTCAAGTACTATGTTACTTTCATTGATGGCAATTAACGATGCCACAATGTTTTTTAAACCCTAAGACAGAAATCTTTGACAAAATAAGAAAATTTGAGCCGTCAATGATAAATGAAATCATTTTGAAAACAAGTACTCTGAGAAGAAGTGATAATGGTGGCGAAGATGTCTTCAATGAGTTTGAAGTTAATTTGAGAGAAAGTGGCATACATGTTGAGCTCAGTGTACCACACTCACCTCAGCAAAATTTAGTTGCTGAGCGTATGAATAGAACCTTGACGGAAGCTGCACGCACTATAATAGATCCAAAAGGACTTTCTAACAGTTATTGGGCGGAGGCAATTGCTACAGCTGCTTATGTGAGAAATTTCGCTCCAGCAGCAGCTCTTAACAAGACTACAAATGAGCAATGGTATGAGGGAGCACCTAATGATGATGACCTGAGAATGTTATCCTTTTCTGAGAAGGAAGCTCTCACTCTCTCTCTCTCCAAGTAAAATATGTTGGAAAAGGGTCAATTGAAAAGAGATGCAAACCAACTTTAATGATGAGATTTTCAATAAATAATAATGTTAATATATATTGATTTTTGTAAAAAAGCGTGAGAGTAAATATTCTTCTGCAAACTATCAAAACATGAAATTTGGGTGACTTGTTTTAGATTTTAACAGAATTTCTGACACCTTTTTGAGCTAGCAGCAAACCAGCCAACACAAAATAAAAGTTGAATCTGTTTACTTGACCAACCTCAGCCACAGAAGCTGTCTAAATAAGTATTTAAATAAGAGCCAGAAAGCACGTCAAGTAACTATCTACTGTTTCTTTTTACTGATAAAATGTTTGTGTAGGATTCTTACGTCGCACAGACTGCGCGTCTGCCATTTCAACCGAGCGATCATCCTCTCCAGGCCTAACAAGCAACAGTTTACATCAACCCAGAGGTGACCTCGTGCCGGGATGGCACAAACATTTTGTTTAAAAGCAAACAATCGACTTTAGCAACAGTAATAAGCCTTCGGCTCAGACATATAAACTCGGTGCTTTCAAATGATATATAGTAACCTTTATTCATGACCAGAATACAAGGTGGCAATCCAATGCAAGGTTGAGAGGTAATGCAATGCGTATAGAAAATACTCTGCCTTTTATCGGCTGAGTTACAGGAAGAACTTTGGAAACGTTCCATCATGCACAAAAAGCATGGCAGGAAGTAAGTCAACATATATAAAACAATATTGTCTAATAGGGTATGGGTAAATAAGGTAAATTAAGTTGGCACCCAAGAGTAGGTGGCGGAATCTAGGTCTAGCTCGGCTGTGATAGGTGGATATCTCCTTTGATAGGTTCCTAGGTCTTTTGCAAGCCTTAAGTCCAATTTTCATAACATATAAGGTTAGCCATCCCCTGGATCTGGTCTCTGAAAGTTTTGTAGCTAGGTTTGCTCTCTCAGGCTATGGCAGCCATCTTTATGTGGGCCAGGGATAGCCATTCTGGGTCGGGATAGTAGACACCAAGTGCCGGTGTGATTGATTAATACTGTATATTGTTCAAACAAAGCAACATGTTTGTTCCAACAGTTTGCGGTCTTTGTTTGTTGTGTCTAAGGGAGGCATGCCAGTGAGAGCCACCATCAGGGGGACCTCTGCGCAGTAGTGGTCACTGTTAGTGTTTAGTATAATCCACTACACTTGAACAACTGCTTCAATTTGTCAGTTTTTCAAAAGTAAAATAGAAAGATTTTTCCACTGGTAAAGTACCTATCACTACAACTGTTGCATTCTAAGTCTTCATGTTTACAAATTAAGTTGATTTTACCCACAACTACCTATTTTGCATTGTAGTTTTATTGGTTTATTCTTTTGTATATCTATAAATGCTTCAGTTTCATTAATTCAATTTATAGTGGTATAAATCAACGGATTATCATAGCAAATATTGATCACATTTGGCTCACACTGCAAAAAAACACATTTTTTGGAAGCGAACTTTCTTGTTTCAACAAACAATAGTTTTACCAGCAACGAAAAACCGATGATTTTCCGAAGGAATATTGGTGAAGCCATAAAACCTAAAGCAGATTTTGATGTCAAAAACTACAAAGAGGTAGTAAATGCAATCGAAATGAGCCTAAAAAACAGCATCCAAATGCACCACACTTGGTTCTTGTACAACACAGAGGAATTCTGAATAGAATTTTAATAAGCTCATCAAGACTCATCAACATTTATAACATTCCAGTTTTCGATGCAAAGTGACTTTGTTCAAGTCTATTAGTCTCTATTTGAATAAATAGAATTTCCAGTGAGTTTTTGGGGCATTATACTCATCAAATAACTTATCTACTGTCAATGAAAGGTTATTGTGCTTCCAGTCAACTTCTATAGGCCGTGCTAATTATTCTACTAGTATCTTCAGTTTTTGTGTGTGCAGGGATAACTCACCTAGACTACTTAAGTATGTTGGAATAAGCTTCTCTTCCTCTACAACCCCACAGCTCAGATAGAATACACTGTAGAGGGGTTTTTAATAGATATTTTGCTATACAAATTCATAACTCAAAGTAAAAGGCAAAGTAATAAAAGTAAAATTGAAAGTTCTATATGTGAAATGATTAAGTGCCAAAAAAACTTGCACTGCTAATAAAAACGTTAAATTTCTATTCAAACTACAATTTCAAACTTGTTAATTCAATTTTATACAATATAGCTACCAAAACTTATTTGTGATTCAGTAAATGTATATAAACAAATCCACACGCACATGTTAGACACCCTCTCTATGTAAATATTGTCAATGCAGTTTGCTTGGCAGAGTGGATTGTCTCGGTAGAACACTTTTGGTCTCTTACCTCCTATATCTTTAATCATTTCTTTATTATAGTTCAATTGGAGGCAGAGAGATTCCCTGGAAACTTTTGGAATATGGTTGTAACTAATATTTGTCTTTGTTTATACGATCATTTTTCATCGAAATATCAAGAGTGAAAAACAAAGTTGTGGGAACTACCCATCTTGGCTTGTCAGTTAAAGTTTTTCTATTGATTACCACTTTTTTGACATTAGTAAACCTGATAAACCTAACAAACTATTTTTGAGAAGAGGGTAGATGAAGTTGACTAAAGAGCAGTTGGTCAGTTATAAACAAGACAATTTCATTTTATTCTGAGGTGCAGAAATGGATAAGACAAGCAAAAAGGCAACAACTTTTGGTTCATCCATAAAAGTGGTCAAACTCCACAGGTAACATAGCTGCAGTTGGTAGGCACGGAGATTCAGTTTACTCAGACCAGGTCAAACTGGACAGAGCCAAAAAAAGGAGCACTACCGGAAAACTGGCTGTATTTACGCAGTGGATAGACGAGGCTATGAGCAGTTCTGTTGTTTTACTGGTTGGACTGACCGTCCCAGATTACAGCACTGTTAACCCACCTGGGACGGAGCACCTGACGAGAGGAAGGCTGTACACAGTCAGCCAAAGCCTACCAGAGAATCTCGCAAGCAGGACGGTGTAGAAAAGTCGGTGGACTCACCCCCTTCGGACTAGTCAGGGCGTTAGCAAAAAGAAAAAGGTCTTAGAGCGTCTGGGCAAGCAAATCATCCCAGAAACCGTGGAGAGGAAAATAAAGGAGCCAGTTGTAAGAAGACCATTAGCCACCAGCTCTAGTACAAATGGGGCGGAAGAGAGTGGCGCCAGCAACCCCCTTGAACCAGAAGATGAGATCAGTCAAAACCCACAGCAGGGGTTCCTCCAAATCCCAGAATATATGGCACAGCAGGCGGATCAGGAGGCAGGCCACTTGGAAGTGATACTGGCCAACATGAGAAGACGAGCTTTGCATCGCGGGAAAGATGCATATGCCCTCACAAAGCTAAAAGCAGAAGCTCAGTTTGCAAAAGATGAGATAGCTTTCTACAAAGAAAAGACAGTAGACTCTAGAGGAGACCTGTTTTAAGTCAAGAGTTCCAGTTCTTGTTCCGATGCAATGAGTTTTCATTGTAATTGTTCCACTTGTTATTGTTTGTTCCACCACAATGTGGTTCATTGTACCTTTCATAAATAAAGTATATTTTAATCCTTAGGAAGGAAAAACCGTACCAAATCTATGCTGATGTTTTGAGATTAGTGCCCAGAGCCACTAATGAAGCGGAGTATGTGGGGGAATTTGGTAGTTATCAGCCCCGAATACTTACAACAAGATGCAGCAGTTGTGCACCCTTGTTCAAGGAGCAGAGAACAGACCATTGTAAACAAAGGATATGACAAAGACTCCGCACATTAATCACATTGATTCCATTGATAGGACAATAAACCTTTCTAGATGAAACATTGGCTAATTATGTGCAAGCTTGACTGATCATGTTCTAACGTATTGATATGCTCACGGATGGAATATACCAGGATTGCCAGAAACCAGAACGGGGTGGAGTCAACTTTGGCCAATAGGAAATCATCAATGGCACTCATATTGAATTGGTTGTTCGGAGCGGAAAAATAAACTAATATAGCAGCTCGCAAAATAATCGTAACTGTTTCTGTTGAGGCAATGTTCTGACTTTTGATACACGACAAGAGCTTCTTGAGCTTTGAAGCAGAGGCTGCGTAAAAATAAAGAAATTTGAAACCGAGTTTGCCACGTACCAAAGATTACATATATGTTATTGTTGGCACACTCAATTTTGTTCACAGAGCGGATATGGTATTGTAAGTAACAATACTTGAATTGTCAAAACTAATGAAGTATGCCCACGGCGCAAAATGAGCGTGTGAAAATCAATAAGAAAACGATATTGATTACGAAATCCAAGTGGTCTTGAAAATTTTGGAGCAGTATGGCGGTTTCCACAAATGGTTACATTTGGCTCGTCACAAAAGTTCTATCACGCGGTGGCAGCTAGCAGTCCTGGTATATTTCATCCATGGATATGCTTGCGTTATAAATTGTGATGTTGGAGCCAGAGAGCTCAGAAATAATCAACCCTTCTACTTGTAATCTCCTCTCTATTTACTTGGATTACTTTGGAGTTGCAGTAGTCTCTGGCAGGCTTTTATACCTGTCAGGACATTGGAAGCAGATTCTACCCTGTTATGCCAGTGTTAACTGGATAGCAAGGAAGTTGAGCAGGGCTTGCAAGGCAGGAGTTAACACCTTGAACAGACGGTAGTAGTTGGGTCCAGTAGTGGACGGTGAAATCCATTACACTACTTTATCATAATATTACCTTGATGTACTGACTCTAAAAACATCAAATCAGTAGGATGTATTATTTTCAAGACTTACACCGGGTTTTGTTACCAAATGTACCTCAATAACAACAGAAATGCAAGTTAATAAATTACACTTTTGCTCTGTATTATTATTAGTAGTTTTAACATCATTATTCTCTAGTTTAGGTTAACATGGAGTTTGTTTCAGAAACTCTAGTTGTACACTCAAAAGATACAAATATTAAAGCAACAAAAGCGCTGGTAAACAGAAAGAATGATGCTGCAAAAACACATTCGACTAAAACACAAGTGCTTCCATGATTGGTGTTTAACCCATTGAATAGATGCACAAAGAGCACAAAGGTAATGTACGGTAAAGAACTACGAACTATGATCTAAACTCCGCTGCTTCTCTTGAGCATTGGAAATCAAGCAACTTGCAAAAGTATGTAATTTTTGATTTTTGAAAAAAAAAATTGTGCCTAATGGTATACAATTTGTAGCCATTGTTAACAAAACGGCTGTTTTTGAAAGTTGGTCATTTCCTTTTTACTATTTTGAATGCAATGTGAGACCGATTCAGAGAGTCAGTCGCCCAACAACAATAGTTCAAAGTCTCAATCTTTCTCAATACCCATAACTCTCTGTCATCATTTACTTGGATGAGATTCAAACTTTTAAACATAAATCTAATTCTGCTATGATATCAAATGAGTGACAACAAAGAAACAATCCTTGGAGCAGATTGCTGTTTAAACTGAGGGAATGAGACAATTATCAAAGGATTTGCTCGATTGCAGCTATGACATAGAGTATCCCTCAGAGTTCACCAAACTCGCAGTCTTCCCATATATTGATGTTGTCAGCAGTTTCATCTCATATCAGTGTCAGGAAAAAAAATATGTAGCTACTTTTATCAGATATGACTTGGAGAAAAGTGGATAGGGAGAGGTGGAAACACTGATCATACCAAGCAGATCCGTGAAAGATACAGGCGGAAGAAGCAAGGATTCAATAGAATTATATATCATAATGCAGTCTTCCTATCTGCACCTATTTTTGGTAAATGGCAACAAAATCACAACCAAATAAAGTACAGTGAGAGAACAACAGACTTAGATAATAACCAGGATATTAATAATTTCAAAAACCATGAATTTGAAAAATTCAATGAAGGGATTGCAATTAATGTTGCATTTTCGATTATTTTACTGGTTGATGTTAAAACGGTAGACTTGTTTTAAAACACTATTAAGGAAATTTCCAAGGAGTATTATGTATTATCCTTATTGTATCTAATAGAAGTGTTTTGTAAAAACAAACAATAATACTTAAAATCACAATCACAAATATTGTGCTTCCTACAGTAGATTTTACATTTTACAATAAAAATTACAGTTAGTAAAAGTAAAACACTTATTAAAAAACAAAACTGACAAGCATACAGCAATGATGAAACCAAATTCAAACCATTGTAAAATTTTGGAGTTAACAAACACTTTAAAACAACGTTCAAGAAATTTTCAAATAGGTTTTCATTATGCATGGTTTATAAATTGGGTATTCTGCCCAGGAAAATGAACTTCAACTCAACATCTGAATGTTGAGTACTATTTTGTTCAAAACGATATTCAAACAATTGTACCAGCTTTGATTTAAATATAACAAACACACTTTTTCAAAAGCTTTTCAAATCACTTTAAAAACCCGTATTTGAATGAACTCCACTTGATTTCAGCACCTGGTTGTACCCATACATGGGCAGGAAGTCTGTTAAAGTGGGTGGTATGTCGTTTGAACTGGCAGGAATATTTCTCTGCCCAACATCATCTAGTTGGCTGCATCTCTGGTAATTAAACAGAGGACGGCATTACATCATTTGAAAGATCAACAAGTCCCAACCGATGAGTCTAATTTTCAGCAGCGATATGTGGCGATAGTCACCTAGTAATCAGTTGTTTCTCTCAAAAATCCTGTTGGCCTGTGAGTAATAAAGGTTGGCCCTGGTCGCCAAAGTAGCCACAAGACCTGTGTCAGGTGCAATTCAAGCTGAGCTCCTAGTCTGTGTTTATCTGTTCCTAGATCCTTCAGTTACAGAAAAAAACTTGGAAGGGCCAGAGTGTCTCGTCATCCTGTTAAGGGATCGGTCAACCCGAAGAGACATTCATTTACCATCAGTTTCTGGGAAGGGGACAACCAAACTCACTTTCAGTTTCTGGCAATGGCTACCAATACACATATTGGTAGCTGGGATTTGGCTTATTGACACTACCACCAACTCCCTGGTAAACTTGGAAATCGTTGACCCTCCAGTACACAAGTTTCATATTCCACTGCTGTTACCAGGTAAGGTAAAGGGGTTTCAGTGGTTTTGTCACTCCTTGGCATTTAAATGAATATAACTGCTAAATCATGGTGCCCAGAGACTAATTAGAAAAACTACACACCATCTGATCTCCAGTTGAAGGATAGTTGGAGCTCCAATACACCAACTGTCCAGATTACTGTAGCTCTCATCCGCTTGTTTAGCCCTCTCACCTAACTTTTTGAATGTTCATCACCGCTTTGCACCAAGATCTATATTTGCATGCAGTCTGTGGAGCAATGACATCTAAAAGTTCCTGTATTCACTTCTCCAAGCATGTTTTTGTGTTCAACAATGTAGTGGGATTTAATTGGATAATCAAGACATTCGTAAACTTAGCTTAATGGCTTATCGGGCAGCATAAACACAGTGCCAACCAATTTTTTATCCATCTAGAGCTGGAAAGGCACACCTTTGAGGTATCTCTTGAAAGGCTTAACGGCCTTTACCACGGCAAACAACTTCTTCTGGATCACAGATTATTTGCTTTTTTGGGGCTGGATATCTGACTCAAATAGCAATGACCCACTCTATTATTTGCCAGGTTTTATAAACCATGTTTCCTATACAAACAATGTCGGCATCAGCGTCTTAGGTGAAGCGGGGTTTTGGGTTGGAGTAGTCTAAGACCGGGGTTTGATAACCAAATGGGATAGCTTTTATTCAGCTGTGTGAGAAGTGTGACCACTGTGTTGAAATCTTGAATATATTACCAGCGCAACCTGTGGAACTCAAAAAGTCTTGTAGTAATTTCAACATATCTGGGACCATTGGCCATCTAAGAACTGCTATAGATTCTACATGCCCATCTTGTATCTTGCATCAGTACTGAAAAGAGTAGGAGGGGGAGAACTGGAAGAAAGTGTCAAGGAGTCGAGGTAAGGCCTGGTGGAGTGGGCTAATTGTGTATTTATGTTATCCCAAATCCTTCGCTGCCACCAATGTGAAGGTTTCTGCTCGATGACTTTACTGTGATACACAACTAGGATCAGTTTAGGTTTGAGTGCACATGCTGTAGTCATACTTCAATAGATTGGGTAGACTTAAAAATAACTGGCTTAAAGTTACAGCTACTGCAATAAACTTTCAGTTAGAATTGATGTGACACGTGGTGATCGCTGAAATACTTATAATAAAAAAGCTTTGATGTGACAATAAATTTATAGCTTCTCTGTATACTATGGTTATCGTTATCGAATTGAACTCAATGTATTCCAACTATGAACTGCCTAATACAATAATCATTGCTACAATTATAATACAAGATATATAAATGAATAGGTCAAAATCGAAAAATAGAAAAATGAACTAATAGTGAGTTTTCTCTTCATTCAATCCATCGGTTTGTACCTTTTCTATCCACTCATCTATTGTTAAATTCTATTACTGCATCACTTTCTGTAATGACAGCTTCTAAGCCTCATAGTTAGGTCTGTCACTACATCAGTCTCTGGAAATTTAATCTGCTGGCAGCCAAAAATACAACAGCTTGCATGCATCATGGAAACTCGATGGAAAGGCAAACAGCTCTCAAATCAAGAAAAATTAGTTCCTGGCACTGTCACAGCAACACCTTTTTTGCATCCGACTGGCCAAGTGGGCAAGACTTGTACAATTCTATCACCATGTTTAATTGAACCAATACTTGTATGCTGTCATTGAAATGGTATAGTTAGAGAAAAATGGATATTTACTGTCATCTTTAAATATGATTTGCTCATTTGGAACTTTTGGAAATATAAAAATTACAACTCAGTGATTGATGGAGAAAAACATAAGACAAAATAAATGGATAGCTAGCGACATAAAGCTCGCAATATCTGACTATTACTGATAGCATCTAAGGGATAAAGTTAAAAAGTTACAAACTTATTGCTGTTAGTGCTTAATACAAATACTGTTCATTATGAAGCCAAAAAAAAAGGAATAGAGATTTTCAATTATAATTAAAACCTAAAAATGCTTTCTGCGCAAAAATAATGCGTATTGTGGTGGATTTTCAAGGCTACTACAACTGAGCAAGGTCTCCCTGACAACTGTTAAGTGTCAAGCACACCTAGATTGAGTCTGGTACAGCCAAAAAACCGAGTGAAAAGACCGGTAGAATCACTACCGGCCCTGCAGAAGCACTACCGGCCCTGCAGCAATCACTGCCTGCTCTGCAGCAGTCACTACCGGCCCTGCAGTGTTACTATCAACCCTGCAGAAGCACTAATGGCCCTGCAGCAGTCACTACCGACCCTGCAGCAGTCACTACCGGCCCTGCAGAAGCACTAATGGCCCTGCAGCAATCACTGCCAGCCCTGCAGCAGTCACTACCGGCCCTGCAGTGTCACTACCGACCCTGTACCGGGTTGGGAAGTGAAGAAGGACTATAGCCTGTGGACCCAAAATAGTACCAAATGATGCAGAAGCCCAAGTTTGCTGCCTGGCCACCACCGGAAAGATGAAAGATGGGGAGCACAAAGCATAACAGCTAAGAACCTGTGCTACCTATTGCACTACCCTGACACCACACTATTGACTGAGAGGCTCCGCCCTTTACTTCTGGGCGTTTCATATATTAAATCCTATTTTAGCCAATATCGCACTGTGTTATTTATATCTTGTCTTTTCGATCGTAAAATCACTTCCTGCTACTACTGATTTGTTGCCCCCTTATTTGTGAAAATGTTTTCTGCTACTCTGCCTATAAAAGGCAGAGCTTTCTAACTGATCCTTGTACTTGTATTGTTATTCTGCTTGAGACTGTTCCAAGCAGCAAGATACTTTGCCGCTATTATATCACAATAGGTTGTTGTCGTATAATATAATATGGTTTACTCATTGAAACACTGAGTTGTGCGTTTGAGCCGTGGGCTCTGATTACAGTTGTGGAGTTGGCATACTCCCTTGTTTGGAAGTAGATTGGAATGTGACCTCTGGAGTGAGGTATTGTTGGTGGATCTTTGATTGGCTCCCCAAAATCCACTACAGTATTACATGCTGTTCATCACAACTGCTGAGCTCTAGTTTCAAAGAACATGACATATGTATAGTTTTGCTAAGACATAACAGACATCAGCGTTTCATGATAGATTTTTTTGAACCCTGAAAATGTTTTGAGAATAACTTCTCTACCCAGTAGAAAAAAACATCAGAGATTTCTTCGATATCAGTTTTACGAAATTACTATCTCAGTAACGGCTCCAAATAAACTTTTCAATGCTAGCATTTTGCATCAAAAATAATGAAGTATATCTATTTTCAACAACTGTTCTTTTCTTTTTAGAAGAGTGAAATTGATCTGGTAAGTTATCTCATAAACCAAATTGCACCAACCCACTGTAGGTAGTGATGATATATAATATGACATTTCATAAACTGCTTTCCATCGTATTATAAACAAAATGAAACACACACAAAAATGGTTAAACAGGCCTACTCTCTGTTTTAGCATGAGTTTAACAAAGTCTAAGCGAGTTGATGTTCGTGTTTGTAACATAATGGAGTGACTTTGCCTTTATTGTGAAGTCTGAGAAATGCTTGATAAATTTTACATTATCTCTTGGTAGGTTTTCAAAGGTAAAACAATTAAAACGCACTTAAGTCTCTTGAATTTTCAAAGTATGCAAGCAAACCAAAACAAAAAGCCTTTAAAAACTGAAAACTTCAGATTTTTGCTGACGCTTGAAAATCAGTTTTCTGATCAGTTAAAGATTGAAAACTGGAAAAGTATAGCAATAACACAACAAAAGTTGAGAACTTTGTAGCTTTGCGCTATAGAAATATCAACAGTCAAATCTAATATATAAATGTAAGTTTTTGTTTTGTGATGTCAGCTCAAAGGTTTGGCACATATTCAGAGTCGTCATTTCCTTCTTTAGGCTATCATGCTGTTGAACTTTTATTTTGCCAAAAGATTGCAAATGTATTGGCAATAAAAGTTTCTTTCTTTTTCAGTTTTGCCAATTTACACCCGGTCCAAATGTTTGCCTTCTGGGTGTGGTGCTCGGTTATTTTGGCTACGTTCCAAGTTGTTACAGTCTTTTGGTAATACACACTCAATAATGATATACATGTATACCACAATAAATACACAAGTAATCATGAGGAACCCAATGTATCAGTGTTGTTTTCAATTTCCCTGGCTTTGTTCAGCAGTAACTTTTTTTATTTTTTTATTTGATTTTAAAAATTGTGTGGCAGGAAAAGAAAGAGGATACAAATTTATGACTAGTCCTACCACAGCCACCAAGCATGGTTATAAGCTTAAGACCTACAATATTACTGAGCAACGGCTTTCCAACTCAACAAGTTTACATAAAGTTAAAGAAAATAAAAATAAATGTGAACTTTGGTTTCGAGTGTGCTGTGGTTGCCCACTGTGAGCATGGAGGGTTTTGCAGGTTTTCTCACATAGTTGGATGTGGCATTCTCAAATGCATTTCTAAAATAGTGAAAAATGAATTCCATAGTCACCAACCATAAATTTTTGTATGAAGAGTAAAAATACAAGCAATTAAATATCCACAAGATTCTTTGAGAAGTTTTTTTCACCAAAAGCACAATTACAGCAAAGCAATTTAGGGTGAATTTTTGGAAATATAATGCATGCTTCATGCCGATCTCTTTTGGTAGGGACAAAAACATTCCGTAGATTTTTCTACCTGCTCCCATATCTAGATTTATAGTTGTTAAAAAAAGGTGCGCACTCATCTCGTCAAGAAGAAAAGTCGACACTTTTGCAAATTGCTGTTATAGGGCAGTGTTGAGCGATACAGAGAGCGATGTGTAGCATGAAACAAGCATTGCATTTCTGCAGATGCTGTATAACTTTGTTCAAAAACATTCAGATATTTTATGCAGCATGAGGGAAGTTTGCATGGCCGTCCGACTATAAATTAATGATTCGTGCGGACATGAAACTGCCAAGAAATGTTCGATGCTTCGACAGAAAACTTGGTAGAAATTACAACAAACTACAGAAAGCTTGAAACACGTGCTTGGGGAACTGTAAAAAAGTCAGTTTTTGTCAATGGTCAAGTTGGCATCCTAAAGCTAACTGGAACATCAACAAGATCTTACAAACATCATTTCATAACTCCATAACACTGACCCATCTTGATCTCCTTAACTTTGCCTTAGCACTTTTTATGTTATCTCCTTTGCAACGCCGGGTAGTTCCGTTAGTAATACATACCAGAGATATACATGTTGCTTATGTTTTATGCAAAGTTCATGTATTAAAATGGTACCATACTAAGGTTCAAGTTAGCAATCAACATTCTATTGACAAATAATTACCGATGGTTCGGTGAAACAACAATGACAATTATTATTTACCGATCTTACGGTATCAGATGTTGATAGCTAACCACTCAAGTTCATTTTATTATGAAGAGTCAGAATGGTTTCGATATAAGAAATAGTATGATAAAAATGTTCATTTGGATCATCAAAACATTGAGTAGTTACATTAATACTATTTATAAACGTTTTGTTCAACTGCAATGTGATGGATTGTACATCTCACTGTTATATGCAATCTGATATACTTCATTGTAGGCACTGTTCAGTTATTATGAAATACATTTGTAGAGACACTAAATGGGATTTATTACTCAGTTTAGGTTTCACAATTACAAAATACTAGAACACAAACCATTATATGGTATTGTAACTACCAAATACACTCTCAGTATTTTACTAAGTACTCCACAAACAATTAGTATAAGTTATACTCAGAGAACACGCAATCATACCTGGTAGGCAGGTCCTTCAATCCACATCTTGAGAGATCTAGTTCTTCTAGTGACTTCAGCTCATCAATCACTTCTGGCACTCTGCCATTGAAGTCATTCCATCCAAGGTTCAGCACTCTCAACTCACTAAGAGATCTCAAGCTGTAACAGATATGTAAAAGTCTTAACTAAAACGGACTTGATTGCGGAGGTGTGCTGTTTTATGCACCGATAGCGCTCTTGAGATGATCAAAAAAGATCATGAGCACACATATAAAAGTTAAAGGTGATCAAGGCACTGAAAATGAAACTCAGAACTTCTAACAACCATATAATAACAAAAACATCAAGGACAAAAAAACCGATTAAGGAGGAAAAAAATCTATACGACTCAAATGAGCAGCAACTATTAAATAACTTGCTGGCTTTTAGAAAAAAAAATCATGGCAGCAATGAATTCTGAGTATGCGATATGCAATGCTTTTTTCTTCTGACAGCGAAGTTTATAGCTGTGACTGAGGAAACATTGTCATTACAACACAAAACACAAAAAAAGCAAACCTCCAATTTTGCTATTAAACGGACTCATGAGTTTCTAAGCAGCCACAAAGCATGTATAATAAGTGCAACAAAACCTTCAAACAACTGAAATATCTACTTGATTGCGTCGCCAACCAGATACACAGTCACTATAGGATGTGATGTATCGGTTTAGGTACATGAATGCCTTATTATACATATTCGGTATATTTACCAGTTTTTGTGCAACTTTAGGGTGGAACTCCCTACAAATCACAGTATAAAGTGTATTCTAGAACTAATACACAACTGTAATGTAATAATAATAATGTAGCTCCCTTTATTTATTGTAGACAATTGTTTATTCTTTTCATTTTCCATGAAAAAAGAAAAAATCAGTGGCCATTGTTTGAAAACTGTCTATGCAAAAATGCAATTGTGATTTGACGCCCACAACTTTCACACATACTTTTACAAATTGGCACAAAGGGAAAGAAATATTGAAAGTTCACAATTTAAAAATATTTAATTCAGTTACCAGTTTTGCCAACAATTTGAAGTTCGTTGGTGGCAGCTTTGTTGGTGGTGTTAATAAGAGTATTCGCGACCTGTTTGTAAACCAAAATGAAAAAAAAATAGGTTTTCATAGTTCAAGATGTCGCGTATGCAATGGAACATTTGTTCAGAACAACATAAATATTCAATGAAACGCTTTAGTTTACCGAACAGACCATAAAGAAGATAACTCCCAATTTTCAAAAAAATTAATAAACTTTGAACTGCTATGAATTGGCATAGTTTGTCACGCTGCCCTTTAACTTAGTAAATTTTGAACGCTTGCAATTATTTCGAATTGTTTTTCAAGGATCTAAAACCGGTCCATGAACATGAAAAAAATCTACTCGCTCATTATTATTTATTTCGTGTTCAGTTTCATTCGCGACCTACAAAAATAAAAATAAAAGCTCATTGATTATTTTTTGTTAATCAGTGCGGTACTTTTTGTTGACCCACGAGTTCCAGGCAAAATCATTGTTTATAGATTAAACTTATTGCCAGTCTGACTATTTTTATTGCTATGTGTTTGGAGAACAGAGGTCACGAATACTCTAATTGAGTTGTCTGCTCTTATGAAACAATTTTTATGTGAAGACAACTTGAGCTGTTTTTTAGAAACTTATATGTCCAGATAACCTACACAATGAGGGGCAAGTAGCATTAGAGAAGAACCAGAAGCAGTAATACTAGGCAAAGCAGGCAAGTAAGCTCAATGGAGGTGATATTTACCTATTGTAATACAGTTTAGTGGATAGTAATACAGACATGACTGGACAGGTATACTGGAATAGTTACACTACTTGGATGTACCAAGAAGGCTGACTTATTAGAAGACCAGCAAATGAGCACCCCTGACTTCTCCTTTGATATAGCTAAGAGTCTACATTGATTTTACCACCTTTTGTAACCTAGATCTTTGTTAAATCACCCTTATCAATTTATTGATTGAAATTATTAATGTTTGATGTATTATTATTATGTATTTACATATGGTAATGCTGTTTTATATGTATTTCACTACCTACAAAAAGTGTTGTGACAGCAAATATACTCTAGTGGGGCAAAAGTTACCCAAGATGATAGTGCAAGTAGACAACCCAGTTACCATTTACCATACAACAACTGTCCAAACACTATTTCAGGTGATTTGTGAAGAGAAAATTGTATATAAAAACTGCTAATAACTGCCGGGTGATCTGGTAAGGATTTTACATAGAGTGGTCACTGTGCTGGTTAGTTGCAGGCATCGATTGCTAAGCTAGTTTGGGACTTGCAACAATTATGCTGTTGACTAAACATGTGGTGAGTCACTTGGATGCACTAGCTGAACACACTTGGGCTTGTTCGGTTGATAGCACTGATAGCTGCGGATGAAGAATACGCTGGCTAGTGAATTCCCCTTCTACTCATCATCAACCCTGGTCATTTATATCCATTTATTATCATTTTTATTGTTTTGTGTAGCGTCTGTTTATTGATATTTTTATACTTAACTCATGAAAATATGGCCTGATGTTTCATAGCCAATCAGGCGCTTGCTCTTTCAACTAGCCTATCTGCATATCTACTCAATAAATTTATGAACAATAGCCCAGAGAGGGAGAGTTGATTGTCAGCTTGTACAGAAAACTTCTCTGGAAGATTTTGTATCTTGTGATAGTAAAATACTTAAAATCTGAACTCTGTGTGTTTATTCTGGCATGTTTCCAGATATTGTTAGTTCTTATGAACCCTCCAGAACCTGGTGTATCTCTATACATAGATAGCTAATGGAATGGCCATCAATGATGCCTTAAGTAGCACTCTATAGCTAGAATTGTGGTCTTGCATATACGGTACACTTTCTCTAGTAGCTGTTCGGTGAAAGTACGGCGAAACCCTTCACAATATATTGTTTATCCAATGTTCACTTTTTAACAGCAATATTAAAATCATTCATAAGACAATAGACTGAAGTCTAAATTAAATACTGGAGCAATCTGGGTAGAACTAGACTTATTATTGCTGAGGTTTGATGGGACTGGCTCACTCTAAACTGGCCATTGGGAGGGCAGCTTTGTTCAATACAATGTAGCATCTTCAACTGCTAATCGCTGTCGTTTTTGCAGTGATGTTTTCAGGCTTGAATAATGCCAGAGAGAGAGAGACAAAAAAAAATAAGTTTTCAATAATAACACTGTAGGGATTTTATTAGTGCTCTGACTGTTTGTGTACTCTATTAGGGGAGGGAAAGGCTGCACTGTGGATCAGATAGGGAAATGTGCATTATCAATGTAACTATATTTGCCTAAGTAATCAGACAGGTTTTGAACTCACTCAAGTTATATTCAACATAAGACTCAACTTGGATTTGCCTTTGATTCAACCTTGAATAGACCCACACTCGACATACCAACTAACCACCAGAAGTGCCGAACCAACCAAGCAATGAAGCCAATGTGTATATGTATTTAGTTATACAAAGTTTTAATGGCTGTAACCATACGAAGCACAGGAAAGGCACATAAACTAGCAAAGTAAACTACCAACTGAAGGTACTCAGTACAACACTTCTAATTATTGATCTCAGGGGTAGCTGAAAATACTGTCCGCCTATAGGTCCTCCAAGAATAAGGCTGGGCGTGCTTAGTGCATGTCTTTCTTTAAAAGTCCCCAGTTGCTGAGATAAATCCAGTGCACGAGTTATTGGTAGCCAACTACACAGTGCTTAGGTTCCAGTACTAATCATTGTCTTCTCCCTCATGAGTTGTGTCCCCGAGAGAAGACAAGTCAGGTAGAGCACTCAGCAGTTTCTTCCAATGTATAGCAAACGATGAGAAGGTTTCTATTTGGCAAACAAAGGGAAAGGGATAGGGGTGAAGGCTGAAGTGGTTTGATGGACAAGGCTAGATGGAGGGTAGACTGGGGATGGGGGGGGAGGTACAACCACTATCTTGTGAGTGGATTGCTGGGTTGAGCAATTATGAATGAGAAATGTGGAGAATAGCCGGACCATTTCGATCAACCGAGAAAGTCTGGAACAGTGAAAGAGCAGGCAGGGATGTAAAGCAGGAAGGGGAAAGGGGGGTAGATAGAGCTATTTGGCCACCAAGTTTCACCACAATATGCAATAAAGATCCTCTATTTGCAAAAACCAGGTGATTTTCACTTGAAGGTGAAAGTTTCGGAAGTTTTGAGCTCATCGATAAGCATAATCTTTGATGTCCATCACATTACCTAACCCCAGTTTTGTAACATACACCATCGGTTAAAAATTAATACAAATTGAAATCATTTGACACTCTTCAAACGTATTTTTGATCTTAACCTTGGATCACTAAAGTGTTATGAGCTGGTACCTATCAATGAAATTCAAATCAATATCCTTAAAATTGACGTGAGAGTGGATTAGGTGCAAAAATAAACCATTTATTTGGCTGACCAACACTATACTGTCAATGTCTTATTTGAATCTTCCCAAGTCAGATTAACTTGCTTTAGAATTTGGCGTGTGAAGTATTACATTACTATACCAATTGCCTGCGTTTGTAATATGATACAAGAGTTCTCATTGTAACACTTGTATATTCAAGTCAGTGGATTGTTTTAGTGTGAGTGAAGCAGACTACTTTCAGTTGAGATTCATTCCTGTGAGATATGAAACTAACTCTGATGATAAACTGATATATCTAATAAATTACATATATATATCATTGTAGTACATGCTCTTCTCAGTTTGGTGTAGGCTGTATTTGAATCAACAAGTAACTTTTTCTTTGCCTGATAAAAAATTTTCTTCGTGCTGCGAAAACCTTTTTTCTTTGCGAGACAAAACACATTTTACTCCTGGGAAGATTAGACCATAGTATATCAGGATTGTCTCGTGACAAAAAAGTATTCTTTACTCAAAAACCATGTTTTATTACAAGAGGGTTTGCTCGAGGACTCTCATTGGCTGTAAGGATCAACTGGTACAACTTTATCTATTTAAGAACTATCATTTTCAGACAAAACTTTGGTAGTTATGTAAACACTCATTATTTTGGTCAGCCCACATCTCACTGAACAAAGATAGCAGCCATGCTGCCTAATATTTGAACTGTAAGCTTCTGGTCATCGACTTGTTGCAATCAACTTATTGGATAGGCCAACGCTATCATTAGATTAGTATTACTACTACTGAGATAATAATGATGGTTGTATCAGTCGATAGACAAATTGGAAAAAATAAAATTGGACCGCTTGGAAGTTCCAAATTAGGCGTCTATTGCTAGCTAAAGGTCAGTGGGCATGGTTGATGGCACAGAAGTACTTGCTACTGACGCTAAAGCTCAACAAAAGGCGAGGCATGAACTGAAGATATAGAAAGTATTATTTACTACTGCCATAGCTATCAGCACTTCTCAACTGTACTTGATTCCGGCATGTGAACAACCAAAAGAAGCATAGAATGCGTCATGTAAAAATTATGAGTGTAAAAGATTGGCGAACATGTTGTACTTAAAAACTAGGTATTTTCGATCTGAGATGAGCAATGAGGAAAGTATCAAATCCCATTTGAAAGCAAGAAAAAAACTAACTGATCACCTTGCAGCTATTGGCTCACTTATCTCAGAGGAAGGTCAAGTGGGCACACTACTCGAAAAATTGTCTTAGAAATATTCTACATTAGCAACAGCTTTAGATGCTAGAGTAGATGGTATAAACTTGGGCTTTGCACAGCAAGTGCTTATTAATGAAGAATGAAGGCATCGTGACTGGCCTAGTACTTTGTATTCTTCACATTTGCATTTTTCAGCGCTTGTTAGTTAGCAGAAACCATCAAAAATCGAAGTCAGTCACCCGCTATCAATGTGGCTTTACCAAACAACCTCAGAGAAATGGTTCAGAGAAAAAATCTGCAGCTCTTGTTTTATCTACAAGTTACTTTGCTGACAAGCAAGAAGATACCGCTGACAGTGATGTTGTAGTTGCAGCCTCAAGTTTTTTGCCCACAAGGACTCTAATAGTAAATGGCTCATTGTTTCTGGAGCATCCAGTCACATGACTTTGAATTAAACACTGTTAAGTAACTATGAAAAGTTTCCCAAACCAGAAAGTGTGTCATTTGTTGTTGGCAGGACCGTGGATGCTTACGGGATGGTCACAATTCACCTAAATATGACATTTAAGGCAAATGGTGCCAAAGACAGCTGTTTTGTACAAAATTATTATTTGTTCTTAAGCTAACATGCAACCTGCTTTTAGTGGGAAAAGCTATTTATCTGGGAAATACCGTGAAATTTGGCCAATCAAATTCCCGGTTCGTAAAAGTGATGGAAGCCTGTGTGATATGGACACTGAAGTTAAGGAGCTTTATCAGCTTGATTCCATACCCATAGTCACTCAGCAAGCTAGTGTTGTCCTTGAAAACACTGAAAACCCTGACGTGTCGCACAAATAGTTGGTACATTTGAATGAAAGCCAACAAAACAAGTTATTGATCAGAAGCTGGTGCGAGGCAGTCGGATGGTAACTGTAAATAACTTGCCTCTTTGCGAGAGTTGCATCATAGGGAACATGCATAGAGGACCATTCAAAACGGATGGTCAGATAGATTCGGCCAGAAAGCTGCAGTTGGTGTACTGTAATGTCTGCGGACCCATACAAACCGAATTTTTTGGCCAACACAAGTAGTATGTTACTTTTATTGATGGTTGTTAACAGTGTCGCAATGTGTTTTTCAAACTCTAAGACAGAAAATCAAAAAAAAAATTCAGGCAGCAATGACAGATGAAAACATTTTGAAGATAAGTAACCTGGGAAGAAGTGATAATGGTGGCGAATATGTCACCATGTCACCAATATGTGAGAAGCTCTCTAGATGTGTATTTAAATAAGAGCCCAAAAGCACATCAAGTATGCATTTTCTGTTTCACTATAATTATAAAATGCTTGAAAAAGATTCTAATAAGTTTATATTCTTCTGTTTACAGTTGCAGAACCCATACAAGTAGTAAAATATGAGCAGTTCAATCTGCTTGGGTTTTGATTGAGGGTGCGATCCGAGATGTTCAGTCGACATCAGTATTTATTGTGTGACTTATTAGTGTAAATGAATGAAGACAGTAGGGCTATTATTGTTCTTGGCCTCTTTTTTTACCTCTTCTTTTACCTTTAGCATGTGTATGTTTTGTTCTCCTAATTTTTTTAGTGTATGACGAACAGGTTATGTCTCCTAGGTTATTGGGCGATTCACTTTAGAATCACCCTCTGGAGCTAACCTTCGATTTACAGCCCCTGTTAACATGCCGTTTTTGAGCATCAGCATTGCTCAGTTTCAGGTTTTGTTAAACTTATTTGTTGAGCATCCAGCGTATTACCAATCCTGGAAAAGATATACCATCTTTCAACATGTCGATCCCGTAAAGCTCTCCAACAATCTTTTCCGCAACTCTTCCCATTTGTATTTTCAAGAACTCAGCATTTCTTTTTGACAGACTCTCCAAATCTGCCTGATTGACAAATCAAATGCGGATCTGTATTCCTTGATAAAGAAAAACATCATTGGAGGATCCAGTCTGGTGATGCACAGACACCACAAGAAAGGACTCACGACAATTAAGGAACATTGGCTCGGAAAAGAAGCAAAAATTTGCGACAGGATCAGCCTAGTCGATGCAAACCCTCTCTACTTATGGCGTATGATGCAGCCAATGCCTACCGGATATCCTCGTAGAAGAAACATTGAGAGTTCCTTTGTTGCCGATTCCGTAAAACTTAGCAAGTTAGCACACAGCGGGCTACAGTACCAAATGTTTGCATGGAAAATCGACATCAAACATCATTTCAACGGAGGAGAAGTTGCCGCAGACAATGAGGTCTCCGCGTCGATGGATTTTGCGATGAAACTTGACTCGCCTTTCAGTTTCATGGAAGCTTTTGGCACAAAGACAACTGCTATTTCAACAACGCTTGACATCCGGAGTTTCTTGCTACTAGACAAAAATCAATGGCTAAGTTACATAAAGACATGTTGCAAAATAAAGAGTGTCTCTTAACTCTAGGTTACACAATCATCTAAGTCTGAGAGTGTGAATGGTTGACTTGCCTAAAATTATTTTACAAATGAATGAAAATTTGTCAACATTTTTTGCGATTCTTTCTTTCCCAAACAATTTGAGAAGAAACTAAGTGAAGAAGAAGCGGTGAAGAGAGTTTGATCAGAAGGTTTCTTTGGTTTGTCGAATGTGAAATCAAAGTCACTGAGAATCTAAAAGATAAACCTTTTAAAATGTCTCTAGTTTTTAAAGACACAGTGCTGAGCAGAGAGCACTGGAGTGATGAGATGAGAGATTTTGCAAAAATCGAAGGATTCATAAATACCCAACAACGGTGGCTAGTCATAAGCACATTTGGAGAAAGGATTTTGTTAATGAGTTTGTTGTTGGAGTGGTACTTGAAAAAGAAATTAAAAATCTCCAAAGTCTGTCGGCTCATATAATACGTCCCTAGAAAAGCTTTAGAAGGTTTTGGAACATTGGTGTCGGATGCTTAGAGAATGGGAGATAGGATTTCTAGTCAAGAGTTGTTTGCAACTACCAATAAACTGGTGGGAAATGCTGCCTATGGAAACAATCACCGACAAGAAAAAAATAGACAAAGTGAACTACATTGATGGCTCCAGAGAAGCTTTAATACACACTAGAGGAAACAAACTCGTTTCTATTGGAGAAGATATCAGAGGAGTTTTGCAAATCCATTAGCGCTAAGAAAATGGTACGTTTTAAACCCTAATTAAAATCGATACAAAAAACTGTTACGTTCCTAAAATTTATCCTATTAATCATTATGATATTCATTTCAGCTGGGTATGAATGTTCTGGTGCACTTGGGTTTCTCTGTACTACAATACGCTAAGCTGAGAATGTTGCAGTTTTACCGCTGCATTATAGACAATTGAGTAACTTGCAGTTTTCATCTATTAACCTAAGAGTCATTTGAACAGTAGTTATCACTGTAAAAAAACACAATCCCCAATTATTTCTAATTATACGTACATGGATCGACACGATTTCCAGTATGCAAAAAATGTATACACATAGCGCGAACATAGCTTTGAGCTAATCCTGAAAAACATTGGTGAAAGCCGATATAAAAACAGAATTTTATGCTGATTACGCCAATTGATTTCCAAGCCCATGCTCAGATATATCTAGGGATAAAACTTTTAGAGTTAAAGCAACAGGTGTAGAATGGATCGTATGTTACCGCTGTGACAAAGTGTTAAAACATGGAAAAAGAAACCTGGGTTGCTTAAAGAGGAATTTATGAGCGATGGAATCATTGCACTCCACTCTAAACCCCACTACTGTTGGGGTAAGAAGGGAAACAAGTTCAGCCTCCAAGATTTTAAACGAGCGAAGTAATGATTTAAACAAGCACAGTTATCTGAATTTGATGAGGATAAGAAAGTCTTCCAAAGCTAAGAATTTTGGTTGCACAATAAAAAATGGAAAGATGTTGACTTACAGACAAATAAAACGACGACTCACATATTTTAACACTAAAAGATCTGCATGTTCGGATGGAGTGTCAACAGAACCTACTAACGCTTTGTAAAGAAGGAACCAAATAGGTATCCTAAAGTTTACTTTGATTTTGTAGCATTTATTATTAACATGTCAAGCATAATATTACACCACAAATGAAATCAACAAAACTTGCAACTGAGCAATACAGATGCGAAAAAACGACATGTTAACAGGGGCTGTGAATTGGAAGCTAGCTCCAGAGGGTAATTCTTAATTGAACTGTCAAATAAAATAGGTCACCTGATCTGTTCATATTATACTAAAAAAGTCTGGAGAACACAAAGTTCTTGTGCCAAAGGTAAAAAAGAGATAACAGCGCAGCTGTCTTCATTCATTTACACTAATAGGCCATACAATGCCAAGTAAACATCTGGGATCACATCCCGGATCAAAGCCCAGGTGGCTTGAACTGCTCATATCTTACTACTTATACAAACTTATGGAGTATCCTTACCTAAAGCCAACATCTTTTTGACAAAACTTTGTCATGACCAATGTAACATGGAAAGCAAGGCGTCTCCATATGTAAAAGTTTATTGAAAAAAATTTATTCTACTTACAATTGCAAACTTTCAAGTTCAAGGTCTTTTGACAAATAATTGTTTTAGACCATAATATTAGCACCATGAGGTAATTTTCTCTCATGGTTAGTTTTTGCACTTCACACATGGAATCATGCACATGAAAGTTGCTCACAGATGGTGTAAAGTGCTCGGCAAGTTACAATTGGTAAAATCTAATTAGACAAAGTCCAAGTGGGAAGTTCCAATTAAGGAAATTCCAAACCATAAATGTGCATTTACTGGATGGTGTCAGGGATGGTTTACTATTCCAAGACTGGCCAATTGATTTCAAACAGGCTGGATTATAAGCAATCACTGCAACTGAAGGAAAAACTACTAGTCCAGGCTGAAACAAGAAGCAGTGGCTGTGTGTGGAGTGAAACTTAGTCCAGTTCTTTTAGTTAGGATCAATCACCTTCAAATATGAATTCAAGTTTTCTTAGTTGCCATCAGTAAGACTCAAACAGAAATTAAAATACTTATAGTTATCAATACTCAGAACTAAATCACCATTATAGTCACTGTGGGTAGCAAAACTCCAGAACGAAAAGTACTCCGGTTTGCAAACCTCGAAAATTGAATACAAGTTTGACGACTTCGGAAAAATATAAAAATAAATTGAGCATCTCAAAATTTAAATAAAATTTGAGCTTCGTTCGGTTATATAAATTATGTCAAACACATCAGCAGCTACCATGTGCAACCTGATACAAGTTAAAGGACAAGATTTCAGTGCGGTACACATTTTTCTTTTAGAATACTAACTGATTTTGAATAAAAAACGCTCGCATTTGCTTCAAGACAGCTACCACTATACTCACAACTCAAGCAGTTTTAATACTTTGGATAAAGCATAGCATAAAACACTCCATCGTGATTTGACAGTTAACCATTTAATTCACTTACGATTTCGGTTCCTAACTAGTTACTGAAACCTAGATGCTTCTTGTTTCTTTCTTTTCATTATTACATCTGACTGGGATAACTCCCAATGACTACTAGAGACCGTTGGAAGTAGATTCACCACCTCCACAAGCTCATAGCTCTTACACACTACACAGTAGATTATTGGTAACCTTCTTTATAGCTGTTTTATCTCATAGCTCTAGGTACAGTAGAGAATTTATGCCAAAAAGTAAAACTGTCTATATATTAGTATTACAATACAGAAATAATTTTTTAACAAACGTATTAATCGTCATAAATGTTTAAATTCCACTTGATTTGAATCCGTTAACTTACATATAAAAGTGCTACAAATATGCAATGTAATATGAAAAACAAAAACGTTCATAAACTAACGCGGCCGATAAATGTTAGGTACTGATGTGTTGAATCTGTTTGCTCAGTTGACTTGATGGTGAAGTCTTCATTCGATTTAGTATTTTGGTTCCCTTGTCAGTGTTTCTCTACTAATTTTTATCGTTGGTTTTTTGAGTGTGGAGAGCTCTGTTAGAAAACCCCTTTCTACCAAACACTTCTGCTGATTCATTTAATCAGCTTTCCATTCATTTTAAAGGTAACACCTTGGAATGCGATAGCTACTTTTGTCTCGGATATTCACTATCTGGTAATTGAAGACTACTTGTATCACTAGTAGTTTGCTTGATGAGAGCTTTTTGTTGTAGTTCAGAAAAGTAATTTCTTAGCAGCCAAGCTAGATTAACTTTTCAAAATCCTAAAAGATTTTCATTACGGTTTCAGAAAAACACAAAGTGGGCAGGTTTTTTATTATTAGACACAATAACTATTTGTATACATGGTATAACTAATGTGAGCTTTCACATTACAAATAAAATTGCTGTTTTATAAAATACTTTGAGAGCAGCAAAGTTTTGAAGTTCTATTCAAAGCTTTATAGAGTGTTTTCTGTTTTAAAAAACTGTGAGCAGCAAGTTCAACCAAAATAGTCTTGAGGTGTTTTCCAGTAAGCCAGCCAGCAGATCACCTTCTGAGTGTGAACCATATCAAGGTACTTTACCACAAGATAACCTCAAGGATACTTTGAGTAAGGTACCTGCTAAGTGAAAACCAAGTTTTGGCACAATTAAATTTATGTATCATGTAGTTAGATGAAGAAACGGTAAAGTAAAATAACTGCATAAAAATATTGTAAGATATAAAAATGTATGATCAAACTTTTAAATAGTGTTCAACAGCTCGAAAAAATTGTGTAAATGCAACAGTGTTGCCAATTGCCAGCAACTAGTGTTGGAAGTTGTATTGTGAAAAGAAACAACTGAATTGCATGTTGTTCCTCCACAGTCTTGCACACTCTTTTAGATAAAACCTGTTATTTGTGTATAAAAGCATTATCAGTCATTCAACGAGCTAATAGAGTTTTAGTATTACAAGGATCGGTACAAGTAATGAGGAAGATTTTTGAGGTACCTGGTTTGGTCACCCCTGGTAGTTAAGCTCTTGCCCCCTAGACCCTCCCCACAATTCTCCACCCGCTCCCAGTTCTGTTCTACTACACCCTTCCTAGCTTTGTCTCTCACCTCTTTCTTCCATGTGAGATAGAGAGATGATAAGTAACAATTCCCGTTCACGGAAGGTTCAAGCATAAATTATTGAAAAACTGCTTTTAACCCTGAACCAGACCCGGAGTCCTTATATGCAAGTATAAAACAGCTACATCAGCTCTATGCTGGCCCTTTATCGCCTTGGGACTTTTAATAATATCTTAACACAACATATGAATTGTCACTCAATTAGCCTATCTATATAAGTAAACTACAAAGTTTACTGATGATATTGACACAGGCAGAGGAAGCCTAGCCACTTAATTAATAAGGAAATATCCCTAGGATATCATCGGGTAAACCCAATTAAACAAAGACTGCAGCATTTGCATACTTTGTATTCGGACAAATCTACTTGTATTGTCAATAAGTTTAGTTCACCTCTGCTATGACACCTATACCCCCACTCCTTGGAATAACACCCTGCCCCACACCCGCCCACCCCCCCCTCCACCCTCTGGACCTACACCCCTTTACCCACCCCATTCTCGCCCAACCTTCAGTGTCTCATTCCTCTTGTAACTGCAGCAAACTCTCCCTGTCCGCATAGTGGCAATATACCCAGATGGGCTCAAAATGCAAGTCCCAAGAAGCAGCTCTTCATTACCCTATCCCATTGTTTATGGATGCCTGGTCACTTGGACTAACTGCAGATCTGGGGCGATGGATTGTTGTGTTTCCTTCAAAAATCACTTATTTCAGACACAAGGAAGACTTTTTCCTTTTCTCAAACAGCTACCCCGAGTTAATCTGAGCTGCATTACCTCAGCTTTTCGAGGCGCATAGGATTGAGCCACCTCCTGCCAAAATCGAGGGCAGGGTTAATGAAATAGGAGACACTAATGACAATACAAGTGTGACCAAAAGTAAGAACACAGGCTGTGATGAGAAGATGATGCAATGATAGTGCAAAATCCAGAGAGGAGGTGTAGCAAAAAAAACAGAAGGATCATCGGTAAAATATTAATGTGTTTATGTTAGTACATAAGTATTATAACCTGGTTGGTTTTGTTTATCTTATTGTACTCTTTGAACGGAAACTACTTTGTTTAATAATGATACAACCCAGGAAAAACGTTCTGAAAGTGAGACCAACTTGTATGGTCTGGCATATCAACTTTAAGAATAATTTGTCTGTCTGTCTGTCTGACTGGCTACTTGGCTATTGTTAGGAGAAGGAGTAGTGGACGAAAAGGAGAAGACTGAGTGAAATTTCAGTGGAATGCTCTGTAACAGCTGGGAACTGTGAGCCTACAAGAACCGCAATAAAGTTTGAGGAAAACTTTGTAGATAAAAGCTAGCGGCTTAGCTCCAGCTGTTTGTTGAATTGTTGTGTTGTTGTTATTGCTTTGCAACACTGTGGTGGTATTCGTGTAGTTATTAAAATACTTCACAGTGATATATTGCTGTTTTATATGTATTATTGATAAGTTGTGTATATACTGTTACAGGATTCCTTGCAGCTTGACGTGAACTAAAGCCCTTGCAGTTTGAGGTGAAGCAAACTTCTTGCAGTTTGAGGCAGAATGAACTCTGTGCATTTTGAGGAGAAATAAACTGTGTGCAGTTTGAGGAGAAATAAACTGTGTGCAGTTTGAGAAGTGGCTATTATGTGGTGGAAGAGGTTGCAAGCGCAGGAGGTACTTTACTTTCCATTTACTGGTATGTCTGTAGTAGTGAGCAACACTCTACAACAGTATTCTACAAATGCTTCTTTTTCTGTAAAAACTAATGGCATTATTTGTTGCGTATTTTATTTTAAGAGCATGATTATAATAAATAATAGTTTGAGCAGCTCTCAGTTGTCTTTATCATTGGGTTCATCTGGAAGAAGAGTAAATAACACATTTAGTTAGTAACTGCTAGATGTGATTATTCTTCAGTACAACAGGCTACTAAACTGCCTGTGTTACTGAAAAATAATTTACTTCTGACACAATTTAGATGTGCTTTTCATAAGCAGCATCACAACCTCTAAAGAGATATCGAAATCTGATTATGTTTAAAGCTCCAAACTGTGTTCATTGAAAGCACAAATGTTAGTTCTACCTGATAAACAAAAATAGTTTGTTTTAGAAACCTTGCAAGTTAATAAAGACTTTTAATTTTTTTAAGATTATTTTACTACTCGAACACTTTTCGTGAGTCGCTGATGCCAGCCTCTTCAGAAACCAAAACAATCCACTGAAGTTTGATGGGTTCTGGAAAACTAAACCATTGTGAGAGTATTTCATTCTTTTGTGTTTCAGTGCAACAAAAATGTTGTGGGAAACTATCTTTTGGTGAACGAAGGGGGAATAAAAATAGTTTGTGGACTTAATTGTCGTAACGGAATGCTTGCTATCGGTAAATTTTGGCCAAACTTTAAGTTAACTCAATCTTATGTTTGTAACAAACCATAATTAATTAATTTTACAGATTTAATCAAAATCAGTTGAAAATACTGAGTGTCTGGTAATAAAATAGTTTACCCAAAAGAAACGGCAGCAATTGCCAAGCCTTCCACCATATGGAAGGCTTGGCAGCAACTGCCAAGCCTTCCATATAAACAAACTATACTGAAATGTAAGACAAATCTCACAGTCACAGTTGCTATAAAGATAGAAAAAACCAAAAGGGAGGTTCAAAGACAGTTTAGAGCCATTCACCAGAAACCTTTCCATCAAAGTTCATCAGTGCATTAGTGTTCTTGTATTACAAATAAGAAACTTCCAGCTGAGACCAAAACTCAAAGGGAGGAGTTTTATAATGGAGAAGATTAGATACTAAACCACCTGGTGATGCGATCATGTATGAAACTGTTGTGAATCTCCAATGCCTCATCTCCAAAGTGTAGCTAGATGTTGAGACTATCTTGGTTGATTGTGAAGTTTTAAATATTTGCTCATTTCTATCTGTTTTCTTCAGAAAAAAGGTTTTTGAGTGGAACACAAGCTATGATGTTTATTTTTTGACGACAACAATGCTAAGCGACAGTTGTAAAAATTGTTCACTCTCAAATTGAGCAAAAATAAATTATCTGCTAGAAAACTAAAAAAATGCAAGACAATAATACATCATTTAACAAATGGATTAGCAATAAAGAATAAATGTGAATTGAGTTTAAAGGAATTACTGTCAATTAATCAAGTGAGCAGACGTTTTGTTAGTTTCATGAATTCAACTTTACCCCGTGAACCCACCCCTATCCCACTAACCACCTTTTCCGTTATTGATCCACTAGCTCCCTTGTGCCCCCATTTCCCCAACACTTGTTAACTATCCTCCACCCTCCACCCTCCATCCTCCATCACAATCCAAACCAACAGATTTAATTAGCATTTGTCTCTGGGGGTGGAATTCTAGCGCACTGATGTTGGTGTTCTGATAGCAAACAAGTAGTTTACTACTGACATGCATCAAATCCTACCAAACTAGGTATAGATTATGAATATATAAATACAGCAGTATGAGCTGTTAGGGTTCTCATACAAACTGGTAGTTATTAGAGACAGAGTTAAATGTTTTGAGACTTATCTGGATGAGAATTGGGTTATTTTGATGAGCTACTTTACACACAAGTGTTCTCAGTAAACTCTGTTGGTTTATAAAAACCTTAAAAATGTACTGTTGGAGGTGTAATGCAGATGGAGGGTAGGTGTGAGATAAGGACAGGGTTAGAGGAAAAAACACAGAAAACAACTAGTTAGGTATGAAGTCAAGGGATACGAAATGTTGATGCTGAATAATGAAGTGGTTTAGGGCATACAGTAGGATGTTATAAATAAAACAAAGCATAACTATCCTCATAATAAACATGGCAGCTCTTGTATTAAGTTCTCGTTGAAAAGTTATCTGTAGATTGAACAACTAATCATGGGCCTGTTTCATGGTGCTTTGACCAAGGATAATTATTTGTAACAACCAAGAGTAAAGCTCTATCTGTTTTGAAAAACTCGTTTGATTTTTTTGCAAGAACAACAGCAAAATGATATAACCTGAAGCCTGTAATATCTGAAAGTTACTGATAACTATCCAAGACGGAAAAGAAAAAAAACAAACAGCAAACCGTTACTGTTACTACTTAATACAAAGCGATTTTTAACAGGAGCTGAAGAGCTAAGTTCTGAACGCACCAATAAGGCATATTGTATGATGTTCAGCACCATTAACCAACTATAGTTTTGTAGAATTTAGCATATAATACTGTAATGGATTTTGGTCTTGTTACTACGGAATTTCACTATTCTTGAGTATTCTAATTTTTTCCAGAGGGGACACTGTTCGGGATGACAGCGACAGCTTTGATAGTTACTAATGGATCATTTGGCAAGCTTATAGTCCATGGCTCAGATCAACTACACAGAGTGCTGTTTGAACAGTGGCTTTATTCATCAACACCAAAGTCCTAGGGTGGCTATCCACTAGGGTGATTGGCAAGACATGGATGAATGAATGCAACGAGTATGTACAATTTCCGCCCTTTTACAGGTAGGCTGACAATAAATTAGTTGCATAGAGTATATAAAAGTAAAGGCGCAGGAAGTGATTAGACCAATCAGAACACATATATAAATAGTAAGCAAATCAGGGATTGAATAAGGTTTAAAGGTAATGGTGTCAATGGCTAAAGGGCGGAGTCCTATCTCCATTGTCCAATCATAAGCATCTATTCTTGCTCTAGAGTAGTATCTTAGGTGGTTTTGCAGATCATCTACTATGGCGGCTGTCTTATAACGGCCCTGTGTCACCATACCAGGTCGGTAAGGGGTCCATACCGGCCCTGCAGGGCCAATACCGGCCCTGCATGCTGTGCTGCCGGCACAATAAGGCATTCCACCAGTACAGCATATTTACGATGGCTGTGGATGGAAACCCAAGTGCAATACTGTGGTTGTTTGAGTGGTAAACAACGAGTTTACCACTGTCATTCGCCAAAATCTACCACAATACACACCAGGCTTTGTATCACAGTTATTTATTGGATCATCAAAATGCTTTGAGCCAGTCTCAACTACTCTTATCCAAAGAATAACATTTTATTTTTAATCTCAGTTCCTTAAGGTTACTTGCAAAGCAGCAATTCCCTTTTGAGATATTGATCAATAAAATTTTTTTAAACGTGCTTGTCAAGACTGCTTAAACAATGGTGACAAAAGTCTAGATTGACAAATTCTTTTGCTTCCGAAGTATGGAAATGAAAATGCTCAGTTTTTTTACATTATTTCCATCAAAGACAAGATTCAAATTAAAGCAACCTGTAACTGCAGTTAGTGATAAAAAAGCATTACATCTCATCAGTTCCCTTCATGGTTCACACTCAAAATTCATCTAAATTAACCAACGCTGCAGTTAAGCATGAATCTACAAATACCAAACTGAGTAGACTTTTTGTTTGTATTAGTATGAAACTGACTTAAGTTCCAATTTGATGCCCTCAATCCTAAACTGTACATCTACAGTATTTTCAACTGCTTGTATGCTTAAATCGGTAAGAAAATTTAAGTGCACTCAGATTGTTCCAATTTTCAAAAGTATAAATGAGAAGGTAAAGTTTAAAATTTTTATCTTTTCATGCTCGTGATTGTGTTGAAACTTTGGTTGAGCTTTCGATTTTGCAATGTTTCAAAACTGTAAATTTCTGGCTGTGAAATAGTGGGAGCCAAAACTTTGTTGTTTTTACTAACAAAATACTAACAATTATGGTAAATGCTAGAAACATGGTTGATACTTGCATTTAATGTATGCCTCCTTATCAAAATTGTATGAGAGAAAATACAAGGTAGCAATGACCATGTTATGAAGTAATAATGCTAACCTGTGACATTCTGATGTAATAAACATAATTATTGTTTTCTGGTATTATTATATCAGATGTTGACAACTAACCACCAATACTCAGTATGAGATGAAAAACCAAACTACTTTATATGTCTAAAGTTAACTCTTACAGAACTTACTTAGATTAACAAAACATTAACTTGTTACATTTAAGCTACTTGTGAACTCTCTGCTTACCTGCAATGTCTTGTGCAAACACCTGATTGTTTATTTCAGTTGGAAAACCTTCCTTGTATATATGAACCATTTAGTATTATGAAATAGAGTTATCGGCAAGCTAAATAAGAGTTGTTACATGTTTTATGTTTGATAGTTACAGAACACAAGAATACACACCATGTTGTGGTATTACAACTACCAAACACTTATATTGTAAAGTCAAAGTTTACCAATCAGTATTTTACCATATCACTGAGGATTGACATGAGTTACACTCAGAGGACACTCAATCATACCTGGTTGGCAGGTCCTTCAGTGTACAGTAACTCAGATCAAGTATTTCCAATGGCTTCAGCTCACCAATCACTGCAGACACTCCACCACTGAAGTCATTACCTCCAAGGCCAAGTTCTCTCAACTTACTCAGAGGCCCCAAGCTGTAATATTTGTATATGATTAGTTGAAATAAAACTTCAAGTATTGCAATGGCTAAAATATGTTATTTTTACTAGTACTTTTATGTAGTTTGACACCTCAATAGCACTCTTATTCTCACTCTCATTGCTAACTATGATATAGTAAAAATAAACTTCAGGTACACGAAAAATGCCACTGGACTTAAATGAGTGGTAACTATTGAAACACTTGCTGACTTTGAAAAACAATCTGTGGCAGCAGTGAGTTTTGAACGCACTATACGCAATGATGGTTCATTTTCCGGACAACAACATTTCCAAGCACATCTACAAAACCAGCCATTAGCACACAAAACACAGAAGCAAACACCAGTTTGCAAATAAATAATTAGTATTTTAGAGAATCTAAAATACTATTGTTCTTGCTGTTTTTATTATTTTTTTTTTTTTTTTTTTTCTTCTTTCGCGGCGAACTTGACCGAACTGTTGCCAGGTTTTCTTGAGAACCGTGATAGATAGAGCAAAAATGTTTTTTGCGACCAAATTGATAGGCATCGGGACAAAAAATAAGTTGGTTTACAAAGTGATAGAACATTCCAGAACATCACAATTCAGGCGCGAAAACAGGTAAAAAATCGTTTTCAAAAGCATCAAAGTGGCTGACAAAACGTAGAGTCGATTGATGAAAAAATACCAATTTTTGAAATATGGTGCATTTCGCTCACCTTCTGATTCGACATCATGACACGTCATTGAAAAATCGCTCGGAAGCGGCCATCTTGGATTTTTGTGAAATTCACAGTTTTTAACATAAAACAGCTTCCCGTTAAAGAACCAACAGGCCGAATTAGCTGAAATTTGCAACAAACATGTGCCATAGTGTATCGATGTACCATTTTGAACTTCAAAGCGATCGCAGTAAACTGTTTCAAGTTTTTACATTTTTAAACTTGAAAATCTAAACAGAAACAGCACTTTTCAATGCTTTCCGAGACCAGAATGGAACTAGTCAGCGAGAAGTAACTTCTTAGGCAGCATAGCCCAATGCTTGAACTTTCTAAAGTTAGAGACTTCAAGTTTCTCGCAATACCGGCGGCACAGCTATTCCATTTTTAAAAGAGGTCTTCCAAACGGAAAAATGACCATAACTCGGGGACGGTTACTCCGATTTGCATAAGTTTTGCGTGGTTGCGATCGCATTGTAACCGTCTTTCAGCTGAACATGCGTCAAATTTCTGATCTTTGGCGAAAGAGTCAAAGCTCACACAATTTTCAATGTGTGACAAAAGTGTTCGTTATTTACTGTTTTCACTGCGGAAAAACTTTTTGCCTTCAAAACTTTAGCACAACTAGTATACAGGTGACCAACTGAACAGTTCTGAAAAAAAAAATAATTTTTTTTAACAGTATTTAGCGACGTCCGCACCCCAAAATAGTTTTTTGTATGTAGGCCATGCCACCATGTTTTTTTATCTTAAGCTGTTTATGGACCACATTCAACATTGCTAGATGGCTAAATGGTTAACATTGTGACCTGCTGTTGACAGGGATTGGGTTCGATTCCCAGGTGAGGATTTCTTTTTCCCATAAAAAAAACTATTGTCAGAAGAGAGGAGCCAAGTTAGCATGAGTATATGCAGTAACGGGAGTGCATGTTGCATTGGCAGTTGTGAAATGTGTGCTTGTCTGGCCATAGCAAAAAAAAGCATCAAAAAAGCTTCAAAAAGCTGTTTTTTTGCAAAAATAAAGCTATCGAAAAACCGTTTTCAGTTTGTACTAAATTAGATTGCACATCAGCAACATGCCTCTATAGCATGATAGCTAATGTTGTCACCTGCTGTTACAAGGGAACAAGTACGATTCCCAGTGGTGGACTTTTTTTTTACTCAAAGTCTTTGCAAGTACAACTTTACTGCCGAGTATAATGTTTAGGAATAATGATCGTGTTACAACTGTGCTTTACCAGTGAGATGTTGATGGAGTAGTTGGTGGAGTGTGTGATTCAACGCCGTCAGCACAGGTGTTCATGTCCAATCAGGGTCATTTTTTTAATTTTATTCTCTAAAATACTCTTGTCTTCACTCGTGAATACAATTTCATCTAGTTAGTATTTTAGAGAATCTAAAATACTATTGTTCTTGCTGTTTTTATTATTATTTTTTTTTTTTTTCTTCTTTCGCGGCGAACATGACTGAATTTGGTCGAGTTTTTCTCAAGAACCGTTAGAGATAGAGCTACAAAGTTTTTTGCGAAAGAATCGTGAGGCATCGGGCCAAAAAATAAGTTAGTTATGAAAAGACAGAACATTCCAGAACATCGCGATCCAGGTGCGAAAACAGGTAAAAAATCGTTTTCGAAAGCATCAAATTGGCTGAAAAAACGTAGACCCGATTGACGAAAAAATACCAAATTTTGAAAGATGGTGCATTTTGCTAACTTTCTGATTCGACATCATGACACGACATTAAAAAATCGTTCGGAAGGGGCCATCTTGGATTTTTGTGAAAATCGCAGTTTTTAGCATAAAACAGCTTCCCGTTAAAGAACCAACAGGCCGACTTAGCTGAAATTTGCATCAAACATGTGCCATAGTGTATCGATGTACCATTTCGAACTTCAAAGCAATCGCGCAAAACTGTTTCAAGTTTTTACATTTTCAAACTTGAAAATCTAAACAGAAACAGCACTTTTCAACGCTTTCCGAGACCATAATGGAACAAGTCCGGAACAAGTAAAATATCAGGTCAAATAGCCCAATGCTTGAACTTTCTAAAAGTAGAGACCTCAAGTTTCTCGCAATACCGCCAGCACAGCTATTCCATTTTCAAAAGAGGTCTTCCAAACGGAAAAATGACCATAACTCAAAGACGGTTACTCCGATTTGCATAAATTTTGCATGGTTGTGATCGCATTGTAACCCTCTCTCAGATTAACAACCGTTACTTTTCAGATCTTGGGTGAAAGAGTCAAAGCGCGCACGGTTTTCAATGTGTGACAAAAGTGTTCGTTATTTACTGTTTTCACTGCGGAAAAATTTTTCTCCTTCAAAACTTTAGCACAAACAGTATTCAGGTGACAAAATGAACAATTCTGAATAAAATTGAAACAATTCGACGAGTACTTAGCGATGCCCAAACCCAAAATATTTTTTTGTGTGTAGGCTACACCACCTTCTTTTTATCTTAAGCTGTTTGTGAACCACGCTCAACGTTGCTAGATGGCTAAATGGTTAATGCTGCGACCTGCTGGTGACAGGGTTTGGGTTCGATTCCCAGGTGGGGATTTCTTTTTCGCATGAAAATAACTATTGTCAGAAGAGAGGAGGCAAGTCAGCATGAGTATATGTAGTACTAGGTTTGCATGTTGTATTGGCAATTGCGAAGCGTGTGTTTGTGTGGCTCCAGCAAAAGAAAGCATCAAGGCAGCTTCAAAAAGCTGCTTTTTTTGCAAAAATAAAGCTATCGAAAAACAGTCGTTAACATGTACTAAATTAGATTGCACAACAGCAACATGTTTCTATAGCTGGATGGCTAAGGCGGTTGCCTGCTGTGTCAGGGGTCCAGGTACGATTCCCAGTGGTGGAAACTTTTTTGACGTGAAAAGTGTTTGCAAGTATAACTGTACTGCCAAATATAATGTTTAGGAATAATGACGGTATTACAATTGTGCTTTTCCAGTGAGAGGTTGATGGAGTACTTGGTGGAGTGTGTGATTCAATGCAGCCAGGTCAGGTGTTCATGTCCAATCCAGGTCATTTTTTTAATTTTATTCTCTAAAATACTCTTGTCTTCACTCGTGAATACAATTTCATCTAGTGTTGAAATTGTTCTTTGTTTCCCAAACAGAGAACAATTTCAACAAAATATTATTTTACGGAGGTCTACTGCGAACTGCTCAATACTGTGACCAGGTTTTCTCGAGAACCGTAATAGATAAAGCTACAAAGTTTTTTGCGACAGGATTGATAAGCATCGGGACAAAAAGTAAGTTGGGTATGAAATTACAGAACATTCCAGAACATCACAATCTAGGTGCGAAAACAGGTAAAAAATCAATTTCGAAAGCATCAAATTGGCAGAGAAAACGTAGACCCGATTGACGAAAAAATACGAAATTTTGAAAGATGGTGCATTTTGCTAACCTTCTGATTCGACATCATGACACGACATTGAAAAATCGTTCGGAAGCGGCCATCTTGGATTTTTGTGAAAATCACAGTTTTAGCATAAAACAGCTTCCCGTTAAAGAACCAACAGGCCGAATTAGCTGAAATTTGCAACAAACATGTGCCATAGTGTATCGATGTACCATTTTGAACTTCAAAGCGATCGCACAAAACCGTTTCAAGTTTTTACATTTTCAAACTTGAAAATCTAAACAGAAACAGCACTTTTCAACGCTTTCCGAGACCAGAAAGGAGCTAGTCAGCGACAAGTAACTTATGAGGCAGCATAGCCCAATGCTTGAACTTTCTAAAAGTAGAGACTAAAAGTTTCTCGCAAAATCGCCAAAACAGCTATCCCATTTTCAAAAGAGGTCTTCCAAACGGAAAAATGACCATAACTCAAAGACGGTTACTCCGATTTGCATAAATTTTGCATGGTTGCGATCGCATTGTAACCCTCTCTCAGATTAACACCCGTCACTTCTCAGATCTTAGGTGAAAGAGTCAAAGCGCGCACGGTTTTCAATGTGTGACAAAAGTGTTCGTTATTTACTGTTTTCACCGCGGAAAAATTTTTCTCCTTCAAAACTTTAGCACAAACAGTATTCAGGTGACAAAATGAACAATTCTGAATAAAATTGAAAATATTCGACGAGTATTTAGCGATGCCCGAACCCAAAATACTTTTTTGTATGTAGGCTACACCACCTTATTTTTATTTTAAGCTGTTTATGCACCACGTTCAACATTGCTAGATGGCTAAATGGTCGATGCTGCGACCTGCTGTTGACAGGGTTTGGGTTCGATTCCCAGGTGTGGAATTCTTTTTCGCATGAAAATGAAAATGAAAATAACTATTGTCAGAAGAGAGGAGGCAAGTCAGCATGAGTATATGTAGTAACAGGATTGCATGTTGTATTGGCAATTATGAAGCGTGTTTGTGTGGCTCCAGCAAAGAAAGCATCAAGGCAGCTTCAAAAGCTGCTTTTTTTTTGCAAAAAATGAAGCTATGGAAAAACAGCCGTCAGGTTGTACTAAATTAGATTGCTCAACAGCAACATGTCTCTATAGCTGGATGGCTAAGGTGGTTGCCTGCTGTTTTAGAGGTCCAGGTACGATTCCCAGTGGTGAAAACTTTTTGCACGTGAAAAGTGTTTGCAAGTATAACTTTACTGCTTAATATAATGTTTAGGAATAATGAAGGTGTCAAAAGCATGCTGTTTCAGTCAAAGGTTGATGGTGTAGTTGGGGTTGTACAAGAATCACCGCAGCCAGTACAGGTGTTCAAATCCATTCAGTGTCATTTCTTTTTTTTGAATTTGATTCTCTAAAATACTCTTGTTTTTGCTCGCAAACACAAATCAATATCTAGTTAGTATTTTAGAGAATCTAAAATACTATTGTTCTTCCTTCTTTTTTTTTTCTTATTCTTATTTTACGCAAATCTTGCCGAACTCTCATCAGTTTTTCTCAAGAACCGTTATAGATAGAGCTACAAAGTTTTTTGCGACAGGATCGTGAGGCATTGGGCCAAAAAGTAAGTTAGTTATGAAGTTACAGAACATTCCAGAACATCGCAATCCACATGCGAAAACTGGTAAAAAATCGTTTTCGAAAGCATCAAAATGGCTGAAAAAACGTGGACTTGATTGACGAAAAAATACCAAATTTTGAAAGATGGTGCATTTCCCTAACTTTCTGATTCGACATTATGACACGACTTTAAAAAATCGTTCGGAAGCGGCCATCTTGGATTTTTGTGAAAATCACAGTTTTTAGCATAAAACAGCTTCCCGTTAGAGAACCAACAGGCCGACTTAGCTGAAATTTGCAACAAACATGTGCCATAGTGTATCGATGTACCATTTTGAACTTCAAAGCAATCGCGCAAAACTGTTTCAAGTTTTTACATTTTCAAACTTGAAAATCTAAACAGAAACAGCACTTTTCAGCGCTTTCCGAGACCATAATGGAACAAGTCCGGAACAAGTAAAATATCAGGTCAAATAGCCCAATGCTTGAACTTTCTAAAAGTAGAGACCTCAAGTTTCTCGCAATACCGCCAGCACAGCTATTCCATTTTCAAAAGAGGTCTTCCAAACGCAAAAATGACCATAACTCAAAGACGGTTACTCCGATTTGCATAAATTTTGCATGGTTGTGATCGCATTGTAACCCTCTCTCAGATTAACACCCGTCACCTTCCAGATCTTGGGTGAAAGAGTCAAAGCGCGCACGGTTTTCAATGTGTGACAAAAGTGTTCGTTATTTACTGTTTTCACCGCGGAAAAATTTTTCTCCTTCAAAACTTTAGCACAAACAGTATTCAGGTGACAAAATGAACAATTCTGAATAAAATTGAAACTATTCGACAAGTACTTAGCGATGCCCGAACCCAAAATACTTTTTTGTATGTAGGCTACACCACCTTCTTTTTATCTTATGCTGTTTATGAACCACGCTCAACATTGCTAGATGGCTAAATGGTTAATGCTGCGACCTGCTGGTGACAGGACTTGGGTTCGATTCCCAGGTGGGGATTTCTTTTTCGCATAAAAATAACTATTGTCAGAAGAGAGGAGGCAAGTCAGCATGAGTATATGTAGTACTAAGTTTGCATGTTGTATTGGCAATTGCGAAGCGTGTGTTTGTGTGGCTCCAGCAAAAGAAAGCATCAAGGCAGCTTCAAAAAGCTGCTTTTTTTGCAAAAATAAAGCTATCGAAAAACAGTCGTCAGGATGTACTAAATTAGATTGCACAACGGCAACATGTTTCTATAGCTGGATGGCTAAGGTGGTTGCCTGCTGTGTGAGGGGTCCAGGTACGATTCCCAGTGGTGGAAACTTTTTTTACGTGAAAAGTGTTTGCAAGTATAACCGTACTGCTAAATATAATGTTTAGGAATAATGACGGTATTACAATTGTGCTTTTCCAATGAGAGGTTGATGGAGTAGTTGGTGGAGTGTGTGATTTAATGCAGCCAGGTCAGGTGTTCAAATCCACTTGACATCAATTTTAACTTTTTATTCTCTAAAATACTCTCGTCTTCACTCGTGAATACAATTTCATCTAGTTAGTATTTTAGAGAATCTAAAATACTATTGTTCTTGCTGTTTTTATTATTATTATTATTCTTATTCTTTCGCGCAAATCTTGCCGAACTCCGTTAAGTTTTTTTCAAGAACCGTTAGAGATAGAGCTACAAAGTTTTTTGCGAAAGAATCGTGAGGCATCGGGCCAAAAAATAAGTTAGTTATGAAGTGACAGAACATTCCAGAACATCGCAATCCAGGTGCGAAAACAGGCAAAAAATCGTTTTTGAAAGCATCAAATTGGCTAAAAAAACGTAGACCCGATTGGCGAAAAAATACCAAATTTTGAAAGATGGTGCATTTTGCTAACTTTCTGATTCGACATCATGACACGACATTAAAAAATCGTTCGGAAGCGGCCATCTCGGATTTTTGTGAAAATCGCAGTATTTAGCATAAAACAGCTTCCCGTTAAAGAACCAATAGGCCGAATTAGCTGAAATTTGCAACAAACATGTGCCATAGTGTATCGATGTACCATTTTAAACTTCAAAGCGATCGCACAAAACCATTTCAAGTTTTTACATTTTCAAACTTGAAAATCTAAACAGAAACAGCACTTTTCAACGCGTTCCGAGACCAAAAATGAGCTAGTCAGCGACAAGTAACTTATGAGGCAGCATAGCCCAATGCTTGAACTTTCTAAAAGTAGAGACTAAAAGTTTCCCGCAAAATCGCCAAAACAGCTATCCCATTTTCAAAAGAGGTCTTCCGAATGGAAAAATGATCATAACTCAAAGACGGTTACTCCGATTTGCATAAATTTTGCATGGTTGCGATCGCATTGTAACCCTCTCTCAGATTAACTCCCGTCACTTCTCAGATCTTGGGTGAAACAGTCAGAGCGCGCACGGTTTTCAATGTGTGACAAAAGTGTTCGTTATTTACTGTTTTCACAGCGGAAAAATTTTTCTCCTTTAAAACTTTAGCACAAACAGTATTCAGGTGACAAATTGAACAAATCTGAAAAAAATTGAAAATATTTGTTAAGTATTTAGCGATGTCCAAACCCAAAATATTTTTTTGTATGTAGGGCATACCACCTTCTTTTTTATGTTAGGCTGTTCATGAAACACGTTCAACATTGCTAGATGGCTAAATGGTTAACATTGTGTCCTGCTGTTGACAGGGTTCGGGTTCGATTCCCGGGTAGGGATTTATTTTTCGCATAAAAAAAACTATTGTCAGAACAGAGGGGCCAAGTTAGCATGAGTATATATAGTAACGGGAGTGCATGTTGTATTGGCAGTTGTGAAATGTGTGCTTGTCTGGCCATAGCACAAAAAAGCATCTGGGCACTTGAAAAAGCTCCTTTTTGTAAAAATAAAGCTATCGCAGAACAATTGGCAGTTTGGACTAAACAAGATTGTGCATTAACAACATGTCTCTATAGCTCGATGGCTAAGTTTCGCACCTGTTGTTGTAAGAGTCCAGGTACGATTCCCAGTGGAGAAACTTTTTTTCATATAAAATGTCTTTGCAAGTACAACTTTACTGCCAAGTATAAGGATTGGGAATAATGACGGTGTTACAATTATGCTTTTCCAGTGAGAAGTTGGTGGAGTAGTTGGTGGAGTGTGTGATTTAACGCGTTCAGTACAGGTGTTCAATTCTCACTTATGAACACCATTTTTTTAAAATTATTCTCTAAAATACTCTTGTTTTTGCTCGCAAACACAAATCAATATCTAGTTAGTATTTTAGAGAATCTAAAATACTATTGTTCTTGCTGTTTTTATTATTATTATTATTATTATTTTTTTTTTTCTTCTTTCGCGGCGAACTTGACCGAACTCGGTCAAGTTTTTCTGAAGAACCGTTAGAGATAGAACTACAAAGTTTTTTGCGACACAATCGTGAGGCATCGGGCCAACAAATAAGTTAGTTATGAAGTTACAGAACATTCCAGAATATCGCAATCCAGGTGCGAAAACAGGTAAAAAATCGTTTTCGAAAGCATCGAATTGGCTGAAAAAATGTAGACCCGATTGACGAAAAAATATCAAATTTTGAAAGATGGTGCATTTTGCTAACTTTCTGATTCGACATCATGACACGACGTTAAAAAATCGTTCGGAAGCGGCCATCTTGGATTTTCGTGAAAATCAATGTTTTTAGCATAAAACAGCTTCCCGTTAGAGAACCATCAGGCCGAATTGACTGAAATTTGCAACAAACATGTGCCATAGCGTATCGATGTACCATTTTGAACTTCAAATTGATCGCATTAAACCGTTTCAAGTTTTTACATTTTCAAACTTGAAAATCTGAACAAAAACAGCACTTTTCAATGCTTTCCGAGACCAGAATGGAACTAGTCAGCAACAAGTAACTTCTTAGGCAGCATAGCCCAATGCTTGAACTTTCTAAAGTTAGAGACTTCAAGTTTCTCGCAATACCGGCGGCACAGCTAATCCATTTTTAAAAGAGGTCTTCCAAACCGAAAAATGACCATAACTCGGGGACGGTTACTCCGATTTGCATAAATTTTGCGTGGTTGCGATCGCATTGTAACCGTCTTTCAGCTGAACATGCGTCAAAGTTCTGATCTTTGGCGAAAGAGTCAAAGCTCACACAATTTTCAATGAGTGACAAAAGTGTTCGTTATTTACTGTTTTCACTGCAGAAAAACTTTTTGCCTTCAAAACTTTAGCACAACTAGTATACAGGTGACCAACTGAACAGTTCTGAAAAAAAAAAGAATTTTTTTTAACAGTATTTAGCGACGTCCGCACCCCAAAATAGTTTTTTGTATGTAGGCCATGCCACCATGTTTTTTATCTTAAGCTGTTTATGAACCCCATTCAACATTGCTAGATGGCTAAATGGTTAACATTGTGACCTGCTGTTGACAGGGTTCAGGTTCGATTCCCAGGTAAGTATTTCTTTTTCATCTAAAAACAATTATTGTCAGAAGGGAGGAGCCAAGGTAGCAAAAGTATATATAGTAACAGGAGTGCATGTTGTATTGGCAGTTGTGAAGCGTGTGCTTGTGTGGCACCAGCACAAAGAAGCATCTAGGCACTTGAAACAGCTGCTTTTTGCAAGATAAAAGCTATCGCAAAACAGTTGTCAGTATGTACTAAATTAGATTGTCTCTATAGCTCAATGGCTTAGGGTGTCACCTGCTGTTTTAAGGGTCCAGGTACGCTTCCCAGTGGTGGGAACTTTTTTCATGTAAAAGGCCTTTGCAAGTACAACATTACTGCCAAATATAATGTTTAGGAACAAAGACGGTGTTACATTTGTGCTTTTCCAGTGAGAGGTTGATGGAATAGTTGGTGGAGTGTGTGATTTAATGCGTTCAGTACAGGTGTTCAATTCTCACTTGTGAATATCATTTTTTAACATTGATTCTCTAAAATACTCTTGTTTTTGCTCGCGAACACAAATCAATATCTAGTGTTGAAATTGTTCTTTGTTTCCCAAACAGAGAACAATTTCAACAAAATATTATTTTACGGAGGTCTACTGCGAACTGGTTTGCACTCGGTTAACTTTTTCTCTAAAACCGTTAGAGATAGAGCTACAAAGTTTTTTGCGACACAATCGTGAGGCATCTGACCAACAAATAAGTTAGTTATGAAGTTACAGAACATTCCAGAACATCACAATCCAGGTGCGACAACAGGTAAAAATACGTTTTCGAAAGCATCAAATTGGCAGAGAAAACGTAGACCCGATTGACGAAAAAGTACGAAATTTTGAAAGATGGTGCATTTTCCTACCCTATTGATTCGACATCATGACACGACGTTAAAAAATCGTTCGGAAGCGGCCATCTTGGATTTTTTGTGAAAATCACAGTTTTTAGCATAAAACAGCTTCCCGTTAGAGAACCAACAAGCTGAATTAGCTGAAATTTGCAACAAACATGTGCCACAGTGTATCGATGTACCAATTTCAATTTCAAAGCGATCGCATTAAACCGTTTCAAGTTTTTACATTTTCAAATTTGAAAAACTAAATAAAAACAGCACTTTTCAATGCTTTTCGAGACCAGAATTGAATTATTCAGCGACAAGTAACTTATTAGGCAGCATAGCCCAATGCTTGAACTTTCTAAAAGTAGAGACTACAAGTTTCTCGCAATACCGGCGGCACAGCTATTCCATTTTCAAAAGAGGTCTTCCAAACGGAAAAGTGACCATAACTCAGGGACGGTTACTCCGATTTGCATAATTTTTGCGTGGTTGCGATCGCATTATAACATTCTTTTAGATAAACCATCGACAAATTTGTGATCTTCGGTGAAAGAGTCAAAACCCACATGGTTTTCAATGTGTGACAAAAATGTTCCTTATTTACCGTTTTCATCGCGGAAAAATTTTTCTCCTTTAAAACTTTAGCGCAAGCAGTATTCAGGTGACAAACTGAACAAATCTGAGAAAAGTTGAATATATTCGATAAGTATTTAGCGATGTCCGAACCCAAAATATTTTTTTGTATGTAGGCCATACCACCTTCGTTTTTATCTCAGGCTGTTTATGAATCACTTTCAACATTGCTAGATGGCTGAATGGTTAACATTGTGACCTGCTGTTGACAGGGTTTGGGTATGATTCCCAGGTAGGGATTTCTTTTTCGCATAAAGAAGCTATTGTCAGAACGGAGGGGCCAAGTTAGCATGAGTATATGTAGTAACAGGAGTGCAGGTTGCATTGGCAATTTTGAAACGTCTGCTTCTGTGGCCCCAACACAAAAAAAGCATCTTTGCACTTGAAAAAAATGCTTTTTACAGAAATGAAGCTATAGCAAAACAGTTGTCAGTATGTACTTAATTAGATTCTGCACAAGCAATATGTCTCTATAGCTCGATGGCTAAGTTTGTCACCTGCTGTTTGCAAGGGTCTGGGCACGATTCCCAGTAGTGGAAATTTTCACATGAAAAGTTTTTGCAAGTGCAACTTTACTGCTAAATGTAATGTTTGGGAACAATGACGGTGTTACAATTGCACTTCTCCAGTGAGTGGTTGATGGAGTAATTGGTTGAGTGTGTGTCTTTACTACATAGGTGCTTGGGTTCAGTTCCAATGTAGAGGTTTATTTTTATTCATTCTCTAAAATACTCTTGTCTTCACTCGTGAATACAATTTCATCTAGTGTTGAAATTGTTCTTTGTTTCCCAAACAGAGAACAATTTCAACAAAATATTATTTTACGGAGGTCTACTACAAACTGGTTAGTACTGTGACCATTTTTTCTCAGGAACCGTGATAGATAAGGCTACAATTTTTTTTGCGACGCAATTGATAGGCGTCGGGAGAAAAAATAAGTTGGTTTACAAGGTGACAGAATCTTCCAGAACATTACAATTTGGGTGCAAAATCGGGTAAAAAGTCGTTTTCAAAAGCATCAAAGTGACCAAAAAACGGAGACCCAATTGACGAAAAATTACGAAATTTTAAAAGATGGTGCATTTTGCTCATCTTCTGATTCGACATCAAGACACATCAATAAAAAACTGTTCGGAAGCGGCCATCTTGGATTTTCACAAAAAACCCGTTTTCATCATAAAACAGCTTCCAGTTAGAGAACCAACATGCCGATTTAGCTGAAACTTAGTGCGAAGGTGTAAAAGAGTATATTGATGTACCATTTTGGAATTCAATGCGATCGGGCAAAACAATCTCAAGTTTTTACATTTTTCATTTTTAAACTCTCAATCAAAACACCAATTTTCAATGCTTTGCCGTTCAAAGATGAAACGGGTTAGAAACAATTTTCAAGTTTGAGCTAATAGGCCTATGCGTTTTGTTTTGAAAATTTGACATTTCAAAGTCATCACATGATCGCAAACACAGCTATTCCATTTCGAAAATGGGACTTCAAAATCAAATTATTGTTTTAACTCAACAACCAAAGATCCGATCACTTTACTTTTTTCGCCAAAGAGTTACCCTCAAAACAGGCTTTCAGAAAAGTGGTTATTTGTTACCACTCTCCGCTGGCAAATCCTCGATCTCTGCATGAATAATCTAACTGTCGTTTGATACATATGAAAAGCAAGCCCCTTTATATTGACAAGTAGAACAATACAATTGTCAAGTACGCTTATGGGCATTCTGGTTAGCACTTTGACCTGTTGCCTGTAGGGTCTGGGTACGATCCCCGGTTGTGGAGTACCTTTTTTACTTGATGCATTTTTAAACATATCTTTTCAATGATGACCCTGATGCTTAACATTATTCAGGTGGTTTCAATGGGCTTTGCCATAGAAAGTGTAATGGTGTAGTTGGTTGTGTGTGTGTCTTAACTAGCTAGGTACTGGAGTTCAAATCCCGTGTGACTTCTTTTTTTGGGGTATTTATTCTCTAAAATACTCTTGTTTTTGCTCGCAAACACAAATCAATATCTAGTTAGTATTTTAGAGAATCTAAAATACTATTGTTCTTCCTTCTTTTTTTTTTCTTATTATTCTTATTATTATTATTCTTTCGCGCAAACCTTGCCAAACTGTAATCAGTTTTTCTCAAGAACCGTCAGAGATAAAGCTACAAAGTTTTTTGCGACAGGATTGTGAGGCATCGGGCCAGAAAATAAGTTAGTTATGACGTGACAGAACATTCCAGAACATCGCAATCCAGGTGCGAAAACAGGTAAAAAATCGTTTTTGAAATCATCAAATTGGCTGAAAAAACGTAGACCCGATTGCCGAAAAAATACCAAATTTTGAAAGATTGTGCATTTCGCTAACTTTCTGATTCGACATCATGACACGGCATTAAAAAATCGTTCGGAAGCGGCCATCTTGGATTTTTGTGAAAATCACAGTTTTTAGCATAAAACAGCTTCCCGTTAAAGAACCAACAGGCCGAATTAGCTGAAATTTGCAACAAACATGTGTCACAGTGTATCGATCTACCAATTTGAATTTCAAAGCAATCGCATAAAACTGTTTCAAGTTTTTACATTTTCAAATTTGAAAAACTAAACAAAAGCAGCACTTTTCAATGCTTTCCGAGACCAGAATGGAACTAGTCAGCGACAAGTAACTTATTAGGCAGCATAGCCCAATGCTTGAACTTTCTAAAAGTAGAGACTACAAGTTTCTCGCAATACCGCCAACACAGCTATCCCATTTTCAAAAGAGGTCTTCCAAACGGAAAAATGACCATAACTCGGGAACGGTTACACCGATTTGCATAAATTTTGCGTGGTTGCGATCGCATTATAACCGTCTTTCAGATTGACACCCGTCAAATTTGTGATCTTTGGTGAAAGAGTCAAAGCCCACACGGTTTTCAATGTGTGACGAAAGTGTTCGTTATTTACTGTTTTCACCGCGGAAAAATTTTTCTCCCTCAAAACTTTAGCACAAACAATATTCAGGTGACAAATTGAACAAATCTGAAAAAAATTGAAAATATTCGACAAGTATTTAGCGATGTCCGAACCCAAAATAGTTTTTTGTATGTAGGCCATACCACTATTGTTTTTTTCTTGAGCTGTTTATGAACCCTATTCAGCATTGCTAGATGGCTAAATGGTTAACATCGTGACCTGCTGGTGAAAGGGTTTGGGTTCGATTCCCAGGTAGGAAGTTCTTTTTCGCACAAAAAACTATTGTCAGAAGAGAGGAGCCAGGTTAGCATGAGTATATGTAGTAACGGCAGTGCATGTTGCATTGGCAATTGTGAAGCGGGTGCTTGTGTGGCTCCAGCACAAAATAGCATCAAGGCAGCTTCAAAAAGCTGCTTTTTTGCAAAAATAAAGCGATCGAAAAACAGTTGTCAGTATGTACTAAATTAGATTGCACATCAGCAACATGTCCCTATAGCTCGATGACTAAGGTGGTTGCCTGTGGTGTTAGGGGACCAGGTACGATTCCCGGTGGTGCAAACTTTTTTCACATGAAAAGTGTTTGCAAGTACAACTTTACTGCTTAATATAATGTTTAGGAATAATGAGGGTGTCAAAAACATGCTGTTTCAGTCAGAGGTTGATGGCATAGTTGGTGTTGTGCAAGAATCACTGCAGCCAGTAGAGGTGTTCAAATCCAGTCAGTGTCATTTGTAATTTTATTGATTCTCTAAAATACTCTTGTTTTTGCTCGCAAACACAAATCAATATCTAGTTAGTATTTTAGAGAATCTAAAATACTATTGTTCTTCCTTCTTTTTTTTTTCTTATTCTTATTCTTATTTTACGCAAACCTTGCCGAATTGTAATCAGTTTTTCTCAAGAACCGTTACAGATAGAGCTACAAAGTTTTTTGCGACAGGATCGTGAGGCATCGGGCCAAAAAGTAAGTTAGTTATGAAATTACAGAACATTCCAGAACATCACAATCCAGGTGCGAAAACGGGTAAAAAATCGTTTTCGAAAGCATCAAATTGGCAGAGAAAACGTAGACCCGATTGACGAAAAAATACGAAATTTTGAAAGATGGTGCATTTTGCTAACCTACTGATTTGACATCATGACACGCCGTTAAAAAATTGTCCGGAAGCGGCCATGTTGGATTTTTGTGAAAATCACCTTTATCAGCATAAAACAGCTTTCCGTTGGAGAACCAACAGGCCGAAGTAGCTGAAATTTGCAACAAACATGTGCCATAGTGTATCGATGTACCATTTTGAACTTCAAAGCAATCACATAAAACAGTTTCAAGTTTTTACATTTTCAAATTTCAAAATCTAAACAGAAACAGCACTTTTCAATGCGTTCCGTGACCAGAATGGAACTAGTCCGCGACAAGTAACTTATTAGGCAGCATAGCCCAATGCTTTAACTTTCTAAAAGTACAGACTACAAGTTTCTCGCAATACCGCCAACACAGCTATCCCATTTTCAAAAGAGGTCTTCCAAACGGAAAAATGACCATAACTCGGGAACGGTTACTCCGATTTGCATAAATTTTGCATGGTTGCGATCGCATTGTAACTGTCTTTCAGATGAACATCCGTCAATTTTCCAATCTTTGGTGAAAGAGTCAAAGCCCACACGGTTTTCAATGTGTGACAAAAATGTTCGTTGTTTACCGTTTTCACCGCGGAAAAATTTTTCTCCTCCAAAACTTTAGCACAAACAGTATTCAGGTGACAAATTGAACAAATCTGAAAAAAATTGAAAATATTCAATAAGTATTTAGCGATGTCCGAACCCAAAATAGTTTTTTGTATGTAGGTTGTACTACCTTCTTTTTATTTTGAGCTGTTTATGAGTCACATTTAAAGTTACTAAATGGCTAAATGGTTAACATGCTGATCTGCTGTTGACAGGGTTTGGGTTTGATTCCCAGGCAAGGCATTCTTTTTCGCTTAATTCCACTCCCCAAAAGGACTTTCATAAGATGTATTTATTGTATGGCACATTTGTAAGTTGTTCCCTCGTGAACGAGGTCACAACTCCTAAATTTGACAGTTTTTTATAATAAACAACCTCTTACTTGTTTGTTGTTACACAAACATAAATCTCAACTAGCTAGAAAAAAAAATAAAATTTACTCATTTTTTCAGATGCTTCAACAATGAATCAAAAGTAAAAATCAAATTTCTAGGAGGGCACCTGACCAATCACAAGACAGGGCATGTATGCCCTTAATCCCAGATTAGTCCGTAAACTGAAATGAACAGGTTAAAATAACTAATCTCACGTCCAAGACAAACTTTGTGTAATCAAACTTTGATGGATGCATTTGTCAACTTGTCTACAAGTGATTTATTGACAAATTTTAAGAATTTAATGTACAAATGTATGAACAATAATTCCTTGAGTAGCGACATGTTACATGCTGCAGCCAAATGACACCAGTTACAACTACACTGCTACACTACTACCACACTAATAAGGAATTGATCATGTGACCGATTATTGGAGTTTTGTTGACAAATCATCCAGCTTATTACGTGAGTTTCTAACACTAAGCAATTCCATATTGCCTACAATCAATGCTCATTAAGCCGAAATTAAGATGGCACACTTTTTTCAGTTGAATTTATTCACTTGGTTTATGCAAAAGCTAAACGTTTAGTAAACGTAGTGGATACTATAAATTATATTTTTCATCCACCAGATGAGAGCTGAAACAACGCTAAACAAATGAGAAAAAAAACAGAAGATACTCTATTGAGATTAGCTATGAAAATCACGCTATGATAGCAGTGACAAGAAACAGGCAATAGAACTAAATTAACCGACAACTGTCAGTGTCAACACCACACAAATGCATTGTACACTGGCAAGGAAGTTGTCAATGTTGTAACCAGTACATGTATGGGCATTCCAACAGCAGCAAAGTTTATACGGTATAACTCCATCAGTCTGGTACAGTGTAGATGGCATCTGTCAATGAAGAATACACGGGGATATCATACACATATCTACTATCATACACACATCTACTACATTGTTATCTAACAATTTTGCACACGGTTAATTACCAGTCAATTTCTCTAAACCAGTCATGTACTTCGATGTCATATTGCTTACAAGAAGATGGATACTTAACACTCACTAATGCAATCACTCACCAATAATGTACCACAGTGTAGCCAGGGGTACACGTAACATCTACCATACATTCATCCGCTGGAAGTACGTTACATGTATGGTAAACAGCAAAGTAGCAACAAGGTAGCAGTCAACTGATGTAGTTTGTCCAAACAAGGCCAAGCATAGCTGATGTGCCAGCAACCAATTCCTTCTTCAGTACATTATCGAGGAGATAATTCCCATGTGAATAGCTGCAAGCAGTAAACACAAAAAATATACTTTTAGCTTGCCACTGGGTCAATTTCACACTACTAGTGTACTTGACATCAACTTTGTACAACTTACAGCATAAATTACAGCACAAGTTTTTATCCTCCCATTGCTGTCACCAAATGCTACCCATTTGTACTGTCTGTCGTCTCTAATGTCTGCAGTATCTACTGTCTGCAGTCTCTACTGTCTGCAGTCTCTACAACAGAGTAGCTTACTTACTAACAGACTAACAAACTACAACACAATACTCTTTTTATGTTATTACACTGACACGGTACAATCAGATATTAGAATGGGCACATTACTAGCAATCACCAACTAAACCTAAAGGAAATAGTAGACAGATCAGGGATAAACAAGTAGGTTTTTATACCATTTATGAAAGTCAATTTTATTACTTACATTTCTTTGTAATGCCATAGTTTACTTGGGGTCTGTACCTACAACGGAAATTATTAACCAATTATTGTTGGAAATGCAACATATATACAGGACACAATAGTGGCAGACTACTGTCCCACCAACCAAACTATTAATAGTGGTTTTTGACAACAAAATGCAATAAAAAACTGCAATTGTAGCCTCACTCACTATTGATATGTGCATACAAATTTAGGTCTAACATTTGTGGTTACTTACTTATGATCAACTCCTCGCTACGTAGCTGTAAGCAATAATGGCCGTAGTCCAGTTATTGAGATGGATAGATGTCAAGGAGCTGCACTTATGGTTAGTCTCACTTCTCAAACTTCAACATCTGGTAGAGTATCTACAATACTAACGTAGTGTTACTTATGGATATAAGTCTAACGACAGATCAACGCTCACTCTTACTTCAGTCACTCATTTTTCACCACTCCAGGGATGTTTGGGGTTATGTTTAATAGTTCATTAAATATCTACCAATGCCAGCTGATACCAGGCTAAAGTTGACTGACACGTCGCTCTGATTGCATTTGGTGACATCATGACCAGACAATTGGGAGTTGTTTCCTTTATCGTGATTATCGAGAAAGAGGGGGCAACTTTTAACAAAATTGAGACTCAAGTGAGACAACTTCAATTTAGAAAACATTCACATTGTAATCCCTTCACATAATGTTTTAGCACATCCCCACACAATAAGTATCATTATTATCATTATTACTTTTGATAGTTTTACAGCAATAAATATTACTATCAAAAAATCGCTCATCACTGCAATCAACAGCCCATCAAAATCATACAAATAACATTCGCTTTCAAAATCAGCAATGACTTACCCCTTATTTACAGAGATATCATTTTACTCCATTGTTTTCAGCATGGATGTCGACGTTTTGTCTTGTTGTTGTGTGTAATAGCAGGGGAATAGCTCATGGATGGATCGATGGAGCAGTACAGCATCATCATTATTAGTCCTTAAATCATCATCATAGCCTGTGTGTGTTGGCAATTCGTTTACTACTATGATAGCCGTGAAAGCAATATCATATTGTGCTTTGCAAAGTGGTGTCTCCATACATCGACTGAAGGGCAAACAACTACTACTACCAACCAACCATCATCATCCTCTCCCTTCTGCTTCTATAAAAAAATGGTTATGTAGTGGGGGAGTGTTGTAGTAGATATTAATACTAATAATAATTATAATAATAACAACAGTAATAGACAAACAGGAATGATTGATTTTGTAAGGGTTTTAGAGATGTAGAAAAGTTTGGGGGAGAGATATTGAACAAAATTATTCAGCATGTAAAATGATTAAATAAAAATGACAAGTGTCTAAAGTGGAATCGCTTGTTATTATTGAATTCACATTTGGCGCCATAGCAATAACGCATTATTATCATCATTACCGTTTACATTTTTGGAATAGAACAAAAGTCAACGTTTGGTCACATTTTCTGTCATACCATAATAGTTCTCTAAACATTGAATTCCAGTCATATATGTAATCAAATTTTAACATTATCTGCATTTTGTATGGGGTAAGGGGTACATACTCCAAAGCACTGGTGGGTCCAATCTACTCTACTGGTCTGGCGGTGGGGAGAATAATAATAATTATTATAATAATAATAATAATAATAATAATAATAATGATAAAATAATAATAACAATAATTAATTAATTAAAGGCAGGGAGGACTACTAGTAGTAGTAGTGGTAGTAGTAGTGGTAGTAGTAGTTGTGGTAGTAGTAGTAGTATTTATTATTAATTATAATTAATACCTACCTACTAACTACTGGTACTACAACTAGCTAGCTGCTAAGTAGTAGTAGTAGTTGTATTAAAAAATTATGTATTATTATATTATATTATTATTATAATTAAATTATAATAATAATTATCCACCAACTTTCAGGCCAGTAGTTTGGGGCTGCCTGTGCTCCACAGGTGAAATAAATGGCAAAAAATAATATTTTTTTGTAGAGACAACAAACAACACTGTTTTTTAGACACATAAATAATAATAATTATTATTATAATAATAATAATAATATCAGCGAACAACAAATCAATAATAATAATAATGATCATAGTAAATTTTATAGTTTATTGTATACACAGACAACAACATACAACAATAGCATACATAACCACATTAAATGTGGATATGTATGTATGTTGTTTGTGCTTATAATAATAATAATAATAATAATAATAATAATAATAATAATAATAATAATAATAATAATAATAATAATAATAATAATAATAATAGTAATAATAATAGTAATAGTAGTAGTAATAGTAGTAGTAATAGTAGTAGTAATAGTAGTAGTAATAGTAGTAGTAATAGTAGTAGTAATAGTAGTAGTAATAGTAGTAGTAATAGTAGTAGTAATAGTAGTAGTAATAGTAGTAGTAATAGTAGTAGTAATAGTAGTAGTAATAGTAGAAGTAATAGTAGTAGTAATAGTAGTGGTAATAGTAGTGGTAATAGTAGTGGTAATAGTAGTGGTAATAGTAGTGGTAATAGTAGTGGTAATAGTAGTGGTAATAGTAGTGGTAATAGTAGTGGTAATAGTAGTGGTAATAGTAGTGGTAATAGTAGTGGTAATAGTAGTGGTAATAGTAGTGGTAATAGTAGTGGTAATAGTAGTGGTAATAGTAGTGGTAATAGTAGTGGTAATAGTAGTGGTAATGGTAGTGGTGATAGTGATGATAATGATGATAGTGATAATAATAAATAATAATGATAATAATGATAATAATAAATAATAATGATAATAATAATGATAATAATAAATAATAATAATAAATAATAATAAATAATAATAATAAATAATAATAATAAATAATAATAATAAATAATAATAATAATAATAAATAATAATAATAAATAATAATAATAAATAATAATAATAATAAATAATAATAATAATTAATAATAATAATAAATAATAATAAATAATAATAATAATAATAATATTTATTATTATTATTATGATTATTTCTTAGAAAATACTAAGTACTAACTACTAATAACACCACCACCACTACTACTAATTCTGCTACTACTATAGCTACTACTATAGCTACTACTATAGCTGCTACTATAGCTACAGTACTATAGCTACTACTATAGCTACAGTGCTATAGCTACTACTATAGCTACTACTATAGCTACTACTATAGCTACTACTATAGCTACCTACTATCTAACTATCACTATTATTGCTACTACTACTCCCTACCACTTGCTATTACTACTACATCTACCTATATTACCACTAAATAAATTATCACACAGTGGGAAAATATCATTATTATTACATTCAGTACGCATATATTATTATTATATAATATTAATTAATTAACATTATTGACTTCTATTATTAGTTATTACCAACTAATAATGAGGTATTATTATGTATTGTTGTATCTGTTTCACTCACCCAATATGATTATTGCCGCCATCACAATGTTTTTTGTTGTTGGTGCAGTAGCAAGAGTGCAAGAGTCATTAATGCCAACAAATTGAACGGTTCAGCCATTGGTATCTCTCGGTTAGTACGTACTCCAACAACTTTCTAAAATGATAATCATAATTTTTATAACCATTTCGGTATGTAATAGTCACCGTTATTGCGGTCATTTAGGCCTGATAATATTAATTATGTTTGCGGCGATGATCATGAAATAATTTTAAGACTGAATAATATTGCAAATGAAAGGAAAATTGTTGTTGTCATTCAATGATAAAAAACCCGTTACTCACTACTAAGCCAGCCACATAATATTGCTAGTATTCATATTAACAATCACTTTATAATTAAATGTCGAAGTAAGTTCAATAACATTGTGCGCTGTGTAGTAGAACTATTTGAGACAATACTCATACCTTCGCATTCGCTTGGTGTCTGTATTGCATGGTCTATGGTAATGATACGTTATCCATCACATCACATTCTCATATTGATAAATTCGCTGCTACCTTCTCTAAATGAATTATTTCACTGCCACTTTTCCTCAATCGTCTCACCTACAAAAGCTTATAAAACGATGCTTGTTCCACAGCGCCTTGCGGCCAGCATCCAACTGCGTTCTCATTATTTAATGACGCGAGTCGCCAGGAGCCATATAACGTCACAATGTTAATGTGCCATCCCTTCCCAAGGTCATTTGGCGGTTCCTACAAAGAACTGGATATGGGTTAACATCATGCAGGAAATAATGACGAAGCCAGGGGAACGGCTTTCAGCCCAGTTGTACAATCTCAAAAAAAGTTCATGGTCCTATTCAAGTCTAGGGTATTTACACCGAATGGCCAACTAACTAGCCTAATCTACCTAACTACCTATCACCAAAGTTGGAACTGGACATACCAGAACCTCTAGAAAAAGTCTCATTCTTGTCCTATGCTACCTCCACTACCTACCTAAACAGTTGGAACTGGACATACCAGAACCGCTAGAAAAACGTTTGTGATGTGGCTAACTACCTATTGCTAGTCCTCCTATTCACCCTAGTGCTGACCAAACGAAGCTTGTACCTTTCGACAATCCATCTACCACAGCTTATCATTCACTCATGCATCCACACACACACTACAAAGCAATTACACTACACAATAACTACAGTTACAACAAATGTAGAGCACATAAAGCAAACACTTTGCATTAATAACGGAACATCTATGCCAAGTCACCAATTGCGCATTATCTATTTTTTATACTATTTTTATTACAGTAAACTTTGTCAGTAAAACATTACATTGATATGATATTATACCTAAATAATACATACTATCATAAGCTAGGTACTGATGAAAAATAACATTACAATACGTTAGTATGTGATAAATATACGTTAAATAGGATTAAATAAATAGTTTATCAATAAAAGTTATTTGTTACTCACTACAATATCTACCAGATCATGATTGGAAAAATATATAGGCGTTACTTTTGTATTAATTTCTAATTGGCTTTTAACATACACGGCGTCTAATAGGCTACCACTAATATGAGTAGGTGATGTAACTAGCTGTTTAAATCCTCTATCTTCGAAGAACAGTTTAATACTATGACGTGCATCAGAAAGTAGGTTCTCATTAAAATCTCCAGCAATAATTATGCTATCTATATTAGGTAGACTCTCAGTTTTATCTATTAAAGCACTAAGGTTACGGATGCAGGCACTAATACTTAACCTAGGGGAACGGTAAACACAACCAATAACATAATTAATATTGCAGTGGGTCAGTTTTATTAAAATAATTTCAATATTATCAACAGTTGAATCAATCACAACTTTACTAGCACTCAAGTTAGTTTTAACATAAATTAAAGCACCGCCTCTACAGTTATGGTCTTCTTGGTCTCTATCTGTTCTAAAGATGTTAAAGTCAGGGATATTCACAGTCGAGTCATTAATAGTTGGTGATAGCCAGGTTTCAGTTATACAAATTACTTCATAACTAGAGGAATAAGTTTTATTAATGTCATCAAGTTTACTACGCAATCCTTGAACGTTATGTAAACCAATAAATGCATTACTTCTTGCAAATAAACTCAAATCCAATTTTTTAAGGTCTTTCAAACTATTATGTATTTCTTCGTCCATGTATATGTATTCTGATTTTAAGTTTTTAATGTACAATCCATTTAAACTAGATACTCTACTTAAAGCAACATACGATTGGCCCGGTAAGAATGTTCCCTGCATATCAAAAACCATTTTATCAAGTGTCATACCCTGAGTCTTATGTACGGTGGCTGCCCAACCCAGTTTCAAAGGAAACTGACGTCGGGTTATGTGTTTTGATTTTTCTAACACAGCATCAAATCTTGTAATGACCATAGTGTTCTTTGGAACGTTTGGTGGTATTACAGGATCGAGACCTAATCCAACCCTATCGCTATCAAACTTTACATATATTTTCTCTACTATATCGCTATTATTTAAATCTACATGAACTACAGTACCAAATATTCCGTTTACTAAACCATTTTCTACATTAATATTTCGGGTTAACATAACTCTACTATATATTCCTATGTTAAGTGTGGAGGGCAGATCATTCGAGGTGCCTGGTTTATTTTTAGTAAGTTTAGATAATGTACCACTAGTTTTATTTTTAAGATAGTCATACGCATCAATGGAATACAATACATTACAAACTTCATCTAATTTAACTCTATTATAACTTTCAGCCTTTTTATTTGTAGCGTAGACATGCAAAGCATCATCTGGTAGTAGTGAAATATCAACTCGGCTGGACAACATAGTAGCAGTTTCTATATCCAACTTTGCACGTTTTGGCTTAACTCGTAATTTATTTAATACGTTTGCAAATAAAGCATCATCTTTCTGTCGCATCACTTCATTCAGCTCAACACACATGAAATTGTCCCTAAACAAAGCATTACCATAGCACATTTTGGGGATAACTAATGCTGTCGCCCTGACAGGAGACAGCTGATAGAAATCCCCCACAGCAAGCACACTCACTCCACCAAAACACATTGATTCATCGGACAGACTCACACCTTTCAATTGCCGCAGCCTTCCATCCACATACTCTAGCAGTCTCGGACTCACCATTGATACTTCATCAATAATTATTATTCTTACATTTTCGAGAACAGCTCTCAGTGTGTTTAACGTATCAGAACATAATGGTTGATAGTGTGCTGCAGTGATTACAGGTATTTTAAGTGCAGAATGAATTGTGTGACCAGATATATTGTGTGCAGCTGTGCCAGTAGGTGCCAAGAGCAAAACCGTTACATCATCGGGTGCTTCACTATCTCTTAAAATATGGTGCGACATGTGATAAATGCATTTAATAATGTGTGATTTGCCTACCCCAGCACCACCAGTGACAAAGATGTGAAAAGGAGAAGAAGCGCGCCGGCAGCGTTTTACGTTAAGACACCAGTTTCTTACATAGTAAAATATCTCTTTTTGTTTATCATTCATTGATCGCATCAAAGGTTTAATGTTATTAGTCAACAACTCAAAAGCGCAAAGGTTATTGGTGGCATTTCTGTTAGCGGTATCAAGTTCTGGTAATAAAACATCATTTTCTTCCAAGTTATCGCGGGCGCCGTCTTCACGCTCGCAAATCTGGTTTTGGCGGTCAAACTCAGTATTAGGCGCTAGCAATGCCCACGCGTCCTCTAGATTAGCATCCGATCTTAACAGCTCCCACGCCTCATCAAAAAGCCTACTATTATTACCTTCATCATTATACATTTGATTAGCTTTGACAATATCGCGAACGTTCATCGGTGGATCAGATAGAAATATTTTAACAGAAGCAAATTCATAAAATTCTCTATAAGTATCATAATTATCAGGTTTAAGTTGTTTTATGTTTCGGTGCGGCAAGTACAATTTAAGAAGAGTCAAATAATATTCTTCAGAGTTGGACTCTTCAGAAAACCTTGTATACCTAATTACTGCAGACTTACTTTTCGTTCTTCTCATCACATAACCGCAATCATTCTCCAATCTATACACATTCTCACTGTTAATACTCTTACCTACTTCTGATTTACTAAGTACTCTATAGTCTGAAGCAAAACGAGCCTGACACATACTTTCAAATAACTCATCTCTAGGTCTAGAGCAGTACCTATCGTATAGGGATGTCATCCAAACTTTTTTGGTTTCTCCATCAACAACATCGTCATCATCATCATCGTTAGCTATTTTATTGATTTGGTTAATAGGTACACTCATTCTCATATCATCCTCATTAGTCGGTACAAAAATTATTTTTCTACTAAATTGTTTTAAATGCATACCACATAATCTTACCACAGCTTCCTGTACGGATACTTCTCTATGAGTAAAATACTTATGACCTAAAGACTTCATTTGCCTAGCTGTATTTAAATCCTTACCCTCCTCAACCAGTGAATCACGAGCACTCTTTAAGATATTTCCTAACTCACTCTCACTCTTACTAATATATGATACAATATACATAATACAGCTATAAGGGTCTATGACATACTGAATATCTATGTTTGCATTCCAAGCTCTCAACAGGTGCTCATTATAATTATTAATGTAAGTTTCACTAGAGTTTCTCTTAAGTATAACAGCTGATCTCTTTGTTAATAATCTCATAGTCTCTTGAAAGTGCGCAAAGTTATCAAAACCGCTTTCTCTATATAGTTCGTCATTGGCATTTCCTTCAGTTCCCTTTTCTAGCAAATCGTGCAACCTAACCAACAATTCATCATCTTTGTTTTTATTAGAAGCAGTAGTTTCATTTGATGGCTCAACAATAAATGTCATATTTGATACGGGTTTAGGAAAATTAAATCTACACTTTTTATTTTTGCCCCTCTTACATGATGCCGAGTGATTTTTACTGTGCGTTTGGACATTGGTGACTAACTCGTGCAGTTCTGGATCGGTGTCCTTGTCTGGCAGTGTTGCCGAGACATACCTATCTATAAAATCAACAACAACATCGTGCGAGTCTTTATTCAATTTAGGTGCACCCTTTACCCAAAATAAGCAGTGCAAATGAGGTGCTCCCCTAGCTTGAAATTCTACTCTATAAAAATAATCTACAATCTCTCCTATAGGATTACTGGGTCCTAGCAAAATGTATTTAAAAAACAATTCTACCCTATGATAAAACATCCTTATCGCAGTTACTGGGTTAGACCTTAATACTTTGCATTTATCTTTGTAATCCATCGAACGAATGTCTTGTTCTGAAAAAAAATTACCAGATTGTTTCAAAATAGCTCCTAAATGACAAGTCCATCTACTTAATTCGGCGCTTGAAAAAGTTACAAACCAGGTAGGAAGACCGAGACACCTAAGCATTGCAAATAAATCATTCATTGTTTTCTTCCAAAATTCTGGTGACCCCCTCACTGTGCGAAAAAACTTGAACCCTTGGTCAGACTTAAGAATACCTCTTAGCGTTTCGGAATCTAGCAACATATTACGAGTGATATTTATGGCATTTGATCCTTTTCTTAAATTAATTGAAATACTGGAAAGCAATTGCTCCATCTCATATACGTATTGGGCGAAGAATATATATTGTGTGTTGGAAGCAAAGCGGGTGTCCACTGAAAATAATCGTGCATTGTAATACTTATTTCTAGTGATTCTAACTTCTCGGTGCTCATCAAATGTGTTTTTTCCATCCGGAAACAGTGCAGAAAAAGATTTAGCTTCAATATAATTATCACTAAGCAAGCTAATAGGTTTATTACCTTCGGCGGGGGCAATCGCCACTGAATCAATATTATCAATATTTATTTCATTAACTAGATCGATAGGTTGTAAGCACGAATCTAAAACATTTCCATCAATAATTGCAGCCGCGTCATTGTCTGTTCTATTTAACACATCAGAGTCATCCATCACACATTCTTCTATAGCGCAGTCATCTTCATTCACACATTCATTGCCAACCACACGATCATTATTATTAACGACACAATCTTTCAACAAATTGGTGCTCTGTGCAACAGTATCATACCATGATGTGTTTACCTCCACCTCGCTATAAAAAGGATTTATTTGTTTCAAATTATCCAACGCTTTATTAATCTTTGCAACATCAACAATTTGGTAGTCTGTATAACCTTTATATACTAGCTTACGCTTTAGTTTAATAGGAATTAGTTGTGATTCTCCTAATGGCTGTGGTAAAACATTGGCAACAGCTCGCAAATTAGATGGAACACAAATTACAGGTCCTTTAATAGCTTTTTGACCAGCTCTCACTAATGTAACTAATTTTTCAAATGGCAAGTATAAAGATATCAATTGTTGTTCGAGTGAATTCATTGATTGAAAATGATCAGCTCTTTCAATTAAATACATATTATTAACTTTTGCCTGGGGTGGAAGTCTCCCAGCGCTTATGTGATTACTGCAAGTATAACAAACGTATTGGTGACCCTGACAGTTCTCCCCGCAACCTCTGCAATTAGCGTGCAAATAATTATCATTAACACAGCGTGCTACCAAATCTGCGTGCGCGTACAAGTGCCGTTTAAATATTTTTATTTGAGTGTCAAACAATAGACGATCACATACACAGCATACAAATGTTGGACTTTTTGCAGATTCTAATCTAAATTTGTTGATTGCATTTTCTATACCTGCCAGCTCCCCTTGTTCTCTGCGATGACTCTCTTTTCCACTTGCTATCAGGTGCTCTCTATAACTTTCGTCATTCATATATCTGCTTGTGCCACTTGCAATTACTCTTTCTCGGTAACCTTGGTCTGTTGCATATTTAGTTTTAATCTGTGATATTTTGTTAATGCGGTGCTCTTCATCAGTGCCATATTTAAATTTATTTTGAAGCTTGATGTTTTTTCTGTGTTCTCCATCAGTGGCATATTTGGATTTACTTTGCAGCTTCTTGTTTTCTCTGTGTTCTTCATCGGTGACATATTTGGATTTACTTTGCAGCTTGATGTTTTCTCGGTGTTCTTCATCAGTGGCATATTTGGATTTACTTTGCTGCTTCTTGTTTTCTCTGTGTTCTTCATTAGTGGCATATTTTAATTCACTTTGCTGCTTAATGTTTTCTCTGTGTTTTTCATCAGTGGCATATTTGGATTTACTTTGCTGCTTCTTGTTTTCTCTGTGTTTTTCATCCGTGGTATATTTGGATTTACTTTGCAATTTGATGTTTTCTCTGTGTGCCTTGCTTGTTACATATATTTCACGTGACCTAGCTTTAACTCTTTCTCTATATTCTGCATTTTCTTTGTAGCTGTTCTTGCGTTTTGTAGCTGTTGGCTCCACTGAATTACTTGATACTCTTGAACTCTTCCTGTCATCTTCATGCACCACATGCTTCCTCTTTGACGCAACATTGTCTCCTAAATTCTGGCTCTCATTCGTGCGTTTAGTTCCTTTCGGTTGTGATGGCTGGCTAGCTGATCCTGGAATTGGCACGCTAGGTTCACTTGTATTACCTTTTCTACCACTATATTTTGTTCCTGTATTATTCCTTGTTATACCATTCTGTACAACACTTGCATACGTTACACTTGTGTTTTTATTGCTACCTATGTCAGTTCTTGCTGTTACTGTAATTGCACTTATTGATGGTGGCTCTAACTCATTTGCTACTCGCTCCATTAAAACCCCACATAAATGATAGGGTTCCTCTGGTGCATTGGAAAGTTTGTACCTAATTGTTACTATGTATGCAGCTACAGATCCTAAATTGTTAAACTTGTATAAACCTGCACGGCCATCTGTCGCTGGTTGACCGGACCTATTTCTTGCATGCGTGTCGAGCACTTGATATCCTGTGTTGGTTTTTAATATTGCTGTTGTGTATGATTGTATGGTGAGCAACACCCCTTTAGAGAATTGCTCACTCTCATTATTGAATATGTTGGTCAGCTCTGTGCATATCTTCGATGCGTTATATTCTGCATTATACCTAGACTCTATTACACCATACCCATCAATAAATACTCTTCTACGAACATTCATATCAAATACTAAAAAGTTTGCTGGCAAGTCGTCTGAGTTAAAGTACTCATAACTAACTGGCTTATACTCTATATACAATGACGAACCTTCTACTATAATCAACTCTATCGTATTTCCACTCCACTCATCCGCACTCACACAAAAACGGTTAATCGCAATCGCACAATAAGCTGTGGGCATACACTGTTTGCCAGCTGCAATACCAAATTGACCATGACCTTGATGAAAAGTACACATAACTGAGCTTACCGGCGCGTCAGATATAGCTGTACCTGGTGGAATTGGTACCTCAGAGGTTGATGCCGTCTCACTGCACACAGCTGGGCTCACGGGCAGGCTGGAGGCAACGGTAGCTGGTGGTGTAACTCCAACGGTGCTTGTGGCAATATCCAGTACCTCTATGTCAGCGCTGCTGCTGTCGGCAATGGTCTCCGCTTGCATCAGCTTTTTCTGCATTCTCTGCGTCCGCTTGGCTGCTGCCTTGCTGGCCGCTGACTTTTTGCGAGGCATCCCTCAGTTGGTTGGTTGTACAGTACTCAAGAATACTGGATCTACAATATACTATAATATAGTTTAGCGTTGTGTTAGCAGGTCTGTATCGTTGTAGTGTTGATGAGCATCTGACTTGACACCTGTCAACTTTTACCTGTGTTGGCACTAGCTCAAAAAAGCTTGTGTCACTTGGGTGGTCTAGCTCAGCGTGCATCTGTAGGCTACTACACTTGCATCCAATACAATATCTTGTCATATCAGTTCTGCAGGTTTGTTTCATGTATCACTGTGCAGTATATAAAATACTGCTATTGTGATGTTATACACCACTGTACGCAGAATATGCCATAGTCACACAAAGCTGATCATCTCCAAGCGAAGATGTGAACGTCAGTTGCCAAACTAACTCTTACTGTATTTTGTAGGTCGGTTGTTATATGGCCACTACCTCAAAACTTGCAGCTGGATCAGTTTGGTAAACATTTGTGAGCTCTATTGATGTGTGGATTGTGTCAGAGACTGAACTTGCAGCCTCCACAGATGTCAGTGTTTGTGCATCACTTGATGTATTCAGCCATGATGTGAAGATATGGGTATGTTATTGTTGTCTCCACATGTAATACAGCGTGTTATGTACATGTAGCTCATGTCAAGTGATATGCGGTGTGTGGTATAATTTATGGGGATCTTCTCATACTTGTTTTTTCTTTCTATAATGCTGATGTAAGCATGGCGGGCTGTAATATTTGATCATATATAGAAAAATCACTTTCTCCGCTCTGCTTACGATATACCTTCAGATTTATTTAAGTTGTGCCAGAGCTAGATTAATTTCTTACTGGATTGTAGTGTCACAACTGCTCACATTATGCTTTATATATATTGTTGTCTACTGTTGTTGGTCACATGCAGTTAGCTGTACCTCTGTTAGATGTTATTGTTACCAGCTGATTGTTGGTATTTCTATCAGCTAGTAACAATGCATCATAGATTGTTCTTTTGTGTTAGTTTCTATGTAACATTCGTTGTATTAGTGATAAATTGGTGGCTCTGCAATATTTTCTCATTTTTTTGTCTGTCAAAACTGGCAGCTGAAGCTTACTTGTCATCTTTGTGCATCTTGGAAAACCTTCTTGGACAGCTTTAGTTGTCTTGTTTTTTTAGCCAATGTTTGTTATGCAGCAGCCTATGAGTCATATCTCAATGTATGGCCTAGAATGAAATAGTAGTTACTAGAAGTAGTAGTTCCTAGCAATCAGCTGCACACAATACCATGCAGCAATGTCAATTTTTTTCATTCTCTTTAGACCATTCTCCATTCACTCCAGAGCTGTTGTTTTATTGGTAGCTGATGACTTGCTGTCACCAGCAATCATTTTATCAGTTTTTTGTACAGTTATTGTATAGTAATACTTGATACACACTACAATACATTGGGAGATGTATTAACACTGCAATGCTTGCAGGTTCTGTTATTGTATTGCATATGTTTTTGACACCTGGTTTATTCACCTGTTTTGGCACTGGATCAAAAAGCTCCTAAAAACCTTGTTGTCATTTCTGTCTGCTTGGGTGGTCTAAGACTGTTGCCCTTGCGATGAAGCTACAGGCTGAGCATTGAATATAATTCAGTCGAGTAATTTTCACTGAGTTCTACTTTTTGTGCATTATGACCAACATTTTTTTTGTTGTTCATTGCAAATTATTAGAGCAGAACATGAAAACACGCTATGCTCACACACGGCTGATCTTGCGAAGTTAAATGATAAATAATAGTATTTAGTGCATGACATCAGCCACAACATGAAGGTCAGGTATGGCTGTGTTATTATTTTCTCTGAAACAACATACAAAATGTAGCTCATGTCAAGCTATATGTGTTTTTGTCTTCAATGGTATTGTTTTTGGTGAGGCCAAGTAATGTAGCAAAAACTTAATCGTCGTAAATTAGACAGACTTTAAGCGAGCATCCATGTTTTTTTCTGATTTTGTCTAGCTGCAACGACTTGAGTGAATATGTAGTTACAGTCTTGTATTTCAGTCCCAAAACTAACGTCAATTTTAGTTATTTGTTTCCCCTCATGCAACAGTTCTGTGCCTAGCAAGTATGAGTAGACCATACTATTTGTTTACCTCGTGCTCTATTGTTTGGTATATTCTATTGATTAGAGTTGAATGCTGACACATCTATGAGCTAGTAATATGTAGTTATGAGTGAGTAAAATTGTTAAAACAATCAAATTGCAATGAGTAGCTGCTGTCAGCGCATTTGAGTTATGTAATGCCTTCATAGCTGATGCATCTACAAAAGACCTGTAATTGTTATATATACAGAAGTTGTCTGCTCTCAACTGTCCTCCATATACTGGTGTATACCATGCTAATGCTGTGGGTAATTAGTTGTAGCTTTGCTACTGTCACCTGCCTGTTGAAGTATGGACTCTCCTGGTTGTTCTGTGCTATGGAACGCAACGATTTACATCCTGTTACACTTTCGATTATAGAAATACACGACGCAGTGGATTCAGACCAACCATGCAAGCGTATCAGCATGTGATGGCATTGGCATTGGAACAGCTTGTTATGGAGGTGAGGCTGTCTCTATTTATCTGATCATTCTAAATGCCCTTTTTGTGTTTATAAAACTGACTGCTTGAGGGTGTTTCTCCTGTGGGTGGTACAGTCCTGTACACTGCCCATGTATGTGGGTTTGTGGAGGACACATCCTAAAAACAATGGAAAAATAATTAACAGTAACAATGTCTGAATCGTTTTATTTATTTCGTTTTCGCTTGTGCTGAAAAATTCTCTGGGACCTTCAGAAAGTTTATCATCTAGAAAATTGAATTGTGGTTTATCATCTCAAACCAAAAGTCAAATAGCCATGGTTGCAGCAACAAAGATAACAACCTCTTACGGTTGTTTTTTTGGAGTTGTCTGTCTGTGCCAGGAGCAAACAACTTCAGATTTTGCAACCTAATATATTATTTTAAGAAGTTGTGGTTGTTGCTCTCCTGTCTTTGTGATATATAATGTAACATTGTTTATTCCTATTCTAACCATTACCTACTGGGAAAGCTACAATGTGATTGCATCATTTTCTAGCTCTTCAAGTTTTGTCTATCAATTATTGTTGAAATGCAACAAGTTTATGTACTGCAGGTTGTAACAAAAACTTGCATGGACATATAGCTAGCTAGCACTCATTTGGGTATTACTACTGCTGTCCAATGTGTACTTGTACTTTGTGATAAGTCACAGTATTATTTTGAATTTTAGTTTCTCATCTTGTCTGCTATGTAACACTTCGTTTTATGGCGACAAAGCGAATTCCACATTTGTTACAATTTTCTTGTGTCAGTTGACTATTCATGTAACCAAACACATTCTAACCTTAGCCTTTCACATTCTTCCATTGGTGTAACTAGCTGAAACTGATATGGTGCATAATTATTGGGAGTTGTCTGCTCATCATACAATTCTAGGAAGCTTGCACTAATTTTATAGTAACTTTTCATTGACTCATAAAATTTCAGTTGCTGTCATGTATGTATGGAGTTGTAGTGTGCGCTCTGTTCTCTCTCATTTAATTCAATTGTTGAATGTCCATGGCAACTTCATGCCTATTCTATTGAACTAAACATAGACATATACTATGTGGATTATTCATTGTTCTTTTGTACAACTCGGTTTTTTTTGGCCGTATCATGTCAACCTGTGTCATTGACAATACTATTAGCGTGGAATCCGTGTCGATGCCAATTACTTTCTATTTTATATTTTTGTTAATGTTTTTATAACTTATGTCAAGTCTTCCATAATTCAAACCATCATTTGCTCCTAATTTTGAGTAAAGCTTTTGCCTATCAATGTTTGATATAGATGAGGAAATGTTTTTTCCATTACTTTAGCATTTGTTGCCATTAAACATCAGCTGATTTATTTGTTGCAGGTACTAGCAGCTTACGGTAGTTGAAGCAAGAACCATTCAAGTTACAGCCCAGCCCGCTGGATTATTGTACTGCTTGTCCCACATTGCTTTGTTGTTGTTACCATTTGACACGATGTAACTTTTGTTGCTTGCAATTTGTAGTCACTCAACATTCTGATCATACATGAATTGCACAAAAATTTAGCTCTTGCTGTAGGAGTTGTTACCCCTTGCATATTGTCACGGGACATTACGTAGTAGTAGACAACTCCAACTTCAACAATCATCTCTTTACTGATATCGATTTATAACTTGTAATATTTGTTGGTTTTGAATTTCAATGCTGCCAATAATTTTAAATATGGATGAATCAAGTATATAGAGTATTACCGATGGTTAATCTTTCCAGCTTGATTAATCATAGCATATGTTATAGAAATTGCCAATCATTCATATGGATTAAACGTGCAATATATCAGTGCCAGCTATCCTATCCGTAATGAACGTTTTTACATGTAATCAGTTGCTCTGAATTCAGTATGCAAGGATTTTTTTATGTCAATTTTGGAAATCTGGCATACCCAGGGCATAAGTTAATTTGTCGAAGGTTTTTGTATCGTATGTTCAAGTTACTTGGAGTTGTCTTCTAACGAATGCTATTAAGGTAAGTGGAAGCGACTCCCAAAATTCTATAACAGGTCCCAATTACCATTTTTAAAACCACTTTGGTTTGGCATCAAAGAAAGAGACAGGGAACCTCTATAATGTCAACAAGCAGAATTAAATTCTGCTACAGTTTTATTACAACAATTAGAATTGTCTGTATGTTTTTGAAAACAGTTGCGCAAAGCGCTGAAGTGAATGTTGACCCGATTGAGTAATACTCCGTAAGCAAATCCATTGTTCCATGGAATATGTTTTTACCTTTATTGCCCCACTGAATATTTGCTTTTCATCAAAGGCGATCTCATGCTAATAACACGCTGGAAATGACTGGCTTTTGTTCAGTTAGCATTTCCATTGAGTATACTTCTATTACAAACTTTTGAGGATAGCAACTTATTTTTATCATTCACTTGGTCCTGCAAGTTCCTGGTTTAATGTTTTCCACACGGAAAATGGGTGTGTATGTACTTATTAAGCGATATGTTGGCTGGAGTAATCTTCTCCTACTTTCACAGCAAACCTGGAGCAGACAACTTTTAATTTAGTTTTAGTATGCAGAATGTTAGCTAAATGATACCAATGTAGACTGACATGCTATCGATATTTGGTAGCGTAATCATTAATCCTGTTGCCAAACTGTTTTTTATTAAAAGGTACTGATGTTCAGCCGTTCATATTACAAGACGAATCAGAGGTAAACTTCATGAACTGCTCTTGTCCAGTTCTCAGTTACATTCCCAAGTGTGGAAATATTTTCTCTTGAAAAAGACTTTGCAATGGTCCCTTTCTTGAGGAACCATACGAGTAGCGATGTTTGAAGTGTTCCAGGACTGCTGATGAGTGCAAACGTGGTGGTGTAGAGGGTTGAGTGTGTGGTTGGAAATCTGAAGTATTGGGGTTCAATACTCACTTATGAATATCATTTTTTATTTTGTGTATTCTCTAAAATACTCTTGTTTTTGCTCGCAAACACAAATCAATATCTAGTGTTGAAATTGTTCTTTGTTTCCCAAACAGAGAACAATTTCAACAAAAAATTATTTTACGGAGGTCTACTGCGAACTGCTTCATACTGTGACCAGGTTTTCTCGAGAACCGTAATAGATAAAGCTACAAAGTTTTTTGCGACAGGATTGAAAGGCATGGGGACAAAAAATAAGTTGGTTTACGAAGTTATAGAACGTTCCAGAACATAACAATTTAGGTGCGAAAACAGGCGAAAATTTGTTTTTAAAAGCATCAAATTGGCCGAAGAAACGTAGACCCGATTGACGAAAAAATACCAAATTTTGAAAGATGGTGCATTTTGCTAACTTTCTGATTCGACATCATGACACGACATTAAAAAATCGTTCGGAAGCGGCCATCTTGGATTTTTGTGAAAATCACAGTTTTTAACATAAAACAGCTTCCCGTTAGAGAACCAACAGGCCGAAGTAGCTGAAGTTTGGAACAAACATGTGCCATAGAGTATCGAAGTACCATTTTGAACTTCGTAAGCGATCGCACAAAACCGTTTCAAGTTTTTCCATTTTCAAATTTGAAAATCTAAACAGAAACAGCAATTTTCAATGCTTTCCGAAACCAAAATGGAACTAATCAGCGAGAAGTAATTTATAAGGCAGCATAGCCCAATGCTTGAACTTTCTAAAATCAGTGACTTCAAGTGTCTCGCAATACCGGCGGCACAGCTATTCCATTTTCAGAAGAGGTCCTCCAAATGGAAAAATGACCATAACTCAGGGACGGTTACTCCGATTTGCATAAATTTTGCATGGTTGCGATCGCATTGTAACCGTCTTACAGATGAACATGCATCAAATTTCTGATCTTCAGCGGAAGAGTCAAAGCCCACACGGTTTTCAATGTGTGATCAAATTGTTCATTCTTTACTGTTTTCACCGCGGAAAAATTTTTCTCCACCGAAACTTTAGTGCAAACAGTATTCAGGTGACAAAGTGAACAAACCTGAAAAAAATTGAAAATATTCGATAAGTATTTAGCGATCTCCGAACCCAAAATACTTTTTTGTATGTAGGCCATACCACTTTCTTTTTATCTAAAGATGTTTATGAACCACATGCAACATCGCTAGGCGGGTAAATGGTTAACATTGTGACCTGCTGTTGACAGGGTTTGGGTTCGATTCCCAGGTAGAGATTTCTTTTTCGCATAAAAAACTATTGTCAGAAAAGAGGGGCCAAATTAGCATGAGTATATGTAGTATTGGGAGTGCATGTTGTATTGGCAGTTTTGAAATGTGTGCTTGTCTGGCCATGGCACCAAAAAAGCATCTGGGCACTTGAAAAAGCTGCTTTTTTGTAAAAATAAAGCTATCGCAAAACAATTGTCAGTTTGTACTAAACTGGATTGCGCATCAACAACATGTCTCTATAGCTCGATGGGTAAGTTTGGCACCTGTTGTTTCAAGAGTCCAGGTACGATTCCCAGTGGTGGAAGTCTTTTTCATGTAAAAACTCTTTGCAAGTACAATTTTACTACTAAGTATAATGTTTAGGAATATTGACTGTGTTAATATTGTCCTTTTCCGGTGAGTGGTTGGTGGTGTAGTTGGTGTTGTGCAAGAATCATCGCAACCAGTACAAGTGTTCAAATCCATTCAGTGTCATTTTTTATTTTATGTATTCTCTAAAATACTCTTGTCTTCACTCGTGAATACAATTTCATCTAGTTAGTATTTTAGAGAATCTAAAATACTATTGTTCTGCCTGGTTTTATTATTTTTTTTTTTTTTCTTCTTTCGCGCAAACCTTGCCGAACTCGGTCGAGTTTTTCTCAAGAACCGTTATAGATAGAGCTACAGAGTTTTTTGCTACACAGTCGTGAGGCATCGGGCCAACAAATAAGTTAGTTATGAAGTTACAGAACATTCCAGAACATCGCAATTCAAGTGCGAAATCAGGTAAAAAGTCGTTCTCAAAAGCATCAAAGTGACCAAAAAAACGGCGACCCGGTTGACGAAAAAATACCAAATTTTGAAAGATGGTGCATCTTGCTAACCTACTGATTCGACATCATGACACGACATTAAAACACCGTTCGGAAGCGGCCATCTTGGATTTTTGTGAAAATCACAGTTTTTAGCATAAAACAGCTTTTCGTTGGAGAACCAACAGGCCGAAGTAGCTGAAATTTGCAACAAACATGTGCCATAGTGTATCGATGTACCATTTTGAACTTCAAAGTGATCGCACAAAACCGTTTCAATTTTTTACATTTTCAAATTTGAAAATCTAAACAGAAACAGCACTTTTCAATGCTTTCCGAGACCAGAATGGAACTAGTCAGCGACAAGTAACTTATTAGGCAGCATAGCCCAATTCTTGAACTTTCTAAAAGTAGAGACTACAAGTTTCTCGCAATATCGTCGGCACAGCTATCCCATTTTTAAAAGAGGTCTTCCAAACGGAAAAATGACCATAACTCGGGGACGGTTACTCCGATTTGCATAAATTTTGCATGGTTGCGATCGCATTGTAACCGTCTTCCAGATAAACATCCGTCAATTTTCTAATCTTCGGTGAAAGAGTCAAAGCCCACACGGTTTTCAATGTGTGACGAAAATGTGCGTTATTTACTGTTTTCAACGCGGAAAAATTTTTCTCCTCCAAAACTTTAGCGCAAACAGTATTCAGGTGACAAATTGAACAAATCTGGAAAAAATTGAAAACATTCGATAAGTATTTAGCGATGTCCGAACCCAAAATATTTTTTTGTATGTAGGCCTCACCACCTTTTTTTTATCTTAAGCTGTTTATGAACTACAGTTAACATTGCTAGATGGCTAAATGGTCAAAATTGTGACCTGCTGTTGACAAGGTTCGGGTTCGATTCCCAGGTAGGGATTTCTTTTTCGCATAAAAAAACGGAGGGGCCAAATTAGCATGACTATATATAGTGACAGGAGTGCATGTTGTATTGGCAGTTGTGAAATGTGTGCTTGTCTGGTGATAGCACAAAAAAGCATCTGGGCACTTGAAAAAGCTGCTTTTTGTAAAAATAAAGCTATCGCAGAACAATTAGCAGTTTTGACTAAACTAGATTGTGCATCAACAACATGTCTCTATAGCTCGATGGTTAAGTTTGACACCTGTTGTTTCAAGAGTCCAGGGACGATTCCCAGTGGTGGAAGTTTTTTTCACGTAAAAATCCTTTGCAAGTACAATTTTACTACTAACTATAAGGTTTAAGAATATTGACTGTGTTAATATTATCCTCTTCCGGTAAGTGGTTGATGGAGTAGTTGGTGGAGTGTGTGATTCAATGCAGCCAGGTCAGGTGTTCAAATCCACTTGACATCAATTTTAATTTTTTATTCTCTAAAATACTCTTGTCTTCACTCGTGAATACAATTTCATCTAGTGTTGAAATTGTTCTTTGTTTCCCAAACAGAGAACAATTTCAACAAAATATTATTTTACGGAGGTCTACTGCGAACTGCTTAATACTGTGACCAGGTTTCCTCGAGAACCGTAATAGATAAAGCTACAAAGTTTTTTGCGACAGGATTGATAGGCATTGGGACAAAAAATAACCTGGTTTACAAAGTTATAGAACATTCCAGAACATCACAATTCAAGTGCGAAAACAGGTAACAAATCGTTTTCAAAAACATCAAAGTGGCTGAAAAAACGTGGACCCGATTGGCGAAAAAATATCAAATTTTGAAAGATGGTGCATTCCGCTAAGATTCTGATTCGACACCATGACACGATGTTAAAAAGTTGTTCGGAAGCGGCCATCTTGGATTTTCAAGAAAAACCTGTTTTCAGCACAAAACAGCTTCCCGTTAGAGAACCAACTGGCCGATTCAGCTGAAACTTGGTGCAAAGGTGTAATATAGTGTATCGGTGTACCATTTTGGAATTCAGCGCGATTGTGCAAAACCATCTCAAGTTTTTTCATTTTTCATTTTTAAAACCTCAATAAAGACACTACTTTTCACCGCTTTCCCAAACAAGAACAAAACCTGTTAGAAGAAAAATGGAAATTTGATTTCATAGACCTATGCGGCGTCTGTCAAAAAGTTGACGTTCCAAAGTCATCGCAAGATTGCGAACACAGCTATTCCATTTCCAAAATGGGACCTCGAAATCAAATTATGGCTATAACTCAAGAACAGAAGATCCGATCACTTTACTTTTTTCGCCAAAGAGTTCTCCTCAAAACAGGCTTTTAGAAAAGTGGTCATTTGTTACCACTCTTTGCTGGCAAAACCTCGATCTCTGCATGAATAATGTAACTATCGTATGATACATATGAAAAGCAAGCCCCTTTTTATTGACAAGTAAAACAATGCAATTGTCAAGTACGCTTATGGGCATTCTGGTTAGCACTTTGACCTGTTACTTGTAGGGTCTGGGTACGATCCCCGATTGTGGAATACCTTTTTTACTTGATATATAATTAAACAAATCTTTTCAATGATAACTGTGATGCTTAACATTATTCAGGTGGTTTCAATGTGTTTCTTCATGGAAAGTGCAGTGGTGTAGTTGGTTGAGTGTGCGTCTTTACTACTTAGGTACTGGGGCTCAAATCCGGTGTGATTTTTTTGGGTATTTATTCTCTAAAATACTCTTGTCTTCACTCGTGAATACAATTTCATCTAGTTAGTATTTTAGAGAATCTAAAATACTATTGTTATTGCTGGTTTTATTATTATTATTATTATTATTTTTTTTTTTTTTCTTCTTTCGCGGTGAACTCGATCGCACTCTTGCCACATTTTCTCAAGAACCGTAATAGATACAGCTACATAGTTTTTTGCGAAAAAATCAGTAGGCATCGGGACAAAAAATAAGTTGGTTTACAAGGTGACAGAATCTTCCGGAACATCGCAATTCAGGTGCGAAATTGGGTAAAAAGCCGTTTTCAAAAGCATCAAAGTGGCTGACAAAACGTAGACTCGATTGATGAAAAAATACCAATTTTTGAAATATGGTGCATTTCGCTCACCTTCTGATTCGACATCACGACACGTCATTAAAAAATCGCTCGGAAGCGGCCATCTTGGATTTTTGTGAAATTCACAGTTTTTAGCATAAAACAGCTTCCCGTTAGAGAACCAACAGGCCGAATTAGCTGAAATTTGCAACAAACATGTGCCATAGTGTATCGATGTACCATTTTGAACTTCAAAGTGATCGCACAAAACCGTTTCAAGTTTTTACATTTTCAAATTTGAAAATCTAAACAGAAACAGCACTTTTCAATGCTTTCCGAGACCAAAATGGAACTAGTCAGTGACAAGTAACTTATTAGGCAGCATAGCCCAATTCTTGAACTTTCTAAAAGTAGAGACTACAAGTTTCTCGCAATACCGGCGGCACAGCTATCCCATTTTCAAAAGAGGTCTTCCAAACAGAAAAATGACCATAACTCGGGGACGATTACTCCGATTTGCATAAATTTTGCGTGGTTGCGATCGCATTGTAACCGTCTTTCAGCTGAACATGCGTCAAATTTCTGATCTTTGGCGAAAGAGTCAAAGCTCACACAATTTTCAATGTGTGACAAAAGTGTTCGTTATTTACTGTTTTCACTGCGGAAAAACTTTTTGCCTTCAAAACTTTAGCACAACTAGTATACAGGTGACCAACTGAACAGCTCTAAGAAAAAAAAAAATTTTTTTAACAGTATTCAGCGACGTCCGCACCCCAAATTAGTTTTTTGTATGTAGGCCATGCCACCATGTTTTTTATCTTAAGCTGTTTATGAACCACATTCAACATTGCTAGATGGCTAAATGGTTAACATTGTGACCTGCTGTTGACAGGGTTCAGGTTCGATTCCCAGGTAAGGACTTCTTTTTCATCTAAAAACAATTATTGTCAGAAGGGAGGAGCCAAGTTAGCAAAAGCATATATAGTAACAGGAGTGCATGTTGTATTGGCAATGGTGAAGCGTGTGTTTGTGTGGCTCCAGCACAAAAAAAGCATCAAGGCAGCTTCAAAAAGCTGCTTTTTTTGCAAAAATGAAGCTATCAAAAAACAGTCGTCAGGTTGTACTAAATTAGATTGCACAACTGCAGCATGTCTCTATAGCTGGATGGCTAAGGTGGTTGCCTGCTGTTTTAGTGGTCCAGGTACGACTCCCAGTGGTGGAAACTTTTTTCACGTGAAAAGTGTTTGCGAATATAACTTTACTGAGACGTACAATGTTTAGGAATAATGACGGTGTTACAATTGTGCTTTTCCAGTGAGAGGTTGATGGAGTAGTGGTCGAGTGTGTGATTTAACGCTACCAGTACAGGTGTTCAATTCCCTTGTGACATTATTGTTATTATTGATTCTCTAAAATACTCTTGTTTTTGCTCGCAAACACAAATCAATATCTAGTGTTGAAATTGTTCTTTGTTTCCCAAACAAAGAACAATTTCAACAAAATATTATTTTACGGAGGTCTACTGCGAACTGGTTAATACTGTGACCAGGTTTTCTCGAGAACCGTTATAGATAGAGCTACAGAGTTTTTTGCGACACACTCGTGAGGCATCGGGCCAAAAAATAAGTTGGTTTACAAAGTTATGGAACATTCCAGAACATCACAATTCAAGTGCGAAAACAGGTAACAAATCGGTTTTAAAAGCATCGAATTGGCTGAAAAAACGTAGACCCGATTGACGAAAAATTACCAAATTTTGAAAGTTGGTGCATTTCGCTAACTTTCTGATTCGACATTATGACACGACGTTGAAAAGTCGTTCGGAAGCGGCCATCTTGGATTTTTGTGAAAATCTTAGTTTTTAGCATAAAACAGCTTCCCGTTAGAGAACCAACAGGCCGACTTAGCTGAAATTTGCAACAAACATGTGCCATAGTGTATCGATGTACAGTTTTGAACTTCAAAGCGATCGCGCAAAACTGTTTCAAGTTTTTACATTTTCAAACTTAAAAATCTGAACAAAAGCAGCACTTTTCAATGCTTTCCGAGACCAGAATGGAACTAGTCAGCGACAAGCAACTTATTAGGCAGCATAGCCTAATGCTTGAATTTTCTAAAAGTAGAGATTACAAGTTTTTTGCAATACAGCCAACACAGCTATCCCATTTTCAAAAGAGGTCTTCCAAACGGAAAAAAGACCATAACTCGGGGACGGTTACTCCGATTTGCATAAATTTTGCATGGTTGCGATCGCATTGTAACTGTCTTTCAGATGAACATCCGTCAATTTTCTAATCTTTGGTGAAAGAGTCAAAGCCCACACGGTTTTCAATGTGTGACAAAAATGTTCGTTGTTTACCGTTTTCACCGAGGAAAAATTTTTCTCCTCCAAAACTTTAGCACAAACAGTATTCAGGTGACAAATTGAACAAATCTGAAAAAAATTGAAAATATTCGATAAGTATTTAGCGATGTCCGAAACCAAAATAGTTTTTTGTATGTAGGCCATACCACCTTCTTTTTTATCTTAGGCTGTTTATGAATCACATTCAACATTGCTAGATGGCTAAGTGTTTACATTGTGTCCTGCTGTTAACAGGGTTAGGGTTCGATTCCCAGGTAGGGATTTCTTTTTTGCCTAAAAATAATTATTGTCAGAAGGAAGGAGCCAAGTCAGCAATGAGTAAGTATATGTAGTAACGGGACTGCATGTTGTATTGGCAATTGTGAAGCGTGTGTTTGTGTGGCTCCAGCAAAAGAAAGCTTCAAGGCAGCTTCATAAAGCTGCTTTTTTGCAAAAAGAAAGCTATCAAAAACCAGTCGTCAGCTTGTACTAAATTAGATTGCTCAGCAGCAACATGTCTCTATAGCTGGATGGCTACGGTGGTTGCCTGCCGTTTTAGAGGCCCAGGTACGATTCCCCGTGGTGGAATTTTTTTTCACATGAAAAGTGTTTGCAAGTATAACTTTACTGAGATGTATAATGTTTAGGAATAATGACGGTGTTACAATTGTGCCTTTTCAGTGAGAGGTTGGTGGAGTAGTTGGTGGGGTGTGTGATTTAACGCTGCCAGTACAGGTGTTCAATTCCCATGTGACATTATTGTTATTATTGATTCTCTAAAATAATCTTGTTTTTGCTCGCAAACACAAATCAATATCTAGTGTTGAAATTGTTCTTTGTTTCCCAAACAGAGAACAATTTCAACAAAATATTATTTTACGGAGGTCTACTGCTGACTGCTTAATACTGGGGCCAGGTTTTCTTGAGAACCGTTATAGATAAAGCTACAGAGTTTTTTGCGACAGGATTGATAGGCATCGGGACAAAAAATAAGTTGGTTTACAAAGTTATAGAACATTCCAGAACTGCGCAATTCAGGTGCGAAAACAGGTAAAATTTTGTTTTTAAAAGCATCAAAGTGGCCGAAAAAACGTAGACCCGATTGACGGAAAAAATCCAAATTTTGAAAGATGGTGCATTTCGCTAATTTTCTGATTCGACATCATGACACGACGTTAAAAAGTTGTTCGGAAGCGGCCATCTTGGATTTTTGTGAAAATCACAGTTTTTAACATAAAACAGCTTCCCGTTAGAGAACCAACAGGCCGAAATAGCTGAAATTTGCAACAAACATGTGCCATAGTGTATCGATGTACCATTTTGAACTTCAAGGCAAACGCACAAAACCGCTTCAAGTTTTTTCATTTTTCATTTTTAACATCTCAATAAAGACACTACTTTTCATCGCTTTCCCAAATAAGAACAAAATCTGTTAGAAGAAAAATGAAAATTTGACTTTATAGAACTATGAGGCGTCTTTCAATAATTTGACGTTCCATAGTCATCGCAAGATCGACAACACAGCTATTCCATTTCGAAAATGGGACCTCGAAATTAAATTATGGCTATAACTCAAGAACCGAAGATCTGATCACTTTACTTTTTTCGCCAAAGAGTTCCCCTCAAAACAGGCTTTCAGAAAAGTGGTCATTTGTTACCACTCTCCGCTCGAAAATCTTCGATCTCTGCATGAATATTCTAACTGTCGTATGATACATATGAAAAGAAGCCCCTTTTTATTGACAAGTAAAGCAATGCAATTGTCAAGTACGCTTATGGGCATTCTGGTTAGCACGTTGACCTGTCGCTTGTAGGATCTGGGTACGATCCCTGGTTGTGGAGTACCTTTTTTACTTGATACATAATTGAACAAATCTTTTCAGTGATAACTGTGATGCTTAACATTATTCAGGTGGTTTCAAGGTGTTTTGTCATGGAAAGTGTAGTGGTGTAGTTGGTTGAGTGTGTGTCTTTACTACTTAGGAACTGGGGCTCAAATCCAGTGTGACTTTTTTTGAGTATTCATTCTCTAAAATACTCTTGTTTTTGCTCGCAAACACAAATCAATATCTAGTTAGTATTTTAGAGAATCTAAAATACTATTGTTCTTCCTTCTTTTTTTTTTCTTATTCTTATTATTCTTTCGCGCAAACGTTGCCGAACTCTGTCGAGTTTTTCTCAAGAACCGTTAGAGATAGAGCTAAAATTTTTGTTGCGACCCGATTAATAGGCATTGGGACAAAAAGTAAGTTGGTTTGAAAGTTACAGAACATTCCAGAACATCACAGTTCAAGTGCGAAAACAGGTAAAAAATCGTTTTTCTAGACATCAAAGTGGCCGAAGAAACGCAGACGCGATTGACGGAAAAATACCAAATTTTGAAAGATGGTGCATTTTGCTAACCTTCTGATTCGACATCATGACACGTCGTTAAAATATTGTTCGGAAACGGCCATCTTGGATTTTTTGTGAAAATCACAGTTTTTAGCATAAAATAGCTTCCTGTTAGAGAACCAATAGGCCAAACTACCTGAAATTTGCAACAAACGTGTGCCATAGTGTATCAATGTACCATTTTGAACTTCAAAGCGATGGCACAAAACCGTTTCAAGTTGTTCTATTTTAAAATTTGAAAATCTAAACAGAAACAGCACTTTTCAATGCTTTCCGAGACCAGAATCAAACTAGTCAGCGACAAGTAATTTATAACGCAGCATAGCCCAATGCTTGAAATTTCTAAAATCGGTAACTTCAAGTTTCTCGCAATACCGCCAACACAGCTATCCCATTTTCAAAAGAGGTCTTCCAAACGGAAAAATGACCATAACTCGGGAACGGTTACTCCGATTCGCATAAATTTTGCGTGGTTGCGATCGCATTACAACCGTCTTTCAGATTGACACCCGTCAAGTTTGTGATCTTTGGTGAAAGAGTCAAAGCCCACACGGTTTTCAATGTGTGACGAAAGTGTTCGTTAGTTACTGTTTTCACCGCGGAAAAATTTTTCTCCCTCAAAACTTTAGCACAAACAATATTCAGGTGACAAATTGAACAAATCTGAAAAAAATTGAAAATATTCGACAAGTATTTAGCGATGTCCGAACCCAAAATAGTTTTTTGTATGTAGGCCATACCACTATTGCTTTTTTGTTGAGCTGTTTATGAATCATATTCAGCATTGCTAGATGGCTAAATGGTTAACATCGTGACCTGCATCGACAGGGTTTGGGTTCGATTCCCAGGTAGGAAATTCTTTTTCGCATAAAAAAACTATTGTCAGAAGAGAGGAGCCAGGTTAGCATGAGTATATGTAGGAACGGCAGTGCATGTTGCATTGGCAATTGTGAAGCGGGTGCTTGTGTGGCTCCAGCACAAAATAGCATCAAGGCAGCTTCAAAAAGCTGTTTTTTTGCAAAAATAAAGCTATCGAAAAACAGTTGTCAGTTTGTACTAAATTAGATTGCACATCAGCAACATGTCCCTATAGCTCGATGGCTAAGGTGGTTGCCTGCGGTTTTAGGGGACCAGGTACGATTCCCGGTGGTGCAAACTTTTTTCACATGAAAAGTGTTTGCAAGTACAACTTTACTGCTTAATATAATGTTTAGGAATAATGAGGGTGTCAAAAACATGCTGTTTCAGTCAGAGGTTGATGGCGTAGTTGGTGTTGTGCAAGAATCACTGCAGCCAGTACAGGTGTTCAAATCCAGTCAGTGTCATTTGTAATTTTATTGATTCTCTAAAATACTCTTGTTTTTGCTCGCAAACACAAATCAATATCTAGTTAGTATTTTAGAGAATCTAAAATACTATTGTTCTGCCTGGTTTTATTATTATTATTATTTTTTTTTTTCTTCTTTCGCGGCGAACTTGACCGAACTTGGTTAAATTTTTCTCAAGAACCGTTAGAGATAGAACTACAAAGTTTTTTGCGACACAATTGTGAGGCATCGGGCCAACAAATAAGTTAGTTATGAAGTGACAGAACATTCCAGAACATCGCAATCCAGGTGCGAAAACAGGTAAAAAATCGTTTTCGAAAGCATCAAATTGGCTGAAAAAACGTAGACCCGATTGACGAAAAAATACCAAATTTTTAAAGATGGTGCATTTTGCTAACTTTCTGATTTGACATCATGACACGACATTAAAAAATCGTTCGGAAGCGGCCATCTTGGATTTTTGTGAAAATCACAGTTTTTAGCATAAAACAGCTTCCCGTTAAAGAACCAACAGGCCGAATTAGCTGAAATTTGCAACAAACATGTGCCATAGTGTATCGATGTACCAATTTGAACTTCAAAGCGATCGCACCAAACTGTTTCAAGTTTTTACATTTTCAAACTTGAAAATCTAAACAGAAACAGCAATTTTCAACGCTTTCCGAGACCAGAATGGAACTAGTCAGCGACAAGTAACTTATGAGGCAGCATAGCCCAATGCTTGAACTTTCTAAAAGTAGAGACTAAAAGTTTCTCGCGAAATTGCCAAAACAGCTATCCCATTTTCAAAAGAGGTTTTCCAAACGGAAAAACGAACGTAACTCGGGGACGGTTACTCCGATTTGCCTAAATTTTGCGTGGTTGCGATCGCATTATAACAGTCTTTCAGATAAAGATTCGTCAAGTTTGTGATCTTTGGTGAAAGAGTCAAAGCCCACACGGTTTTCAATGTGTGACAGAAATGTTCGTTATTTGCTGTCTTCACCGCAGAAAAATTTTTCTCCTTTAAAACTTTATGGCAAACAGTATTCAGGTGACAAATTGAACAAATCTGAGAAAAATTGAAAATATTGGATAAGTATTTAGCGATGTCCGAACCCAAAATATTTTTTTGTATGTAGGCCATTCCACCTTCTTTCTTATCTTAATCTGTTTATGAACTACGTTCAACATTGCTAGATGGCTTAATGGTTAATATTGTGACATGCTGTTGACAGGGTTCGGGTTCGATTCCCAGGTGAGGATTTCTTTTTCGCATAAAAAACTTATTGTCAGAAGAGAGGAGCCAAGTTAGCATGAGTATATGTAGTAACGGGAGTGCATGTTGCATTGGCAGTTGTGAAATGTGTGCTTGTCCGGCCATAGCACAAAAAAAGCATCTGGGCGTTTGAAAAAGCTGCTTTTTTGTAAAAATAAAGCTATCGCAGAACAATTGTCAGTTTGTACTAAACTAGATTGGGCATCAACAACATGTCTCTATAGCTGGATGGCTAAGGTGGTTGCCTGCTGTGTTAGGGGTCCAGGTATGATTCCCAGTGGTGAAAACTTTTTTGACGTGAAAAGTGTTTGCAAGTACAACTTTACTGCATAATATAATGTTTAGGAATAATGAGGGTGTCAAAAACATGCTGTTTCAGTCAAAGGTTGATGGTGTAGTTGGGGTTATACAAGAATCACCGCAGCCAGTACAGGTGTTCAAATCCATTCAGTGTCGTTTCTTTTTTTAAATTTGATTCTCTAAAATACTCTTGTTTTTGCTCGCAAACACAAATCAATATCTAGTGTTGAAATTGTTCTTTGTTTCCCAAACAATTTCAACAAAATATTATTTTACGGAGGTCTACTGCGAACTGCTTAATACTGTGACCAGATTTTCTCGAGAACCGTAATAGATAAAGCTACAAAGTTTTTTGTACCAGGATTGATTGGCATCAGGACAAAAAATAAGTTGATTTACGAAGTTATAGAACATTCCAGAACATCACAATTTAGGTGCGAAAATAGGCGAATAATCGTTTTTCAAAGCGTCTAAGTGACCAAAAAAATGCAGACCAGATGGACGAAGAAAGTACGAAATTTGGAAAGATGGTGCATTCCGCTAACATTTTGATTCGACACCATGACACGATGTTAAAAAGTCGTTCGGAAGCGGCCATCTTGGATTTTCAAGAAAAACCCGTTTTCAGCACAAAACAGCTTCCCATTAAAGAACCAACAGGCCGATTCAGCTGAAACTTGAAGCAAAGGTGTAATATAGTGTATTGGTGTACCATTTCGGAATTCAGCGCGATCGTGTGAAACCATCTCAAGTTTTTTCATTTTTCATTTTTAAGATTTAAATAAAGACACTAACTTTCATCGCTTTCCCAAACAAGAACAAACCCTGTTAGAAGAAAAATGAAAACTTGACTTTATAGAACCATGCGGCGTCTTTTAAAACTTTGACGTCCGAAAGTCATCGCAAGATCGCCAACACAGCTATTTCTATTCGAAAATGGGACCTCGAAATCAACTCTAATCAACTATAACTCAAGAACCAAAGATCCGATCACTTTACTTTTTTCGCCAAAGAGTTCCCCTCAAAACAGGCTTTCAGAAAAGTGGTCATTTGTCACCACTCTTCGCTGGCAAAACCTCGATCTCTGCATGAATAATCTATGATACATATGAAAAGCAAGCCCCTTTTTATTGACTAGTAAAACAATACAATTGTCAAGTACGCTTATGGGCATTCTGGTTAGCACTTTGACCTGTTGCTTGTAGGGTCTGGGTACGATCCCCGGATGTGGAGTAACTTTTTTACTTGATACATATTTGAACATATCTTTTCAATGATGCTTAACATCATTCAGGTGGTTTCAATGTGCTTTGTCATAAAAAATGTAATGGTGTAGTTGGTTGTGTGTGTGTCTTAACTAGTTAGGTACTGGGGTTCAAATCCCGCGTGACTTTTTTTTGTGGTATTTATTCTCTAAAATACTCTTGTCTTCACTCGTGAATACAATTTCATCTAGTGTTGAAATTGTTCTTTGTTTCCCAAACAGAGAACAATTTCAACAAAATATTATTTTACGGAGGTCTACTGCGAACTGCTTAATACTGTGACCAGGTTTCCTCAAGAACCGTAATAGATAAAGCTACAAAGTTTTTTGCGACAGGATTGATAGGCATTGGGACAAAAAATAAGCTGGTTTACGAAGTTATAGAACATTCCAGAACATCACAATTCAAGTGCGAAAACAGGTAACAAATCGTTTTAAAAAACATCAAAGTGGCTGAAAAAACGTGGACCCGATTGGCGAAAAAATATCAAATTTTGAAAGATGGTGCATTCCGCTAACATTCTGATTCGACACCATGAACGATGTTAAAAATATGTTCGGAAGCGGCCATCTTGGGTTTTCAAGAAAAATTCGTTTTCAGCACAAAACAGTTTCCCGTTAGAGAACCAACTGGCCGATTCAGCCGAAACTTGGTGCAAAGGTGTGATATAGTGTATCGGTGTACCATTTTGGAACTCAGCGCGATCGTGCAAAACCATCTCAAGTTTTTTCATTTTTCATTTTTAAAATCTCAATAAAGACACTACTTTTCATCGCTTTCCCAAACAAGAACAACACTTGTTAGAAGAAAAATGAAAGTTTGACTTCATAGAACTCTGCGGCGTCTTCCAAAAATCTGGCGTTCCAAAGTCATCGCATGATCGCCAACACAGCTTTTCCATTTCGAAAATGGGACCTTGAAATCAAATTATGGCTATAATTCAAGAACCGAAGATCCGATCACTTCACTTTTTTCGCCAAAGAGTTCCCCTCAAAACAGGCTTTCAGAAAAGTGGTCATTTGTTACCACTCTTTGCTGGCAAAACCTTGATCTCTGCATCAATACTCTAACTGTCGTATGATACATATGAAAAGCAAGCCCCTTTTTATTGACAAGTAAAACAATGCAATTGTCAAGTACGCTTATGGGCATTCTGGTTAGCAATTTGACCTGTTGCTTGTAGGGTCTGGGCACGATCGGCGGTTGTGGAATACCTTTTTTTACTTGATACATAATTAAACAAATCTTTTCAATGATGACTGTGATGCTTAACATTATTCAGGTGGTTTCAATGTGTTTCTTCATGGAAAGTGTAGTGGTGTAGTTGGTTGAGTGTGCGTCTTTACTACTTAGGTACTGGGGCTCAAATCCGGTGTGATTTTTTTTGGGTATTTATTCTCTAAAATACTCTTGTTTTTGCTCGCAAACACAAATCAATATCTAGTGTTGAAATTGTTCTTTGTTTCCCAAACAGAGAACGATTTCAACAAAATATTATTTTACGGAGGTCTACTGCGAACTGCTTAATACTGTGACCAGGTTTTCTCAAGAACCGTAATAGATAGAGCTACAATTGTTTTTGTGACGCGATTGATAGGCATCGGGACAAAAAATAAGTTGGTTTACAAAGTTATAGAACATTCCAGAACATCACAATTTAGGTGCGAAAACAGGCGAAAAATCGTTTTTCAAAGCATCAAAGTGACCAAAAAGACGCAGACGCGATTGACGAAAAAATACGAAATTTTGAAAGATGGTGCATTTTGTTTACCTTCTGATTCGACATCATGACACGTTGTTAAAAAATTGTTCGGAAACGGCCATCTTGGATTTTTGTGAAAATCACAGTTTTTAGCATAAAACAGCTTCCCGTTAGAGAACCAACTGGCCAAAGTAGCTGAAGTTTGGAACAAACATGTGCCATAGAGTATCGATGTACCAGTTTGAACTTCAAAGCGATCGCATAAAACCGTTTCAAGTTTTTCCATTTTCAAATTTGAAAATCTAAACAGAAACAGCAATTTTCAATGCTTTCCGAAACCAGAATGGAACTAATCAGCGACAAGTAATTTATAAGGCAGCATAGCCCAATGCTTGAGCTTTCTAAAATCAGTGACTTCAAGTGTTTCGCAATACCGGCGGCACAGCTATTCCATTTTCAGAAGAGGTCTTCCAAATGGAAAAATGACCATAACTCGGGGACGGTTACTCCGAATTGCATAAATTTTCCATGGTTGCGATCGTATTGTAACCGTCTTTTAGATGAACATCCGTCAATTTTCTTATCTTTGGTGAAAGAGTCAAAGCCCACACGATTTTCAATGTGTGACAAAAATGTTCGTTGTTTACCGTTTTCACGGCGGAAAAATTTTTCTCCTCCAAAACATCAGCGCAAACAGTATTCAGGTGACAAATTGAACAAATCTGAAAAAAATTGAAAATATTTGATAAGTATTTAGCGATGTCCGCAACCAAAATAGTTTTTTGTATGTAGGCCATACCACCCTCGTTTTTATCTTAGGCTGTTTATGAAACACACTTAACATTGCTAGATGGCTAAATGGTTAACATTGTGACCTGCTGTTGACAGGGTTCGGGTTCGATTTCCAGGTAGGGATTTCTTTTTCGCATAAAAAAACTCTTGTCAGAACGGAAGGGCCAAGTTAGCATGACTATATATAGTGACGGGAGTGCATGCTGTATTGGCAGTTGTGAAATGTGTGCTTGTCTGGCCATAGCACAAAAAAGCATCTGGGCACTTGAAAAAACTGCTTTTTGTAAAAATAAAGCTATCGCAGAACAATTGGCAGCTTGGACTAAACTAGATTGTGCATCAACAACATGTCTCTATAGCTCGATGGCTAAGTTTGACACCTGTTGTTTCAAGGGTCCAGGTACGATTCCCATTGGTGGAAGTTTTTTTCACGTAAGATGTCTTTGCAAGTACAATTTTACTACTAACTATAATGTTTAAGAATATTGACTGTGTTAATACTGTCCTTTTCCAGTGAGTGGTTGATGGAGTAGTTGGTGGAGTGTGTGATTCAATGCAACCAGGTAAAGTGTTCAAATCCACTTGACATCAATTTTAACTTTTTATTCTCTAAAATACTCTTGTCTTCACTCGTGAATACAATTTCATCTAGTGTTGAAATTGTTCTTTGTTTCCCAAACAGAGAACAATTTCAACAAAATATTATTTTACGGAGGTCTACTACGAACTGGTTAGTACTGTGACCACTTTTTCTCAAGAACCGTGATAGATAAGGCTACAATTTTTTTTGCGACGCAATTGATAGGCGTCGAGACAAAAAATAAGTTGGTTTACAAGGTGACAGAATCTTCCAGAACATCACAATTCGGGTGCGAAATCGGGTAAAAAGCTGTTTTCAAAAGCATCAAAGTGACCAAAAAAACCGAGACCCAATTGATGAAAAATTACGAGTTTTTAAAAGATGGTGCATTTTGCTCATCTTCTGATTCGACATCATGACACGTCAATAAAAAACTGTTCGGAAGCGGCCATCTTCGATTTTTACAAAAAACTCGTTTTCAGCAAAAAACAGCTTCCAGTTAAAGAACCAACATGCCGATTTAGCTGAAACTTAGTGCGAAGGTGTAAAAGAGTATATTGATGTACCATTTTGGAATTCAATGCGATCAGGCAAAACTATCTCAAGTTTTTACATTTTTCATTTTTAAAATCTCAATATAAACACCAATTTTCATAGCTTTGCTGTTCGAAGATGAAACGGGTTAGAAACAATTTTCAAGTTAGAGCTAATAGACCTATGCGTTTTGTTTTGAAAATTTGACAATTCAAAGTCATCACATGATCGCAAACACAGCTATTTTATTTCGAAAATGGGACCTCAAAATCAAATTATGGCTTTAACTCAAGAACCAAAGATAAGATCACTTTACTTTTCTCGCCAAATAGTTCCCCTAAAAACATGCTTTTAGAAAAGTGGTCATTTGTCACCACTCTTTGCTGGACAAACCGCGAGCTCTGGATGAATAAGCTAACTGTCGTATGATTTACCTGAACAGCAAGCCCTTTTTAATGACAAGTAGAACAATACAATTGTCAAGTACGCTTATGGGCATTCTGGTTAACACTTTGACCTGTTGCTTGTAGGGTCTGGGTACGATCCCTGGTTGTGGAGTACTTTTTTTACTTGATACATAATTAAACAAATCTTTTCAATGATAACTGTGATGCTTAACATTATTCAGGTGGCTTCAATGAGTTTTGTCATGGAAAGTGTAGTGGTTTAGTTGGTTGAGTGTGTGTCTTTACTACTTAGGTACCGGGGTTCGAATCCCGTGTGACTTCTTTTTTTGGGGTATTTATTCTCTAAAATACTCTTGTTTTTGCTCGCAAACACAAATCAATATCTAGTGTTGAAATTGTTCTTTGTTTCCCAAACAGAGAACAATTTCAACAAAATATTATTTTACGGAGGTCTACTGCGAACTGCTTAATACTGTGACCAGGTTTCCTCGAGAACCGTAATAGATAAAGCTACAAAGTATTCTGCGACAGGATTGATAGGCATCGGGACAAAAAATAAGTTGGTTTACAAAGTTATAGAACATTCCAAAACATTGCAATTCAAGTGCAAAAACAGGTAACAAATCGTTTTCGAAAGCATCAATATGACCAAAAAAACGGAGACCCGATTGACGAAAAATTACGAACTTTTGAAAGATGGTGCATTTCGCTCATCTTCTGATTCGACATCATGACACGTCAATAAAAAATTGTTCGGAAGCGGCCATCTTGGATTTTTTGTGAAAATCACAGTTTTTAGCATAAAACAGCTTCCCGTTAGAGAACAAACAGGCCAAAGTAGCTGAAACTTGCAACAAACATGTGCCATAGTGTATCGATGTACCATTTTGAACTTCAAAGCGATCGCACAAAACCGTTTCAAGTTTTTACATTTTCAAATTTAAAAATCTAAACAGAAACAGCACTTTTCAATTCTTTCCGAAACCAGAATGGAACTAATCAGCGACAAGTAATTTATAAGGCAGCATAGCCCAATACTTGAACTTTCTAAAATCAGTGACTTCAAGTGTCTCGCAATACCGGCGGCACAGTTATTCCATTTTCAGAAGAGGTCTTCCAAATGGAAAAATGACCATAAGTCGGGGACGGTTACTCCGATTTGCATAAATTTTGCATGGTTGCAATCGCATTGTAACTGCCTTTCAGATGAACATCCGTCAATTTTGTAATCTTTGGTGAAAGAGTCATAGCGCGCACGGTTTTCAAAGTGTGACAAAAGTGTTCGTTATTTACTGTTTTCACCGCGGAAAAATTTTTCTCCTTCAAAACTTTAGCACAAACAGAATTCAGGTGGCAAAATGAACAATTCTGAAAAAAATTGAAAATCTTCGACGAGTATTTAGCGATGCCCGAACCCAAAATACTTTTTTGTATGTAGGCTACACCACCTTTTTTTTATCTCAAGCTGTTTATGAACCACGATCAACATTGCAAGATGGCTAAATGGTTAATGCTGCGACCTGCTGTTGACAGGGTTTGGGTTCGATTCCCAGGTGGGGAATTCTTTTTTCGCCAAAATGAATTATTGACATACGGGAGGTTCCAAGTTAGCATGAGTATATGTAGTAACAGGAGCGCATGTTGTATTGGCAATGATGAAGCGTGTATTTGTGTGGCTCCAGCACAAAAAAGCATCAAGGCAGCTTCAAAAAGCTGCTTTTTTTGCAAAAATAAAGCTATCGAAAAACAGTTGTCAGTTTGTACTAAATCAGATTGCACATCAGCATCATGCCTCTATAGCTAGATGGCTAAGAGGGTTGCTTGTGAATTTAGGTGTACAGGTACGATTCCCAGTGGTGGAAACTTTTTTTCATGTGACAAGTTTTTGTAAGTAAAAGTTTACTGCTAAATATAACCATTAAGAATAATAGGGATGTTAAATATTTATTGTTTCAGTGAGAGGTTGATGGAGCAGTTGGTCGAGTGTGTGATTTAACGCAGTCAGTCCAGGTGTTCAAATCCACTTGGCATCAATTTTAAGTTATTATTCTCTAAAATACTCTTGTTTTTGCTCGCAAACACAAATCAATATCTAGTTAGTATTTTAGAGAATCTAAAATACTATTGTTCTTCCTTCTTTTTTTTTTCTTCTTCTTATTATTCTTATTATTTTACGCAAACCTTGCCGAACTGTTGCCAGGTTTTCTCGAGAACCGTAATAGATAAAGCTACAAAGATTTTTGCGACAGGATTGATAGGCATCGGGACAAAAAATTAGTTGGTTTACAAAGTTATAGAACATTCCAGAACCTCACAATTTAGGTGCGAAAACAGGCGAAAAATCGTTTTTCAAAGCATCAAAGTGACCAAAAAGACGCAGACGCGATTGACGAAAAAATACGAAATTTTAAAAGATGGTGCATTTTGTTTACCTTCTGATTCGACATCATGACACGTTGTTAAAAAATTGTTCGGAAGCGGCCATCTTGGATTTTTGTGAAAATCACAGTTTTTAGCATAAAACAGCTTCCCGTTAGAGAACCAACTGGCCGAAATAGCTGAAGTTTGGAACAAACATGTGCCATAGAGTATCAATGTACCATTTTGAACTTCAAAGCGATCGCACAAAACTGTTTCAAGTTTTTCCATTTTCAAATTTGAAAATCTCAACAGAAACAGCACTTTTCAATGCTTTCCGAGACCAGAATTTAACAACTCAGCGACAAGTAACTTATTAGGTAGCATAGCCCAATTCTTGAACTTTCTAAAAGTAGAGATTACAAGTTTCTCGCAATACCGCCAAAACAGCTATCCCATTTTCAAAAGAGGTCTTCCAAACGGAAAAATGACCATAACTAGGGGACGGTTACTCCGATTGGCATAAATTTTGCATGGTTGCGATCGCATTGTAACCGTCTTTCAGATGAACATGCGTCAAATTTCTGATCTTTGGCGAAAGAGTCAAAGCTCACACGGTTTTCAATGTGTGATGAAAATGTTCGTTATTCACTGTTTTCACCGTGGAAAAATTTTTCTCCTCCGAAACTTTAGCGCAAACAGTATTCAAGTGACAAATTGAACAAACCTGAAAGAAATTGAAAATATTCGATAAGTATTTAGCGATCTCCGAACCCAAAATATTTTTTTGTATGTAGGCCATGCCACCATTCTTTTATCATGAGCTGTTTATGAATCACGTTCAACATTGCTAGATGGCTAAATGGCTATTGCTGCGACCTGATGTTGACATGGTTTGGGTTCGATTCCCTGGTAGGGATTCGCTTTTCGCATAATTCCACTCCCAAAAGGTCTTTCATAAGATGTATTTATTTTATGGCACATTTGTAAATTGTTCCCTCGTGAACGAGGTCACAACTCCTAAATTTGGCAGTTTTTTAAACGAAACTACCTCCTTCTTGTTTGCTTTTACTCAAACGCAATTATGGTGAGCCAACCCCGAGCCAACATTACACCTGTTTTTATTAAAATATTCAACAACTAGCTAGAGAAAAAACAAAATTTCTCAATTTTTCAGACGCTTCAACAATGAACCAAAAGTAAAAATTAAGTTTCTAGGAGGGTACCTGACCAATCACAAGACATGGCAGGTATGCTCTTTCTCCCAGATTAGTTATTAAACTGAAATGAACAGATAAAAATAACTAACCTCACGTCCAAGACAAACTTTGCATAATGGCTGCAGTAGCCAACTTGTGTACAAGCGATTTACCCTTTAATTTTAAGAATTTGATGTACAAATGTATGAACAATAATTTCTTGAGTTACGACATGTTAAATGCTGCAGCCAAATTGTATCAATTACAGCTACACTACAATAAGGAATTCGTCATGTGACCAATTAATGGAGTTTTGTTGACAAATAGTCCAGCTTATTAGGTATTTTTCTAACTCTAAGCAATTCCATATTGCCTACAGTCAATGCTCATTAAGCCGAAATTAGGATGGCACACTTTCTGCAGTTGAATCAATTCACTTGGCTTATGCAAAAGCGAAATGTTCAAGGTTAGTAAAAGTAGTGGATATTACAAATTATATCTTTCATCCACCACCAAGATGAGAGCTGACACAACGTTAAACAAATGAGAAAAAAAAACAGGAAACTTTATTGAGATTAGCTAGGAATCTCATGATATGATAGCAGTGACAAGAAAAGGCAACATAACTAAATTAACTGAAAACTGACGGTGTCAACACCACACAAATGCATTGTACAATGGCAAGGAAGTTGTTGACGTCGCCAAGGAATTTGTTGATGTCGCCAAGGAAGTTGTTGATGTCGTAACAAGTACATGTATGGGTATTCCAACAGCAGCAAACTTTGTGCAGTATAACTCCATCATTCTGGTACAGTGTAGATGGCATCTGTCAATGAAGAATACACGGGGATATCATACACATATCTACTATCATACACGCATCTACTACATTGTTATCTAACAATTTTGCACATGGTCAGTAACCCGTCAATTTCTCTAAATCAGTAATGCGCTTTGATATCATATGGCTTACAAGAAGATGGATACTTAACACTCACTAATGCAATGCAATCACTCACCAATAATGTAAGACAGTGTAGCCAGAGGGACAAGTAACATCTACCATACATTCATCCGCTGGAAGTTCGTTACATGTACTTTACATGTATGGTAAACAGCAAAGTAGCAACAGGGTAGCAGTCATTCGAAGTAGTTTGTCTTTGTTAACTACCAAACAAGGCCAAGCATAGCTGATGTGCCAGTAACCAATTCCTCCTTCAATACATTAACGAGGAGATAAATCCCATGTGAATAGCTGCAAGCATTAAAGGCAAAAAATATACTTTTAGCTCGCCACTGGGTCAACTTCACACTACTAGTGTACTTGACATCAACTTACAGCACAAGTTTGTATCCTCGCATTGCTGTCACCAAATGTTACCCTCTTGTACTGTCTGCAGTCTCTATTGTCTGCAGTCTCTACTGCCTGCAATCTCTACTGTCTGCTGTCGCTACTGTCTGCAGTCTCTACTGTCTGCAGTCTCTACTGTCTGCAGTCTCTACTGTCTGCAGTCTCTACTGTCTGCAGTCTCTACTGTCTGCAGTCTCCATCTACAACAGAGTAGCTTACTTACTAACAGACTAACAAGCTACGCCACACAATACCCTTTCTATGTTATTACACTGACACACAGTACAATAAGATATTGGGATGGGCACATTACTAGCAATCACCGACTAATCCTAAAGGAAAGAATAGACAGATCAGGGATAAACAACTAGGTTTTTAAATCATGTCTGACTGTAAATTTTATTACTTACAATTCTTTGTAATGCCATAGTTTACTTGGGGTCTGTACCTACAATGAAAGTTATTAATCAATTATTGTTGGAAATGCACTATAATGCACAATATTGCCTGCGCTTGACAGGACATCGTAGTAGCACATTACTGTCGCACCAACCAAACTATTAATAGTGGTAACTACAACAAAATGCAATGAAAAGATTGCAATTATAGCCTTACTCACTATTGACGTGTGCATAAAACTTTAGGTCTAACATTTGCGGGTTACTTACTTGTATCATCAACTCCTCGCTACGTAGCTGTAAGCAATGATGGCCACAGTCCAGTTATTGAATTGGATAGATGTCAAGAAGCTGCACTTATGGTTAGTCTCACTTCTCAAACTTTAACATCTGGTAGAGTATCTACAATACTAACTTTGTGTTACTTCTGGATCTAACGACACATCACCGCTCACTCTTACTTCAGTCAATGATTTTTCACCACTCCAGGGATGTTGGGGTTATGTTCAGTAATTCATTAAATATCTACCAATGCCAGCTGCTACCAGAATAAAGTTGGTTGGCAATATTTGGGTATATCTAATTCGGAGGCTTGAATGACACTTCGCTCTGAATGCATTTGGTGACATCATGACCAGACAATTGGGAGTTGTTTCCTTTATCGTGATTATTGAGAAAGAGGGGGCAACTTTTAACAAAATTGAAACTCAAGTGAGACAACTTCAATTTAGAAAACATTCACATTGTAATCCCTTCACATAATGGTTTAGCACTATTCAACCAAGTTCATTAGTCTATTATCACCATCATTCAGTTAATAATAGTAATATTACTTAATTCATCACTTATTTATTTAAATTATTTCAAGTATCTTATATAATTAATGATTATTCTTATTTATAATAATATATTATTATATCCCCACACAAGAAGAAGTATCATTATTATTATTACTTTTGATAGTTTTACAGCAATAAATATTACTATAAAAAATCGCTCATCACTGCAATCAACAGCCCATCAAAATCATACAAACAACAATCGCTTTCAAACTCACTCAGCAATGACTTACCCCTTATTTACAGAGATCTCATTTTACTCCATTGTTTTCAGCATGGATGTCGACGTTCTGTCTTGTTGTTGTGTGTAATAGCAGGGGAATAGCAGAGGATGGGCTCATGGATGGATTGATGGAGCAGTACAGCATCATTATTATTATTCCATAGCATAGTAGTAGATAGAAGTGATCAACATCATCATAGCCTGTGTGTGTGTTGACAGTCCGTTTACTTACTACTACTATGATATTCGTGAAAGCAATCTCAAATTGTGTCCGGTGAAGATGAATGAATTTATGTTAGTGACTGTTGCTTTGCAAGGTAGTGTCTCCATACATCAGCTGAAGGGCCAACCACCACCAACCATCATCATCCTCTCCCTTCCGCTTCTTCTTCTATAATAAAAAAGTGTTTATGTAGAAGGGGAGTGTAGTAGATGATAATACTACTAATAATAATCATTATAATAATAACAGTACTGAACAAACCAAACCAAAGTGAGTGATTTCACTTTGTAAGGGTCTTAGAAATGTAGAAAAGTTTGGGGGAGAAAAATTGAACAAAATTATTGAGCATGTAAATTGATGGAAAAAAATAGCAAGTGTCCAAAGTGGAATCGCTTGTTATTATTGAATTCACGTTTGGCGCCATAGCAATATCGCATTATCATCATTACCGTTAACATTTTTGGAATATAACAAAAAAGTCAACGTTTGCTCACATTGATTTTCTTTTTCTGTGTCATACCATAATAGTTTTCTAAACATTGAATTCCAGTCATATAATAATTTGTACTAAATTTTAACATTATCTGCATTTTGTTAGGGGTAGGGGGTACATACTCCAGATTACAAGCAGGTCCAATCTACTACTGGTCTGGCGGTGGGGAGGATAATAATTAATTAAAGGCAGGGAGTAGTAGTAGTAGTAGTAGTTTAGTTGTTAGTAGTATTAATTATTATTATACCTACTACTATTACTACTACTACTACTACTACAACTAGCTAGCTAAGTAGTTGTAGTAGTGGTATTGTTATTAATCATTATTATTATTATTATTATAATTATTATAATAATAATTATACGCTCAAATCCACCCACCTCCAGGTCAGCAGTAGATTGGCCCTGGGGCCGCCTGTGCTCCACAGGTGAAATAAATGGCAAAAAAAAAGAGTAAGATAATTTTTTTTTTAAAGACAACAACGAACAAACACTGTTCCGGACACATAATAATATCAACAACAAATCAATAATAATAATGATAATATTAAATATTATTATTATTGTTGTTGTACATACAAACAACAACATACATACATACAAACATAACAACATTAAATGTGGTTATGTAATAATAGTATGATGATGTATGTATGTTGCTTGTGTATATCATAATAATGATATTATTTATTATGATTATTTATTAGAAAATATTAAATACTATTACCGCTACTACTACCATTACCACTATCACCACCAGTAGCAGTAGTACTACTACTACTGCTACTACTATAGCTAGCTACCTACTAACTAACTATCACTATTATTACTACTACTACTCCCTACCACTTGCTATTACTTACTACATCTACCTCTATTACCACTAAATAAATTATCACAGTGGGAAAATATCATTATTATTATTACATCCAGTACGTATACAGTATTATATAATATTAATGAATTATTAACATTATTCAATTATTGACTCATATTGTTAGTTACGACCAGCTAATAACAAGGTATTATTATTTATTTTTGTACCTATTTCACTCACCCAATAATATGATTATTGCGGCCTTCACAATGTTTTTTGTTGTTGGTGCAGTAGCAAGAGTGCAAGAGTCATTAATGCCAACAAATTGAACGGTTCAGCCATTGGTGTCACTCGGTTGGTACGTACTCCAACAACTATCTAAAATAATAAACATAATTTTTATAACCATTTTGGTATGTAATAGTCACCGTTATTGCGGTTAATTAGACCTGATAATATTGATTACGTTTGCAACGATGATCATGAAATAATTTTTGGACTTTGAATAATATTGCAAATGAAAGGAAAAGTGTTTTAGTCATTCAGTGATAAAAACCCGTTACACACTACTAAGCCAGCCACATAATATTGCTAGTATTCATATTAACAATCACTTTATAATTAAATGTCGAAGTAAGCTCAATAACATTACGCGCTGTGTAGTAGAACTATTTGAGACAATACTCATACCTTCGCCATTTGCTTGTCGTCTGTATTGCATGGTCTATGGTAATGATACCTTATCCGTCACATCACATTCCCATATTGATAGACTCGCTGCTACCTTCTCTGATTGAATTATTTCACTGCAACTTTTCCTCAATCGTCTCACCTACAAAAGCTTATAAAACGATGCTTGTTCCACAGCGCCTTGCGGCCAGCATCCAACTGCGTTCTCATTATTTAATGACGCGAGTCGCCAGGAGCCATATAACGTCACAATGTTAATGTGCCATCCCTTCCCAAGGTCATTTGGCGGTTCCTACAAAGAACTGGATATAGGGTTAACATCATGCAGGAAATAATGAAGAAGCCAGGGGAACGGCTTTCAGCCCAGTTGTACAATCTCAAAAAAAGTTCATGGTCCTATTCAAGTCTAGGGTATTTACACCGAATGGCCAACTAACTAGCCTAATCTACCTAACTACCTATCACCAAAGTTGGAACTGGACATACCAGAACCTCTAGAAAAAGTCTCATCCTTGTCCTATGCTACCTCCACTACCTACCTAAACAGTTGGAACTGGACATACCAGAACTGCTAGAAAAACGTTTGTGATGTGGCTAACTACCTATAGCTATTCCTCCTATTCACCCTAGTGCTGACCAAACGAAGCTTGTACCTTTCGACGATCCATCTACCACAGCTTATCATTCACTCATGCATCCACACACACACTACAAATGCAATTACACTACAGAATAACTACAGTTACAACAAATGTAGAGCACATAAAGCAAACACTTTGCATCAATAACGGAACATCTATGCCAAGTCACCAATTGCGCATTATCTATTTTCTATACTATTTTTATTACAGTAATCTTGGCCGGTATAACATTACATTGATATGATGTTATACTTAAATAATACATACTATCATAAGCTAGTTACTGATAAAAAATAACATTACAATACGTTAGTATGTGATGAAAATACGTTAAATAGGATTGAATAAATAATTTATCAATAAAAGTTATTTGTTACTTACTACAATATCTACCAGATCATGATCGGAAAAATATATAGGTGTTACTTTTGTATTAATTTCTAATTGGCTTTTAACATACACGGCGTCTAATAGGCTACCACTAATATGCGTAGGTGATCTAACTAGCTGTTTAAATCCTTTATCTTCGAAGAACAGTTTAATACTATGACGTGCATCAGAAAGTAGGTTCTCATTAAAATCTCCAGCAATAATTATACTATCTATATTAGGTAGACTCTCAGTTTTATCTATTAAAGCGCTAAGGTTACAGATGCAGGCACTAATACTTAACCTAGGGGAACGGTAAACACAACCAATAACATAATTAATATTACAGTGGGTCACTTTTATTAAAATAATTTCAATATTATCAACAGTTGAATCAATCACAACTTTACTAGCACTCAAGTTAGTTTTAACATAAATTAAACCACCGCCTCCACAGTTATGGTCTTCTTGGTCTCTATCCGTTCTAAAGATGTTAAAGTCAGGGATATTCACAGTCGAGTCATTAATAGTTGGTGATAGCCAGGTCTCAGTTATACAAATTACTTCATAATTAGAGGAATAAGTTTTATTAATATCATCAAGTTTACTACGCAATCCTTGAACGTTATGTAACCCAATAAAAGAATTGCTTCTTGCAAATAAACTCAAATCCAACTTTTTAAGGTCTTTCAAACTATTATGTATTTCTTCGTCCATGTATATGTATTCTGATTTTAAGTTTTTAATGTACAATCCATTTAAACTAGATACTCTACTTAAAGCAACATACGATTGGCCCGGTAAGAAGGTTCCCTGCATATCAAAAACCATTTTATCAAGTGTCATACCCTGAGTCTTATGTACGGTGGCTGCCCAACCCAGTTTCAAAGGAAACTGTCGTCGGGTTATGTGTTTTGATTTTTCTAACACAGCATCAAATCTTGTAATGACCATAGTGTTCTTTGGAACGTTTGGTGGTATTACAGGATCGAGACCTAATCCAACCCTATCGCTATCAAACTTTACATATATTTTCTCTACTATATCGCTATTATTTAAATCTACATGAACTACAGTACCAAATATTCCGTTTACTAAACCATTTTCTACATTAATATTTCGGGTTAACATAACTCTACTATATATCCCTATGTTAAGTGTGGAGGGCAGATCATTCGAGGTGCCTGGTTTATTTTTAGTAAGTTTAGATAATGTACCACTAGTTTTATTTTTAAGATAGTCATACGCATCAATGGAATACAATACAGTACAAACTTCATCTAATTTAACTCTATTATAACATTCAGCTTTTTTATTTGTAGCGTAGACATGCAAAGCATCATCTGGTAGTAGTGAAATATCAACTCGGCTGGATAACATATTAGCAGTTTCTATATCCAACTTTGCACGTTTTGGCTTAACTCGTAATTTATTTAATACGTTTGCAAATAAAGCATCATCTTTCTGCCGCATCACTTCATTCAGCTCAACACACATGAAATTGTCCCTAAACAAAGCATTACCATAGCACATTTTGGGGATAACTAATGCTGTCGCCCTGACAGGAGACAGCTGATAGAAATCCCCCACAGCAAGCACACTCACTCCACCAAAACACATTGATTCATCGGACAGACTCACACCTTTCAATTGCCGCAGCCTTCCATCCACATACTCAAGCAGCCTCGGACTCACCATTGATACTTCATCAATAATTATTATTCTTACATTTTCGAGAACAGCTCTCAGTGTGTTTAACGTATCAGAACATAATGGTTGATAGTGTGCTGCAGTGATTACAGGTATTTTAAGTGCAGAATGAATTGTGTGACCAGATATATTGTGTGCAGCTGTGCCAGTAGGTGCCAAGAGCAAAACCGTTACATCATCGGGTGCTTCACTATCTCTTAAAATATGGTGCGACATGTGATAAATGCATTTAATAATGTGTGATTTGCCTACCCCAGCACCACCAGTGACAAAGATGTGAAAAGGAGAAGAAGCGCGCCGGCAGCGTTTTACGTTAAGACACCAGTTTCTTACGTAGTAAAATATCTCTTTTTGTTTCTCATTCATCGATCGCATCAAAGGTTTAATGTTATTAGTTAACAACTCAAAAGCGCAAAGGTTATTGGTAGCATTTCTGTTAGCGTTATCAAGTTCTGGTAATAAAACATCATTTTCTTCCAAATTATCGCGGGTGCCGTCTTCACGCTCGCAAATCTGGTTTTGGCGGTCAAACTCAGTATTAGGCGCTAGCAATGCCCACGCGTCCTCTAAATTAGCGTCCGATCTCAACAGCTCCCACGCCTCATCAAAAAGCCTACTATTATTACCTTCATCATTATACGTTTGATTAGCTTTGACAATATCGCGAACGTTCATCGGTGGATCAGATAGAAATATTTTAACAGAAGCAAATTCATAAAATTCTCTATAAGTATCATAATTATCAGGTTTAAGTTGTTTTAAGTTCCGGTGCGGCAAGTACAATTTAAGAAGAGTCAAGTAATATCCTTCAGAGTTGGACTCTTCAGAAAACCTTGTATACCTAATTACTGCAGACTTACTTTTCGTTCTTCTCATCACATAACCACAATCATTCTCCAATCTATACACATTCTCACTGTTAATACTCTTACCTACTTCTGATTTACTAAGTACTCTATAGTCTGAAGCAAAACGAGCCTGACACATACTTTCAAATAACTCATCTCTAGGTCTAGAGCAGTACCTATCGTATAGGGATGTCATCCAAACTTTTTTGGTTTCTCCATCAACAACATCGTCATCATCATCATCGTTAGCTATTTTATTGATTTGGTTAATAGGTACACTCATTCTCATATCATCTTCATTAGTCGGTACAAAAATTATTTTTCTACTAAATTGTTTTAAATGCATACCACATAATCTTACCACTGCTTCCTGTACGGATACTTCTCTATGAGTAAAATACTTATGACCTAAAGCCTTCATTTGCCTAGCTGTATTTAAATCCTTACCCTCCTCAACCAGTGAATCACGAGCATTCTTTAAGATATTTCCTAACTCACTCTCACTCTTACTAATATACGATACAATATACATAATACAGCTATAAGGGTCTATGACATACTGAATATCTATGTTTGCATTCCAAGCTCTCAACAGGTGCTCATTATAATTATTAATGTAAGTTTCACTTGAGTTTCTCTTAAGTATAACAGCTGATCTCTTTGTTAATAATCTCATAGTCTCTTGAAAGTGCGCAAAGTTATCAAAACCGCTTTCTCTATATAGTTCGTCATTGGCATTTCCTTCTGTTCCCTTTTCTAGCAAGTCGTGCAACCTAACTAACAATTCATCATCTTTGTTTTTATTAGAAGCAGTTGTTTCATTTGATGGCTCAACAATAAATGTCATATTTGATACAGGTTTAGGAAAATTAAATCTACACTTTTTATTTTTGCCCTTTTTACATGATGCCGAGTGATTTTTACTGTGCGTTTGGACATTGGTGACTAACTCGTGCAGTTCTGGATCTGTGTCGTTGTCTGGGAGTGTTGCCGAGACATACCTATCTATAAAATCAACGACAACATCGTGCGAGTCTTTATTCAATTTAGGTGCACCCTTTACCCAAAATAAGCAGTGCAAATGAGGTGCTCCCCTAGCTTGAAATTCTACTCTATAAAAATAATCTACAATCTCTCCTATAGGATTACTGGGTCCTAGCAAAATGTATTTAAAAAACCATTCTACCCTATGATAAAACATCCTTATCGCAGTTACTGGGTTAGACCTTAATACTTTGCATTTATCTTTGTAATTCATCGAACGTATTTCGTTTTCTGAAAAAAAATTACCAGATTGTTTCAAAATAGCTCCTAAATGACAAGTCCATCTACTTATTTCGGCGCTTGAAAAAGTTACAAACCAGGTAGGAAGACCGAGACACCTAAGCATTGCAAATAAATCATTCATTGTTTTCTTCCAAAATTCTGGTGACCCCCTCACTGTGCGAAAAAACTTGAACCCTTGGTCAGACTTAAGAATACCTCTTAGCGTTTCGGAGTCTAGCAACATATTACGAGTGATATTTATGGCGTTTGATCCTTTTCTCAAATTAATTGAAATACTAGAAAGCAATTGTTCTATCTCATATACGTATTGGGCAAAGAATATATATTGTGTGTTGGAAGCAAAGCGGGTGTCCACTGAAAATAATCGTGCATTGTAATACTTATTTCTAGTGATTCTAACTTCTCTGTGCTGATCAAATGTGTTTTTTCCATCCGGAAACAGTGCAGAAAAACATTTAGCTTCAATATAATTATCACTAAGCAAGCTAATAGGTTTATTACCTTCGGCGGGGGCAATTGCCACTGAATCAATATTATCAATATTTATTTCATTAACTAGATCAATAGGTTGTAAGCAGGAATCTAAAACATTTCCATCAATAATTGCAGCCGCGTCATTGTCTGTTCTATTTAACACATCAGAGTCATCCATCACACATTCTTCTATAGCGCAGTCATCTTCATTCACGCATTCATTGCCTACCACAGGATCATTATTATTAATGACACAATCTTTCAACAAATTGGTGCTCTGTGCAACAGTATCATACCATGATGTGTTTACCTCCACCTCGCTATAAAAAGGATTTATTTGTTTCAAATTATCCAACGCTTTATTAATCTTTGCAACATCAACAATTTGGTAGTCTGTATAACCTTTATATATTAGCTTACGTTTTAGTTTAATAGGAATTAGTTGTGATTCTCCTAATGGCTGTGGTAACACATTGGCAACAGCTCGCAAATTAGATGGAACACAAATTACAGGTCCTTTAATAGCTTTTTGACCAGCTCTCACTAATGTAACTAATTTTTCAAATGGCAAGTACAAAGATATTAATTGTTGTTCCAGTGAATTCATTGATTGAAAATGATCAGCTCTCTCAATTAAATACATATTATTAGCTTTTGCCTGGGGTGGAAGTCTCCCAGCGCTTATGTGATTACTGCAAGTATAACAAATATATTGGTGACCCTGACAATTCTCCCCGCAACCTCCGCAATTAGCGTGCAAATAATTATCATAAACACAGCGTGCTACCAAATCTGCGTGCGTGTACAAGTGCCGTTTAAATACTTTTATTTGAGTGTCAAACAACAGACGATCACATACACAGCATATAAATGTGGGATATTTTGTTGATTCTGACCTAAACTTGATGATTGCACTTTGTATACTTGCCAGCTCCCCTTGTTCTCTTCGATAACTCTCTCTTCCACTTGCTATCAGGTGCTCTCTATAACTTTCATCATTCAGATATCTGCTCGTGCCACTTGCAATTACTCTTTCTCGGTAACCTTGGTCTGTTGCATATTTAGTTTTAATCTGTGATATTTTCTTTATGCGGTGCTCTTTATCAGTTGCATATTTGGAAATACTTTGAAGCTTCTTGTTCTCCCTGTATTCTTCGTCAATGGCATATTTAGATTTACTTTGCAATTTCTTGCTCTCTCGGTGTTTTTCATTAATTGCATATTTGGATTTGCTTTGCACCTTTATGTTCTGTCTGTGTTCTTCGTCTGTTGCATATCTGAATTTACTTTGCAGCATTACTTTCTCTCTGTGTTCCTCATCAGTTGCATATTTGGAAATACTTTGCAGCTTCTTGCTCTCTCTGTGTTTTTCATCAGTTGCATATTTAGATTCGCTTTGCAGCTTTACACTCTCTCTGTGTTTTTCATTGTTAGCATATTTGGATTTGCTCTGCAGCTTCACATTCTCTCTGTGTGCCTTGTTTGTTGCATATATCTCACGTGACCTAGCTTTAACTCTTTCTCTGTATTCTGCGTTGTCTTTGTAGCTGTTCTTGCGTTTTATAGCTGTTGACTCCACTGATTTACTCTGTGCTGTTTGTGCTTTCTGGTTCGCACTTGTCGTCTTCTTGTCATCTTCATTTGACACATGCTTCCTCTTCAATGCAGCGAAATTTCCTAAAATCTGGTTCTCATTGGTCCGTTTAGTTCCTTTCGGCTGTGATGGCTGATTAGATGTTCCTGGATTTTTCATGCTATGTTCACTTGTATTACATTTGTTAGCACTATATTTTGTTCCTGAATTATTCTTTGTTATACCATTCTGCACAACACTTGCATACGTTACACTTGTGTTTTTATTGCTACCTATGTCAGTTCTTGCTGTTACTGTAATTGCACTTATTGATGGTGGCTCTAACTCATTTGCTACTCGCTCCATTAAAACCCCACATAAATGATAGGGTTCCTCTGGTGCATTGGAAAGTTTGTACCTAATTGTTACTATGTATGCGGCTACAGATCCTAAATTGTTAAACTTGTATAAACCTGCACAGCCATCTGTCGCTGGTTGACCGGACCTATTTCTTGCATGCGTGTCGAGCACTTGATATCCTGTGTTGGTTTTTAATATTGCTGTTGTGTATGATTGTATGGTGAGCAACACCCCTTTAGAGAATTGCTCACTCTCATTATTGAATATGTTGGTCAGCTCTGTGCATATCTTCGATGCGTTATATTCTGCATTATACCTAGACTCTATTACGCCATACCCATCAATAAATACTCTTCTACGAACATTCATATCAAATACTAAAAAGTTTGCTGGCAAGTCTTCTGGGTTAAAGTACTCAAAACTAACTGGCTTATACTCTATATACAATGACGAACCTTCTACTATAATCAACTCTATCGTATTCCCACTCCACTCATCCGCACTCACACAAAAACGGTTAATCGCAATCGCACAATAAGCTGTGGGCATACACTGTTTGCCAGCTGCAATACCAAATTGACCATGACCTTGATGAAAAGTACACATAACTGAGCTTACCGGCGCGTCAGATATAGCTGTACCTGGTGGAATTGGTACCTCAGAGATTGATGCTGTCTCACTGCACACAGCTGGGCTCACGGGCAGGCTGGAGGCAACGGTAGCTGGTGGTGTAACTGCTTCAGTGCTTGTAGCAATCTCCAAAACCTCTATGTCAGCGCTGCTGCTGTCGGCAGTAGTTTCCGCTTGCATCAGCTTTCTCTTTCTATTCTGCAACCTCTTGGCTGTTGCCTTGCTGGCCGCTGACTTTTTGCGAGGCATCCCTCAGTTCAGTTGGTTGGTTGTACAGTACTCAAGAATACTGGATCTACAATATACTATAATATAGTTTAGCGTTGTGTTAGCAGGTCTGTATCGTTGTAGTGTTGATGAGCATCTGACTTGACACCTGTCAATTTTTACCTGTGTTGGCACTAGCTCAAAAAAGCTTCTGTCACTTGGGTGGTCTTTCTCAGCGTGCATCTGTAGGCTACTACACTTGCATCCAATACAATATCTTGTCATATCAGTTCTGCAGGTTTGTTTCATGTATCACTGTGCGGTATGTAAAATACTGCTATTGTGATGTTTTACACCACTGTACGCAGAATGTGCCATGGTCACACAAAACTGATCATCTCCAAGCGGATGATATGAACGTCAGTTGCCAAACTAACTCTTACGGTATTTTGTAGGTCGGCTGTTATATGGCCACTACCTCAAAACCTGCAGCTGGATCAGTTTGGTAAACATTTGTTAACTCTATTGATGTGTGGATTGTGTCAGAGACTGAACTTGCAGCCTCCACAGATGCCAGTGTTTGTGCATCACTGGATGTAATCAGCCATGATGTGAAGATATGGGTATGTTATTGTTGTCTCCACATGTAATACAGCGTGTTATGTACATGTAGCTCATGTCAAGTGATATGCGGTGTGTAGTATAATTTATGGGGATATTCTCATACTTGTTTTTTCTTTCTATAATGCTGATGTAAACATGGCGGGCTGTAATATTTGATCATATATTGGAAAAAAGTCACTTTCTTTGCTCTACTTACGAAATACCTCCAGATTTTTTTATGTTGTGCCAGAGCTAGATTTATTTCTTGCTGAACTGTAGTGTCACAACTGCTCACACTATGCTTTATATATATTGTTGTCCACTATTGTTGGTCACAGGCAGTTAGCTGTACCTATGTTAGATGTTATTGTTATCAGCTGATTGTTGGTATTTCTATCAGCAAGTAGCAATGCATCATAGATTGTTCTTTTGTGTTAATTTCTATGTAACATTTACTGTGTTAGTGATAAATTGGTGGCTCTGCAATGTTTTCTCATTTTTTTTCTGTCAAAACTGGCAGCTGAAACTTACTTGTCATCTTTGTGCATCTTGAAAAATTTTCTTGGACAGGTTTAGTTAGCTTGTTTTTTTAGCCAATGTTTGTTATGCAGCAGCCGATGAGTCATATCTCAATGGATGGCCTAGTATGAAGTAGTAGTTACTAGTAGTAGTTGTTCATAGAAATCGGCTGTACACAATACCGTGCAGCAATGTCAATTTTTTTCAATCTCTTTAGACCATTCTCCATTCACTCCAGAGCTGTTGTTTTATTGGTAGCTGATGACTTGCTGTCACCAGCAATCATTTTATCAGTTTGTTGTACAGTTATTATATAGTAATATTTGATACACTCTACAATACATTGGGAGATGTATTAACACTGCAATGCTTGCACGGTTCTGTTATTGTATTGCATATGTTTTTGACACCTTGTTTACTTACCTGTGTTGGCACTGGATCAAAAAGCTCCTAAAAACCTTGTTGTCATTTCTGTCTGCTTGGGTGGTCTAAGACTGTGTTGCCCTTGCGCTGAAGCTACAGGCTGAGCATTGAATATAGTTCAGTCGAGTAATTTTCACTTAGTTCTACTTTTGTGCATTATGACCAACGTTTTTTTTTGTCGTTCATTGCAAATGATTAGAGCAGAACATGAGAACACGCTATGCTCACACACATCTGATCTTGCGAAATTATATGATATATAATAGTATTTAGTGCATTAATTTCATAAAGAAACTCTTATACCCTTTCACAGGTCTGACAATGATATCCACTGTTACATATGTGGTCACTCCCTCAAAACCTGCCGTTGTATCAGCTCGATGACACATTTATGAACTCTATTGATGTGTGGATTGTGTCAGAGACTAAACTTGCTGTATCCACAGATGTGAGTGTCTATGACTGGATGACATCAGCCACAACATGAAGGTCAGGTATGGATGTGTTATTATTTTCTCCAAAACAACATACAACATGTAGCTCATGTCAAGTGATGTGTGTTTTTGTGTTCAATCGTATCGTTTTTGGTGAGGCCAAGTAATGTAGCAAAAAGTTAATCGTCGTAAATTAGAGAGACTTTGAGTGAGCATCCATGTTTTTTTTCTGATTTTGTCCAGCTGCAACGACTTGAGTGAATATGTAGTTACAGTCTTGTGTTTCAGTCCCAAAACTAACCTCAATTTTAGTTATTTGTTTTCCCCTCATGCAACAGTTCTGTGCCTAGCAAGTATGAGTAGACCATACTATTTGTTCACCTCGCGCTCTATTGTTTGGTATACTCTATTGATTAGAGTTGACTGCTGACACATCTATGAGCTAGTAATATGTAATTATGAGCGAGTAATACTGTTAAAACAATCAAATTGCCATGAGTAGCTGCTGTCAGCGCATTTGAGTTATGTATTGCCTTTATAGCTGATGCATCTACAAAAAAACCTGTAATTGTTATATCAACAGAAGTTGTCTGCTCTCAACTGTCCCCCATATACTGGTGTATACCATGCTAATGCTGTGGGTAATTAGTTGTGACTTTGTTACTTTCACGTGCCTGTTGAACTATGGACTCTCCTGGTTGTTCTGTGCTGTGGAACACAAAGAGTTACATCCTGTTACACTTTCGGTTATAGAAATACACGACGCAGTGGAGCCAGTCAAACCATACAATAGTATCAGCATGTGATGACATTAGGCCACTTTTTGTGTCTTTGAGGGATCTGTTGACATCATCAAATACTGCAACTGTTTACCCTCCCCTAAAGAGCACACAAAATCTAACAGCTTGTTATAGAGGTGAGGCTGTCTCTATTTATCTGATCATTCTAAATGCCCTTTTTGTGTTTATAAAACTGACTGCTTGAGGGTGTATTTTTCCTGTGTGTGGTACATTGCCCATGTATGTGGGTTTGTGGAGGACACACCCTGAAAACTATGGATAAATAACAATTAGCAGTAACAATGTCTGAATAGTTTTATTTATTTTATTCACACTTTTGCTGCAAAAATTTATAACCCTTGGAGTTGTCTTTCTGTACCAGGAGCAAACAACTTCAGATTTTGCAACCTAATAGATTATTTTAACAAGTTTTGGTTGTTGCTCTCCTGTCTGTGTGATATAAAATGTAACATTGTTTATTCCTATTCTAACCATTGCCTACTGGGATAGCTACAGTATGATTGCATCGTGTGCTAGCTCTTCAAGTTTTGTCTATCAATTATTGTTGAAATGCAACAAGTTTATGTACTGCAGATTGTAACAAAAACTTTTACGGACATATAGCTAGCTAGCACTCATTTGGGTATTACTACTGCTGTCCAATATGTACTTGTACTTTGTGATAAGTCACAGTGTTATCTTGAATTTTATTTTCTCATCATGTCTGCTATGTAACACTTCGTTTTATGGCGACAAAGCAAATTCCACATTTTCTACAATTTTTGTTGTGTCAGTTGACTATTCATGTAACCAAACACATTCTAACCTTAGCCTTTCACATTCTTCCATTGAAACTGATATGCTGCATAATTAGTGGGAGTTGTCTGCTCATCGTACAATTGTTGGAAACTTGCACTAATTTTATAGTAACTGTTCACTGACTCATATAGTTTCAGTTGCTGTCATGTATGTATGGAGTTGTAGTGCGCGCTCTTTCCTCTCTCATTTAATTCAATTGTTGAATGTCCATGGCAACTTCATGCCTATTCTATTGAACTAAACATAAACATATACTATGTGGAGTATTCATTGTTCTTTTGAACAACTCGGTTTTTTTTGGCCGTATCATGTCACCATGTGTCGTTGATATTACTATTAGCATTGTATCCGTATCGATGGCCAATTACTTTTTATTTTATTTTTTGATTAATATTTTTATATTTTCTGTCAGTCTTCCATATTTCAAACCATCATTTGCTCGTAATTTTGAAAAAGTTTTTGTCTATCAATGTTTGATGCAGATGGTGAAATGTTGTGTCCATTACTTGAGCATTTGTTGCCATTAAACATCAGCTGATTTGTTTGTTGCAGGTTCTAGCAGCTGACAGTAGTTGAAGCAGGAACCATTCAAGTTGCAGCCCAGCCCACGGGATTATTGTACTGCTTGTCTTTCTTTGCTTCATTGTTGTTACCATTTGACATGATACAGCTTTTGTTGCTTGCAATTTGTAGTCACTGAACGTTCTGATCTTACATGTATCGTGTTATTGCAAAAACATTTAGCTCTTGCTGTAGGAGTTGTTACCCCTTACATATTGTCTCCTGGTACATTATGTAGTAGTAGACAACTCCAACTTCAACAATCATCTCTTTACTGATATCGATTTATAACATGTAATATTTGTTGGTTTTGAATTTTAATGCTGCCAATAATTTCAAATATAGATGAATCGAGTATATAGAGTATTACCGATGGTTAATCTTTCCAGCTTGACTACTCATATCATATGTTATATAAATTGTCAATCATTCGTATGGATTACAAGTGCAATATAATCCGTGCCAGCTATCCTCTCTGCAATGGAAGTTTTGACATGTATTAAATTCCTCTAAATTCATTATGAAAAGATTTCTTTTATATCAATTTTGAAAAACTGGCATACCCAGGGCGTAAGTTAATTCATCAAAGGTTTTTTGTATCAGATGTTCAAGTTACTTGGAGTTGTCTTCTAATGAATGCGATGAAGGTAAGTGGCAGACGACTCCCAAAATCTTATAATAGGGCCCAATCACCATTTTTAAAACGCTTTGGTTTGGTATCAAGGAAAGAGAGACAGGGAATCTTATTTTATTACAACAATTAGAATTGTGTGTACATATTTTTGGAATGAGTTGCGTAAAGCGCTGAAATGAATGTATCCATAACCAAATCCATTGTCACATAGAATAAGTTTTTACATTTATTACCTAACTGAATATCTGCTTTTCACCAAAGGCAATTATATGGTAACGACACGCTGGAAATGACTGGCTTTAGTTCAGTTAGCAGTTCCATTGAGTATACATACTTCTATTACAAACTTTGAACAGGTTTCTTTCGAGGAAGTAACTTATTTTTGTCATTCACTTGCAATTGCAAGTAACTGGTTTGATGTTTTCCACAAGCAAAATGGGTGTGTATGCAATTATTAAACGATATGTTGGCTGGAGTAACCTTCTCCTACTTTCACAGGATACCTGGAGCAGACAACTTTCAATTTACATTTTAGTATACAGAATGTTAGCTAGATTATATCTTATTAATTGCTTCCAATGTAGACTGACATGCTATCAATATTTCGCAGCGTAATCATTAATCCAGTGGCCAAACTGCTTTATATTAACAGGTACTGATGTTCAGCTGTCCACATTACAAGATGCATCAAATGTAAACTTGATGAACTGCTCTTGTCCATTTCTCAGTTACATTTCATACGATTAGCGATGGACTGCTGATGAGTGGAAGCGTGGCGGTGTAGAGAGTTGAGTGTGTGGATGTAAAACAGAAGTACTTAGGTTCAATTCTCATCTGTGAGTGTCTTTTTTGTAACATTGATTCTCTAAAATACTCTTGTTTTTGCTCGCAAACACAAATCAATATCTAGTGTTGAAATTGTTCTTTGTTTCCCAAACAGAGAACAATTTCAACAAAATATTATTTTACGGAGGTCTACTACGAACTGCTTAATACTGTGACCAGGTTTTCTCGAGAACCGTAACAGATAAAGCTACAAAGATTTTTGCGACAGGATTGATAGGCATCGGGACAAAAAATGAGTTGGTTTACAAAGTTATAGAAAATTCCAGAACATCACAATTTAGGTGCGAAAACAGGCAAAACATCGTTTTTCAAAGCATCAAAGTGACCAAAAAGACGCAGACGCGATTGACGAAAAAATACGAAATTTTGAAAGATGGTGCATTTTGTTTACCTCCTGATTCGACATCATGACACGTCGTTAAAAAATTGTTCGGAAGCAGCCATCTTGGATTTTTGTGAAAATCACAGTTTTTAGCATAAAACAGCTTCCCGTTGGAGAACCAACTGGCCGAAGTAGCTGAAATTTGCAACAAACATGTGCCATAGTGTATCAATGTACCATTTCGAACTTCAAAGCGATCGCACAAAACCGTTTCAAGTTTTTCCATTTTCAAATTTGAAAATCTCAACAAGAACAGCACTTTTCAATGCTTTCCGAGACCAGAATGAAACAACTCAGCGACAAGTAACTTATTAGGCAGCATAGCCCAATGCTTGAACTTTCCAAAAGTAGAGACCTCAAGTTTCTCGCAATACCGCCAGCACAGCTATTCCATTTTCAAAAGAGGTCTTCCAAATGGAAAAATGACCGTAACTCGGGGACGGTTACTCCGATTTGCATAATTTTTGCGTGGTTGCGATCGCATTATAACAGTCTTTTAGATAAACATTCGACAAATTTGTGATCTTTGGTTAAAGAGTCAAAGCACACACGGTTTTCAATGTGTGACAAAAATGTTCGTTATTCACTGTTTTCATTGCGGAAAATTTTTTCTCCTTTAAAACTTTAGCACAAACAGTATTCAGGTGACAAATTGAACAAATCTGAAAAAAATTGAAAATATTTGATAAGTATTTAGCGATGTCCGAACCCAACATATTTTTTTGTATGTAGGCCATAACACCCTCGCTTTTATCTTAGGCTGTTTATGACACACATCCAACATTGCTAGATGGCTAAATGGTTAACATTGTGACCTGCTGTTGACAGGGTTCGGGTTCGATTCCCAGGTGGGGATTTCTTTTTCGCATAAAAAAACTATTGTTAGAACGGAGGGGCCAAGTTAGCATGACTATATATAGTGACGGGAGTGCATGTCGTATTGGCAGTTGTGAAATGTGTGCTTGTCTGGCCCTAGCACAAAAAAGCATTTGGGCACTTGAAAAAGCTGTTTTTTGCAAAAATAAAGCTATCGCAGAACAATTGTCACCTTGTACTAAATTACATTGTGCATTAACAACATGTCTCTATAGCTCGATGGCTAAGTGTGACACCTGTTGTTTCAAGAGTCCAGGTACGATTCCCAGTGGTGGAAGTTTTTGTCACGTAAAAAGTCTTTGCAAGTACAATTTTACTACTAACTATAATGTTTAAGAATATTGACTGTGTTAATGCTGTCCTTTACCAGTGAGTGGTTGATGGAGTAGTTGGTGGAGTGTGTGTCTCTACTACATAGGTGTTTCGGTTCAGTTCCCATGTAGAGGTTTAGTTTAATTGATTCTCTAAAATACTCTTGTTTTTGCTCGCAAACACAAATCAATATCTAGTGTTGAAATTGTTCTTTGTTTCCCAAACAGAGAACAATTTCAACAAAATATTATTTTACGGAGGTCTACTGCGAACTGCTTAATACTGTGACCAAGTTTGCTCGAGAACCGTAATAGATAAAGCTACAAAGTTTTTTGCGACATGATCGTGAGGCATCGGGCCAAAAAGTAAGTTTTTTATGAAATTACAGAACATTCCAGAATATCACAATCTAGGTGCGAAAACAGGTAAAAAATCATTTTCGAAAGCATCATATTGGCAGAGAAAACGTAGACTCGATTGACAAAAAAATACGAAATTTTGAAAGATGGTGCATTTTGCTAACATTCCGATTCGACATCATGACACGACATTAAAAAATCGTTCGGAAGCGGCCATCTTGGATTTTTGTGAAAATCACAGTTTTTAGCATAAAACAGCTTCCCGTTAAAGAACCAAAAGGCCGAATTAGCTGAAATTTGCAACAAACATGTGCCATAGTGTATCGATGTACCAGTTTGAACTTTAAAGCGATCGCACAAAACCATTTCAAGTTTTCACATTTTCAAACTTGAAAATCTAAACAGAAACAGCACTTTTCAACGCTTTCCGAGACCGGAATGGAACTAGTCAGCGACAAGTAACTTATGAGGCAGCATAGCCCAATGCTTGAACTTTCTAAAAGTAGAGACTACAAGTTTCTCGCAATACCGCCAAAACAGCTATCCCATTTTCAAAAGAGGTCTTCCAAACGGAAAAATAACCATAACTCAAATACGGTTACTCCGATTTGCATAAATTTTGCATGGTTGTGATCGCATTGTAACCTTCTCTCAGATTAACACCCGTCACTTTTCCGATCTTGGGTGAAAGAGTCAAAGCGCGCACGGTTTTCAATGTGTGACAAAAGTGTTCGTTATTTACTGCTTTCACCGCGGAAAAAATTTTCTCCTTCAAAACTTTAGCACAAACAGTATTCAGGTGACAAAATGAACAATTCTGAATAAAATTGAAAATATTCGACGAGTATTTAGCGATGCCCGAACCCAAAATACTTTTTTGTATGTAGGCTACATCACCTTCTTTTTACATTAAGCTGTTTATAAACCACATTCAACATTGCTAGATGGCTAAATGGTTAACGTTGTGACCTGCTGTTGACAGGGTTCAGGTTCAATTCCCAGGTAGGGAATTCTTTTTCGCATAAAAATAGATATTGTCAGAAGGGAGGTGCCAAATCAGCATGAGGATATGTAGTAGCGGGCACGCAGGTTGTATTGGCAGTTGTGAAATGTGTGCTTGTCTGGCCCTAGCACAAAAAAGCATTTGGGCACTTGAAAAAGTTGTTTTTTTGCAAAAATAAAGCTATCGCAAAACAATTGTCACTTTGTACTAAATTAAATTGTGCATTAACAACATGTCTCTATAGCTCGATGGCTAAGTTTGACACCTGTTGTTTTAAGAGTCCAGGTACGATTCCCGGTGGTGGAAGTTTTTCTCACGTAAAAAGTCTTTGCAAGTACAATTTTACTACTAACTATAATGTTCAAGAATATTGACTGTGTTAATGCTGTCCTTCACCAGTGAGTGGTTGATGTAGTAGTTGGTAGAGTGTGTGATTCAATGCAGCCAGGTCAGTTGTTCAAATCCACATGACATTGATTTTAATTTGTTATTCTCTAAAATACTCTTGTTTTTGCTCGCAAACACAAATCAATATCTAGTTAGTATTTTAGAGAATCTAAAATACTATTGTTCTTGCTGTTTTTATTATTATTATTCTTATTCTTTCGCGCAAATCTTGCCGATTTCTAATCAGTTTTTCTCGAGAACCGTTACAGATAGAGCTACAGAGTTTTTTGCGACATGGCCGTGAGACATCGGGCCAAAAAATGAGTTAGTTATGAGGTTACAGGACATTCTAGAACATCACAATCCAGATGCGAAAACAGGTAAAAAATCGTTTTTGAAAGCATCAAATTGGCAGAGAAAACGTAGACCCGATTGACGAAAAAATACGAAATTTTGAAAGATGGTGCATTTTGTTTACCTTCTGATTCGACATCATGACACGTCAGTAAAAAATTGTTCGGAAGCGGCCATCTTGGATTTTTGTGAAAATCACAGTTTTTAGCATAAAACAGCTTCCCGTTAGAGAACCTACTGGCCGAAGTAGCTGCAGTTTGAAACAAACATGCGCCATAGAGTATCGATGTACCATTTTGAACTTCAAAGCGATCGCACAAAACCGTTTCAAGTTTTTCCATTTTCAAATTTGAAAATCTAAACAGAAACAGCAATTTTCAATGCTTTCCGAAAACAGAATGGAACTAATCAGCGACAAGTAATTTATAAGGCAACATAGCCCAATGCTTGAACTTTCTAAAATCAGTGACTTCAAGTGTCTCGCAATACCGGCGGCACAGCTATTCCATTTTCAGAAGATGTCTTCCAAATGGAAAAATGACCATAACTCGGGGACGGTTACTCCGATTTGCATAAATTTTGCATGGTTGCGATCGCATTGTAACCGTCTTTCAGATGAACATCCGTCAATTTTCTAATCTTTGGTGAAAGAGTCAAAGCCCACACGGTTTTCAATGTGTGACAAAAATGTTCGTTGTTTACCGTTTTCACCGCGGAAAAATTTTTCTCCTCCAAACTTTTAGCACAAACAGAATTCAAGTGACAAATTGAACAAATCTGAAAAAAATTGAAAATATTCGATAAGTATTTAGCGATGTCCGAACCCAAAATAGTTTTTTGTATGTAGGTTGTGCTACCTTCTTTTTATTTTGAGCTGTTTATGAGACACCTTTAAAGTTACTAAATGGCTAAATGGTTAACACGCTGATCTGCTGTTGACAGGGTTTGGGTTCGATTCTCAGGCAAGGCAATCTTTTTCGCTTAATTCCACTCCCCAAAAGGACTTTCATAAGATGTATTTATTGTATGGCACATTTGTAAGTTGTTCCCTCGTGAACGAGGTCACAACTCCTAAATTTGACAGTTTTTTATAATAAACAACCTTTTACTTGTTCGTTGTTACACAAACATAAATCTCAACTAGCTAGAAAAAAAAAATAAAATTTACTCATTTTTTCAGATGCTTCAACAATGAATCAAAAGTAAAAATCAAATTTCTAGGAGGGCACCTGACCAATCACAAGACAGGGCATGTATGCCCTTTATCCCAGATTAGTCCGTAAACTGAAATGAACAGGTTAAAATAACTAATCTCACGTCCAAGACAAACTTTGTGTAATCAAACTTTGATGGATGCATTTGTCAACTTGTCTACAAGTGATTTATTGACAAATTTTAAGAATTTAATGTACAAATGTATGAACAATAATTCCTTGAGTAGCGACATGTTACATGCTGCAGCCAAATGACACCAGTTACAACTACACTGCTACACTACTACCACACTAATAAGGAATTGATCATGTGACCGATTAATGGAGTTTTGTTGACAAATCATCCAGCTTATTACGTGAGTTTCTAACTCTAAGCAATTCCATATTGCCTACAATCAATGCTCATTAAGCCGATATTAAGATGGCACACTTTTTTCAGTTGAATTTATTCACTTGGTTTATGCAAAAGCTAAACGTTTAGTAAACGTAGTGGATACTATAAATTATATTTTTCATCCACCAGATGAGAGCTGAAACAACGTTAAACAAATGAGAAAAAAACAGAAGATACTCTATTGAGATTAGCTATGAAAATCACGCTATGATAGCAGTGACAAGAAACAGGCAATAGAACTAAATTAACCGACAACTGTCAGTGTCAACACCACACAAATGCATTGTACACTGGCAAGAAAGTTGTCAATGTCGTAACCAGTACATGTATGGGCATTCCAACAGCAGCAAAGTTTATACGGTATAACTCCATCAGTCTGGTACAGTGTAGATGGCATCTGTCAATGAAGAATACACGGGGATATCATACACATATCTACTATCATACACACATCTACTCCATTGTTATCTAACAATTTTGCACACGGTTAATTACCAGTCAATTTCTCTAAACCAGTCATGTACTTTGATATCATATTGCTTACAAGAAGATGGATACTTAACACTTACTAATGCAATCAATCACTCACCAATAATGCGCTACAGTGTAGCCAGAGGTACAAGTAACATCTAATACATTCATCTGCTGGAAGTTCGTTACATGTATGGTAAACAGCAAAGTAGCAACAAGGTAGCAGTCATCTGAAGTAGTTTGTCCAAACAAGGCCAAGCATAGCTGATGTGCCAGTAACCAATTCCTTCTTCAATACATTATCGAGGAGATAATTCCCATGTGAATAGCTGCAAGCAGTAAACACAAAAAATATACTTTTAGCTTGCCACTGGGTCAACTTCACACTACTAGTGTACTTGACATCAACTTTGTACAACTTACGGTATAAATTACAGCACAAGTTTTTATCCTCGCATTGCTGTCACCAAATGCTACCCATTTGTACTGTCTGCAGTCTCTACTGTCTGCAGTCTCTACAACAGAGTAGCTTACTTACTAACAGACTAACAAACTACGACACACAATACCCTTTTTATGTTATTACACTGACACGGTACAATCAGATAATGGGATGGGCACATTACTAGCAATCACCAACTAAACCTAAAGGAAAGAGTAGACAGGTTAGGGATGAACAAGTAAGTTTTTATACCATTTATGAAAGTCAATTTTATTACTTACATTTCTTTGTAATGACATAGTTTACTTGGGGTCTGTACCTACAATGAAAATTATTAACCAATTATTGTTGGAAAGGTACTATAATGCACAATATTGCCTGCGCTTGACAGGACACGGTAGTGGCAGACTACTGTCCCACCAACCAAACTATTAATAGTGGTTTTTGACAACAAAATGCAATAAAAAACTGCAATTGTAGCCTTACTAACTATTGATATGTGCATAAAAATTTAGGTCTAACATTTGTGGTTACTTACTTGTATGATCAACTCCTCGCTACGTAGCTGTAAGCAATGATGGCCGTAGTCCAGTTATTGAGATGGATAGATGTCAAGGAGCTGCACTTATGGTTAGTCTCACTTCTCAAACTTCAACATCTGGTAGAGTATCTACAATACTAACATAGTGTTACTTATGGATATAAGTCTAACGACACATCACCGCTCACTCTTACTTCAGTCACTCATTTTTCACCACTCCAGGGATGTTGGGGTTATGTTTAATAGTTCATTAAATATCTACCAATGCTAGCTCATACCAGGCTAAAGTTGACTGACACGTCGCTCTGATTGCATTTGGTGACATCATGACCAGACAATTGGGAGTTGTTTCCTTTATCGTGATTATTGAGAAAGAGGGGGCAACTTTTAACAAAATTGAGACTCAAGTGAGACAACTTCAATTTAGAAAACATTGAATGTTACATTCACATTGTAATCCCTCCACATAATGTTTTAGCACATCCCCACACAAAATAAGTATTATCATTATTACTTTTGATAGTTTTACAGCAATAAATATTACTATAAAAAATCGCTCATCACTGCAATCAACAGCCCATCAAAATCATACAAACAGCATTCGCTTTCAAACTCAGCAATGACTTACCCCTTATTTACAGAGATATCATTTTACTCCATTGTTTGCAGCATGGATGTCGACGTTCTGTCTTGTTGTGTGTAAGAGCAGGGGAACAGCAGCGGATGGGCTCATGGATGGATCGATGGAGCAGTACAGCATCATTATTATTATTCCTTAAATCATCATCATAGCCTGTGTGTGTTGGCAATTCGCTTACTACTATGGTAGCCGTGAAAGCAATATCATACTGTACTTTGCAAAGTGGTGTCTCCATACATCGGCTGAAGGGCAAACAACTACCACCAACCATCATCATCATCCTCTCCCTTCTGCTTCTATAAAAAAAATGGTTATGTAGTAGTGGGGGGAGTGTTGTAGTAGATATTAATACTAATAATAATTATAATAATAACAACAGTAATAGACAAACAGGAATGATTGATTTCATTTTGTAAGGGTTTTAGAGATGTAGAAACGTTTGGGGGAGAGATATTGAACAAAATTATTCAGCAGCAAGTGAAATGATTAAATAAAAATGACAAGTGTCTAAAGTGGAATCGCTCGTTATTATTGAATTCACATTTGGCGCCATAGCAATAACGCATTATCATCATTACCGTTTACATTTTTGGAATAGAACAAAAGTCAACGTTTGGTCACATTTTCTGTCATACCATAATAATAATAATAATAATTCTCTAAACATTGAATTCCAGTGATATATGTAATCAAATTTTAACATTATCTGCATTTTGTATGGGGTAAGGGGTACATACTCCAAAGCACTGGTGGGTCCAATGAATCTACTCTACTGGTCTAGCGGTGGGGAGGATAATAATAATTAATTAATTAAAGGCAGGGAGGACTACTACTAGTAGTGGTAGTGGTAGTAGTAGTTGTGGTATTAGTAGTAGTATTTATTATTGATTATAATTAATACCTGCCTACTAACTACTGGTGCTACAACTAGCTAGCTGCTAAGTAGTAGTTAGTAGTTGTATTAAATTATTATTATAATTATATTATTATTATTACGATAATAATTATTCACCAACTTTCAGGCCAGTAGTTTGGGGCTGCCTGTGCTCCACAGGTGAAATAAATGGCAAAAAATAATATTTTTTTGTAGAGACAACAAACAACACTGTTTTTTTAGACACATAATAATTATTATAATAATAATAATATCAACGAACAACAAATCAATAATAATAATAATAATAATGATCATAGTAAATTTTATAATTTATTGTATACACAGACAACATACATCAATAACATACATAACTACATTAAATGTGGATATGCATGTATGTATGTTGTTTGTGTATATAATTATAATAATAATAAATAATAATAATATTTATTATTATTATGATTATTTCTTAGAAAATACTAAGTACTAACTACTAATAACACCACCACCACTACTACTTCTTCTGCTACTACTACTATAGCTACTACTATAGCTACTACTATAGCTACTACTATAGCTACTACTATAGCTACTACTATAGCTACTACTATAGCTACTACTATAGCTTCTACTATAGCTACTACTATAGCTACTACTATAGCTACTACAATAGTTACTACTATAGCTACCTACTAACTAACTATCACTATTATTATTACTGCTACTACTACTCCTTACCACTTGCTATTACTACTACATCGACCTATATTACCACTAAATAAATTATCACACAGTGGGAAATTATCATTATTATTACATTCAGTACGCATATATTATTATTATATAATATTAATTAATTAACATTATTGACTTCTATTTTTGGTTATTACCAACTATTAACAAGGTATTATTATTTATTGTTGTATCTATTTCACTCACCCAATATGATTATTGCCGCCATCACAATGTTTTTTGTTGTTGGTGCAGTAGCAAGAGTGCAAGAGTCATTAATGCCAACAAATTGAACGGTTCAGCCATTGGTATCTCTCAGTTAGTACGTACTCCAACAACTTTCTAAAATCATAATCATAATTTTTATAACCATTTCGGTATGTAATAGTCATCTTTATTGCGGTCATTTAGGCCTGATAATATTAATTACGTTTGCGGCGATGATCATGAAATAATTTTACGACTTTGAATAATATTGCAAATGAAAGGAAAATTTTTGTAGTCATTCAATGATAAAAAACCCGTTACTCACTACTAAGCCAACAACATAATATTGCTAGTATTCATTTTAACAATCAGTTTATAATTAAATGTCGAAGTAAGCTCAATAACATTACGCGCTGTGTAGGAGAACTATTTGAGACAATACTCATACCTTCGTCATTCGCTTGGTGTCTGTATTGCATGGTCTATGGTAATGATACATTATCCGTCACATCACATTCCCATATTGATAAATTCGCTGCTACCTTCTCTGAATAAATTATTTCACTGCCACTTTTCCTCAATCGTCTCACCTACAAAAGCTCATAAAACGATGCCTGTTCCACAGCGCCTTGCGGCCAGCATCCAACTGCGTTCTCATTATTTAATGACGCGAGTCGCCAGGAGCCATATAACGTCACAATGTTAATGTGCCATCCCTTCCCAAGGTCATTTGGCGGTTCCTACAAAGAACTGGATATAGGGTTAACATCATGCAGGAAATAATGAAGAAGCCAGGGGAACGGCTTTCAGCCCAGTTGTACAATCTCAAAAAAAGTTCATGGTCCTATTCAAGTCTAGGGTATTTACACCGAATGGCCAACTAACTAGCCTAATCTACCTAACTACCTATCACCAAAGTTGGAACTGGACACACCAGAACCTCTAGAAAAAGTCTCATCCTTGTCCTATGCTACCTCCACTACCTACCTAAATAGTTGGAACTGGACACACCAGAACCGCTAGAAAAACGTTTGTGATGTGGCTAACTACCTATTGCTATTCCTCCTATTCACCCTAGTGCTGACCAAACGAAGCTTGTACCTTTCGACAATCCATCTACCACAGCTTATCATTCACTCATGCATCCACACACACTACAAAAGCAATTACACTACAGAATAACTACAGTTACAACAAATGTAGAGCACATAAAGCAAACACTTTGCATTAATAACGGAACACCTATGCCAAGTCACCAATTGCGCATTATCTATTTTCTATACTATTTTTATTACAGTAATCTTGGCCGGTATAACATTACATTGATATGATATTATACCTAAATAATACATACTATCATAAGCTAGGTACTGATAAAAAATAACATTACAATACATTAGTATGTGATAAATATACGTTAAATAGGATTGAATAAATAATTTATCAATAAAAGTTATTTGTTACTCACTACAATATCTACCAGATCATGATCGGAAAAATATATAGGTGTTACTTTTGTATTAATTTCTAATTGGCTTTTAACATACACGGCGTCTAATAGGCTACCACTAATATGCGTAGGTGATGTAACTAGCTGTTTAAATCCTCTATCTTCGAAGAACAGTTTAATACTATGACGTGCATCAGAAAGTAGGTTCTCATTAAAATCTCCAGCAATAATTATACTATCTATATTAGGTAGACTCTCAGTTTTATCTATTAAAGCGCTAAGGTTACGGATGCAGGCACTAATACTTAACCTAGGGGAACGGTAAACACAACTAATAACATAATTAATATTGCATTGGGTCACTTTTACTAAAATAATTTCAATATTATCAACAGTTGAGCCAATCGCAACTTTACTAGCACTCAAGTTAGTTTTAACATAAATTAAAGCACCGCCTCCACAGTTATGGTCTTCTTGGTCTCTATCCGTTCTAAAGATGTTAAAGTCAGGGATATTCACAGTCGAGTCATTAATAGTTGGTGATAGCCAGGTTTCAGTTATACAAATTACTTCATAATTAGAGGAATAAGTTTTATTAATGTCATCAAGTTTACTACGCAATCCTTGAACGTTATGTAACCCAATAAATGCATTACTTCTTGCAAATAAACTCAAATCCAACTTTTTAAGGTCTTTCAAACTATTATGTATTTCTTCGTCCATGTATATGTATTCTGATTTTAAGTTTTTAATATATAATCCATTTAAACTAGATACCCTACTTAAAGCAACATACGATTGGCCCGGTAAGAATGTTCCCTGCATATCAAAAACCATTTTATCAAGTGTCATACCCTGAGTCTTATGTACAGTTGCTGCCCAACCCAGCTTCAAAGGAAACTGACGTCGGGTTATGTGTTTTGATTTTTCTAACACAGCATCAAATCTTGTAATGACCATAGTGTTCTTTGGAACGTTTGGTGGTATTACAGGATCGAGACCTAATCCAACCCTATCGCTGTCAAACTTTACATATATTTTCTCTACTATATCGCTATTATTTAAATCTACATGAACTACAGTACCAAATATTCCGTTTACTAAACCATTTTCTACATTAATATTCCTGGTTAACATAACTCTACTATATATTCCTATGTTAAGTGTGGAGGGCAGATCATTCGAGGTGCATGGTTTATTTTTAGTAAGTTTAGATAATGTACCGCTAGTTTTATTTTTAAGGTAGTCATACGCATCAATGGAATACAATACATTACAAACTTCATCTAATTTAACTCTATTATAACTTTCAGCCTTTTTATTTGTAGCGTAGACATGCAAAGCATCATCTGGTAGTAGTGAAATATCAACTCGGCTGGATAACATAGTAGCAGTTTCTATATCCAACTTTGCACGTTTTGGCTTAACTCGTAATTTATTTAATACGTTTGCAAATAAAGCATCATCTTTCTGTCGCATCACTTCATTCAGCTCAACACACATGAAATTGTCCCTAAACAAAGCATTACCATAGCACATATTGGGGATAACTAATGCTGTCGCCCTGACAGGAGACAGCTGATAGAAATCCCCCACAGCAAGCACACTCACTCCACCAAAACACATTGATTCATCGGACAGACTCACACCTTTCAATTGCCGCAGCCTTCCATCCACATACTCTAGCAGTCTCGAACTCACCATTGATACTTCATCAATAATTATTATTCTTACATTTTCGAGAACAGCTCTCAGTGTGTTTAACGTATCAGAACATAATGGTTGATAGTGTGCTGCAGTGATTACAGGTATTTTAAGTGCAGAATGAATTGTGTGACCAGATATATTGTGTGCAGCTGTGCCAGTAGGTGCCAAGAGCAAAACCGTTACATCATCGGGTGCTTCACTATCTCTTAAAATATGGTGCGACATGTGATAAATGCATTTAATAATGTGTGATTTGCCTACCCCAGCACCACCAGTGACAAAGATGTGAAAGGGAGAAGAAGCGCGCCGGCAGCGTTTTACGTTAAGACACCAGTTTCTTACATAGTAAAATATCTCTTTTTGTTTATCATTCATCGATCGCATCAAAGGTTTAATGTTATTAGTCAACAACTCAAAAGCGCACAGGTTATTCGTGGCATTTCTGTTAGCGGTATCAAGTTCTGGTAATAAAACATCATTTTCTTCCAGGTTATCGCGGGCGCCGTCTTCACGCTCGCAAATCTGGTTTTGGCGGTCAAACTCAGTATTAGGCGCTAGCAATGCCCACGCGTCTTCTAGATTAGCATCTGATCTTAACAGCTCCCACGCCTCATCAAAAAGCCTACTATTATTACCTTCATCATTATACGTTTGATTAGCTTTGACAATATCGCGAACGTTCATTGGTGGATCAGATGGAAATATTTTAACAGAAGCAAATTCATAAAATTCTCTATAAGTATCATAATTATCAGGTTTAAGTTGTTTTAAGTTTCGGTGTGGCAAGTACAATTTAAGAAGAGTCAAATAATATTCTTCAGAGTTGGACTCTTCAGAAAACCTTGTATACCTAATTACTGCAGACTTACTTTTCGTTCTTCTCATCACATAACCACAATCATTCTCCAATCTATACACATTCTCACTGTTAATACTCTTACTTACTTCTGATTTACTAAGTACTCTATAGTCTGAAGCAAAACGAGCCTGACACATACTTTCAAATAACTCATCTCTAGGTCTAGAGCAGTACCTATCGTATAGGGATGTCATCCAAACTTTTTTGGTTTCTCCATCAACAACATCGTCATCATCATCATCATCATCATCATCATCATCATCATCATCATCATCATCGTTAGCTATTTTATTTATTTGGTTAATAGGTACACTCATTCTCATATCATCTTCATTAGTCGGTACAAAAATTATTTTTCTACTAAATTGTTTTAAATGCATACCACATAATCTTACCACTGCTTCCTGTACGGATACTTCTCTATGAGTAAAATACTTATGACCTAAAGCCTTCATTTGCCTAGCTGTATTCAAATCCTTACCATCCTCAACCAGTGAATCACGAGCATTCTTTAAGATATTTCCCAACTCACTCTCACTCTTACTAATATACGATACAATATACATAATACAGCTATAAGGGTCTATAACATACTGAATATCTATGTTAGCATTCCAAGCTCTCAACAGATGCTCATTATAATTATTAATGTAAGTCTCACTAGAGTTTCTCTTAAGTATAACAGCTGATCTCTTTGTTAATAATCTCATAGTCTCTTGAAAGTGCGCAAAGTTATCAAAACCGCTTTCTCTATATAGTTCGTCATTGGCATTTCCTTCAGTTCCCTTTTCTAGCAAATCGTGCAACCTAACCAACAATTCATCATCTTTGTTTTTATTAGAAGCAGTTGTTTCATTTGATGGCTCAACAATAAATGTCATATTTGATACCGGTTTAGGAAAATTAAATCTACACTTTTTATTTTTGCCCCTCTTACATGATGCCGAGTGATTTTTACTGTGCGTTTGGACATTGGTGACTAACTCGTGCAGTTCTGGATCGGTGTCCTTGTCTGGCAGTGTTGCCGAGACATACCTATCTATAAAATCAACAACAACATCGTGCGAGTCTTTATTCAATTTAGGTGCACCCTTTACCCAAAATAAGCAGTGCAAATGAGGTGCTCCCCTAGCTTGAAATTCTACTCTATAAAAATAATCTGCAATCTCTCCTATAGGATTACTGGGTCCTAGCAAAATGTATTTAAAAAACAATTCTACCCTATGATAAAACATCCTTATTGCAGTTACCGGGTTAGACCTTAATACTTTGCATTTATCTTTGTAATCCATCGAACGAATGTCTTGTTCTGAAGAAAAATTACCAGATTGTTTCAAAATAGCTCCTAAATGGCAAGTCCATCTACTTAATTCGGCGCTTGAAAAAGTTACAAACCAGGTAGGAAGACCGAGACACCTAAGCATTGCAAATAAATCATTCATTGTTTTCTTCCAAAATTCTGGTGACCCCCTCACTGTGCGAAAAAACTTGAACCCTTGGTCAGACTTAAGAATACCTCTAAGTGTTTCTGAATCTAGCAACATATTACGAGTGATATTTATGGCATTTGATCCTTTTCTTAAATTAATTGAAATACTAGAAAGCAATTGTTCTATCTCATATACGTATTGGGCAAAGAATATATATTGTGTGTTGGAAGCAAAGCGCGTGTCCACTGAAAATAATCGTGCATTGTAATACTTATTTCTAGTGATTCTAACTTCTCTGTGCTGATCAAATGTGTTTTTTCCATCCGGAAACAGTGCAGCAAAGGATTTAGCTTCAATATTATTATCACTAAGTAAGCTTATAGGTTTATTACCTTCGGCGGGGGCAATTGCCACTGAATCAATATTATCAATATTTATTTCATTAACTAGATCGATAGGTTGTAAGCACGAATCTAAAACATTTCCATCAATAATTGCAGCCGCTTCATTGTCTGTTCTATTTAACACGTCAGAGTCATCCATCACACATTCTTCTGTAGCCCGGTCATCTTCATTCACACATTCATTGCCAACCACACGATCATTATTATTAACGACACAATCTTTCAACAAATTGGTGCTCTGTGCAACCGTATCATACCATGATGTGTTTACCTCCACCTCGCTATAAAAAGGATTTATTTGTTTCAAATTATCCAACGCTTTATTAATCTTTGCAACATCAACAATTTGGTAGTCTGTATAACCTTTATATACTAGCTTACGTTTTAGTTTAATAGGAATTAGTTTTGATTCTCCTAATGGCTGTGGTAAAACATTGGTAACAGCTCGCAAATTAGATGGAACACAAATTACAGGTCCTTTAATAGCTTTTTGACCAGCTCTCACTAATGTAACTAATTTTTCAAATGGCAAGTATAAAGATATCAATTGTTGTTCGAGTGAATTCATTGATTGAAAATGATCAGCTCTTTCAATTAAATACATATTATTAACTTTTGCCTGGGGTGGAAGTCTCCCAGTGCTTATGTGATTACTGCAAGTATAACAAACGTGTTGGTGACCCTGACAGTTCTCCCCGCAACCTCTGCAATTAGCGTGCAAATAATTATCATTAACACAGCGTGCTACCAAGTCTGCGTGCGCGTACAAGTGCCGTTTAAATATTTTTATTTGAGTGTCAAACAATAGACGATCGCATACACAGCATACAAATGTTGGGCTTTTTGCAGATTCTAATCTAAATTTGTTGATTGCATAATGCATATTTGATAAGTGCTCTTTGTGTGTAATATAACTTCCTATTCCACTCGCAATCACGTTCTCTCTGAAACTCTCATCTTGCGCATATTTGTCTTTGCTTCTTGCCATAACACTCTCTCTGAAACTCTCATCTTGTGAATATTTGTCTTTGCTTCTCGCCATAACACTCTCCCTAAAACTCGCATCTTGTGAATATTTGTCTTTGCTTCTTGCCATAACACTCTCCCTAAAATTCTCATCAAGTGCGTATTTCATTTTACTCTCTAATATTTTATTCATGCGGTGCCCTTGATCATTAGCATAACTTTTTTTGCTCTGTAATTTAACATTATCCCTGTGTTTACCATCAGTAGCATATTTATGTATACTCTCTAATTTTTTGCTTTCTCTGTGTGCCTTGTTTTTTGCATATGTCTCACGTGACCTAGCTTTAACTCTTTCTCTGTATTCTGCGTTGTCTTTGTAGCTGTTTTTGCGTTTTGTAGCTGTTGACTCCACTGATTTACTTGATACCGTTATTGCGCTTGTACTCTTCCTGCCCTCTTCATGTAACACATGCTTCCTCTTTGATCCAACGTCAGTTTCTACATTCTGGTTCTCATTGGTCCGTTTAGTTCCTTTCGGCTGTGATGGCTGATTAGCTGATCCTGGAATTGGCACGCTAGGTTCACTTGTATTACCTTTTCTACCATTATATTTTGTTCCTGCATTATTCTTTGTTATACCATTCTGTACAACACTTGCATATGTTACACCTGTGTTTTTATTGCTACCTATGTCAGTTCTTGCTGTTACTGTAATTGCACTTATTGATGGTGGCTCTAACTCATTTGCTACTCGCTCCATTAAAACCCCACATAAATGATAGGGTTCCTCTGGTGCATTGGAAAGTTTGTACCTAATTGTTACTATGTATGCGGCTACAGACCCTAAATTGTTAAACTTGTATAAACCTGCACGGCCATCTGTCGCTGGTTGACCGGACCTATTTCTTGCATGCGTGTCGAGCACTTGATATCCTGTGTTGGTTTTTAATATTGCTGTTGTGTATGATTGTATGGTGAGCAACACCCCTTTAGAGAATTGCTCACTCTCATTATTGAATATGTTGGTCAGCTCTGTGCATATCTTCGATGCGTTATATTCTGCATTATACCTAGACTCTATTACACCATACCCATCAATAAATACTCTTCTACGAACATTCATATCAAATACTAAAAAGTTTGCTGGCAAGTCTTCTGGGTTAAAGTACTCAAAACTAACTGGCTTATACTCTATATACAATGACGAACCTTCTACTATAATCAACTCTATCGTATTCCCACTCCACTCATCCGCACTCACACAAAAACGATTAATCGCAATCGCACAATAAGCTGTGGGCATACACTGTTTGCCAGCTGCAATACCAAATTGACCATGACCTTGATGAAAAGTACACATAACTGAGCTTACCGGCGCGTCAGATATAGCTGTACCTGGTGGAATTGGTACCTCAGAGATTGATGCCGTCTCACTGCACACAGCTGGGCTCACAGGCAGGCTGGAGGCAACGGTAGCTGGTGGTGTAACTGCTTCAGTGCTTGTAGCAATCTCCAAAACCTCTATGTCAGCGCTGCTGCTGTCGGCAGTAGTCTCCGCTTGCATCAGCTTTCTCTGTCTACGCTTGGCTGTTGCCTTGCTGGCCGCTGACTTTTTGCGAGGCATCCCTCAGTTCGGTTGGTTGGTTGTACAGTACTCAAGAATACTGGATCTACAATATACTATAATATAGTTTAGCGTTGTATTAGGAGGTCTGTATCGTTGAAGTGTTGATGAGCATCTGACTTGACACCTGTCAACTTTTACCTGTGTTGGCACTAGCTCAAAAAAGCTTGTGTCACTTGGGTGGTCTTTCTCAGCATGCATCTGTAGGCTACTACACTTGCATCCAATACAATATCTTGTCATATCAGTTCTGCAGGTTTGTTTCATGTATCACTGTGCAGTATGTAAAATACTGCTATTGTGATGTTTTACACCACTACGCAGAATGTGCCGATACCGCACAAAGCTGATCATCTCCAAGCGGATGATACGAACATCAGTTGCCAAACTAACTCTTACGGTATTTTGTAGGTCGGTTGTTATCTGGCCACTACCTCAAAACTTGCAGCTGTATCAGTTTGGTAAACATTTGTTAACTCTATTGATGTGTGGATTGTGTCAGAGACTGAACTTGCAGCCTCCACAGATGCGAGTGTTTGTGCATCACTGGATGTATTCAGCCATGATGTGAAGATATGGGTATGTTATTGTTGTCTCCACATGTAATACAGCGTGTTATGTACATGTAGCTCATGTCAAGTGATATGTGGTGTGTAGTATAATTTATGGAAATCTTCTCATACTTGTTTTCTCTTTCTATAATGCTGATGTAAGCATGGCCGGCTGTAATATTTGATCATATATTGAAAAAAGTCACTTTCTTCGCTCTACTTACGAAATACCTTCAGATTTATTCAAGTTGTTCCAGAGCTAGATTAATTTCTTACTGAATCGCAGTGTCTCAACTGCTCACACTATGCTTTATATATATTGTTGTCTACTATTGTTGGTCACAGGCAGTTAGCTGCAGCTATGTTAGATGTTATTGTTACCAGCTGATTGTTGGTATTTCTATCAGCAAGTAACAATGCATCATAGATTGTTCTTTTGTGTTAGTTTCTATGTAACATTTACTGTGTTAGTGATAAATTTGTGGCTCTGCAATGTTTTCTCATTTTCTTTCTGTCAAAACTGGCAGCTGAAACTTACTTGTCATCTTTGCGCATCTTGGAAAATTTTCTTGGACAGGTTTAGTTGGCTTGTTTTTTTAGCCAATGTTTGTTATGCAGCAGCCGATGAGTCATATCTCAATGGATGGCCTAGTATGAAGTAGTAGTTACTAGTAGTAGTTGTTCATAGCAATCAGCTGCACACAATACCATGTAGCAATGTCAATTTTTTTCATTCTCTTTAGACCATTCTTCATTCACTCCAGAGTTGTTCTTTTATTGGTAGCTGATGACTTGCTGTCACCAGCAATCATTTTATCAGTTTTTTGTACAGTTATTATATAGTAATATTTGATACACTCTACAATACATTGGGAGATGTATTAACACTGCAATGCTTGCACGGTTCTGTTATTGTATTGCATATGTTTTTGACACCTTGTTTACTTACCTGTGTTGGCACTGGATCAAAAAGCTCCTAAAAACCTTGTTGTCATTTCTGTCTGCTTGGGTGGTCTAAGACTGTTGCCCTTGCCTGAAGCTACAGGCTGAGCATTGAATATAGTTCAGTCGAGTAATTTTCACTGAGTTCTACTTTTTGTGCATTATGACCAACGTTTTTTTTTGTTGTTCATTGCAAATTGTTAGAGTAGAACATGAGAACACGCTATGCTCACACACGGCTGATCTTGCGAAATTAAATGATAAATAATAGTATTTAGTGCATTAATTTCATAAAGAAACTCTTATACCCTTTCACAGGTCTGACAATGATATCCACTGTTATATATGTGGTCACTCCCTCAAAACCTGCCGTTGTATCAGCTCGATGACACATTTGCGAACTCTATTGATGTGTGGATTGTGTCAGAGACTAAACTTGCTGTATCCACATATGTGTGTGTCTATGACTGGATGACATCAGCCACAACATGAAGGTCAGGTATGGATGTGTTATTATTTTCTCCAAAACAACATACAAAATGTAGCTCATGTCAAGCTTTGTGTTTTTGTCTTCAATCGTATCGTTTTTGGTGAGGCCAAGTAATGTAGCAAAAAGTTAATCGTCGTAAATTAGAGAGACTTTGAGCGAGCATCCATGTTTTTTTCTGATTTTGTCTAGCTGCAACGACTTGAGTGAATATGTAGTTACAGTCTTGTGTTTCAGTCCCAAAACTAACCTCAATTTTAGTTATTTGTCCTCTCCTCATGCAACAGTTCTGTGCCTAGCAAGTATGAGTAGACCATACTATTTGTTTACCTCGCGCTCTATTGTTTGGTATACTCTATTGATTAGAGTTCACTGCTGACACATCTGTGAGCTAGTAATATGTAGTTATGAGTGAGCAAAACTGTTAAAACAATCAAATTGCCATGAGTAGCTGCTGTCAACGCATTTGAGTTATGTAATGCCTTTATAGCTGATGCGTCTACAAAAACCCTATAATTGTTATATATACAGAAGTTGTCTGCTCTCAACTGTCCCCCATATACTGATGTATACCATGCTAATGCTGTGGGTAATTAGTTGTAGCTTTGCTACTGTCACCTGCCTGTTGAACTATGGACTCTCCTGGTTGTTCTGTGCTATGGAACACTGATAGTTACATCCTGTTACACTTTCGGTTATAGAAATACACGATTAAGTGGAGCCAGTCAAACCATACAAGCGTATCAGCATGTGATGGCATTAGGCCACCTCTTGTAGCTTTGAGGGATCTGTTGCCATCATCACTTACTGCAACTGTTTACCCTCCCCTAAAGAGCACACAAAATCTAACAGCTTGTTATGGAGGTGAGGCTGTCTCTATTTATCTGATCATTCTAAATGCCTTTTTAGTGTTTATAAAACTGACTGCTTGAGGGTGTTCTTTCCTGTGTGTGGTACATTGCCCATGTATGTGGGTTTGTGGAGGACACATCCTGAAAACTATGGATAAATAACAATTAGCAGTAACAATGTCTGAATCGTTTTATTTATTTTATTCTCACCTTTGCTGCAAAAATTTATAATCCTTGGAGTTGTCTTTCTGTACCAGGAGCAAACAACTTCAGATTTTGCAACCTAATAGATTATTTTAACAAGTTGTAGTTGTTGCTCTCCTGTCTGTGTGATATATAATGTAACATTGTTTAGCCTATTCTAACCATTGCCTACTGGGAAAGCTACAATATGATTGCATCATTTTCTAGCTCTTCAAGTTTTGTCTATCAATTATTGTTGAAATGCAACAAGTTTATGTACCACAGTTTGTAACAAAAACTTTTACGGATATATAGCTAGCTAGCACGCATTTGGGTATTACTACTGCTGACCAATGTGTACTTGTACTTTGTGATAAGTCACAGTGTTATCTTGAATTTTAGTTTCTCATCACGTGTGCTCTGTAACACTTCGTTTTATGGCGACAAAGCGAATTCCACATTTGTTACAATTTTCTTGTGTCAGTTTGTAACCAAACATGTAACCAAACACACTCTAACCTTAGCCTTTTACATTCTTCCATTGGTGTAACTAGCTGAAACTGATGTGGTGCATAATTATTGGGAGTTGTCTGCTCATCGTACATTTGTAGGAAACTTGCACTAATTTTATAGTAACTGTTCACTGACTCATACAGTTTCAGTTGCTGTCATGTATGTATGGAGTGTAGTGCGCGCTATTTCCTCTCTCATTTAATTCAATTGTTAAATGTCCACGGCAACTTCATGCCTATTCTATTGAACTAAACATAGACATATACTATGTGGAGTATTCATTGTTCTTTTGTACAACTCGGTTTTTTTTGGCTGTATCATGTCACCACGTGCCGTTGACATTACTATTAGCATTGAATCCGTATCGATGACCAATTACTTTTTATTTTATATTTTCTGTCAGTCTTCCATGCTTCAAACCATCATTTGCTCCTAATTTTGAAAAAAGTTTTTGTCTATCAATGTTTGATGCAGAAGATGAAATATTGTGTCCATTACTTGAGCATTTGTTGCCATTAAACATCAGCTGATTTGTTTGTTGCAGGTACTAGCAGCTGACAGTAGTTGAAGCAAGAACCATTCAAGTTACAGCCCAGCCCACGGGATTATTGTACTGCTTGTCCCACTTTGCTTCGTTGTTGTTACCATTTGACATGATACAGCTTTTGTTGCTTGCAATTTGTAGTCACCGAACGTTCTGATCTTACATGAATTGCACAAAAAAATTGTCTCTTGCTGTAGGAGTTGTTACCCCTTGCATATTGTCTCCTCCCTGGTACATTATGTAGTAGTAGACAACTTCAACAATCATCTCTTCACTAATATCAATTTATAACTTGTAATATTTGTTGGTTTGGAATTTTAATGCTGCCAATAATTTTAAATGAAGATGAATCGAGTATATAGAGTATTACCAGCGGTTAATCTTTCCAGCTTGACTACTCATATCACATGTTATAAAAATTGTCAATCATTCGTATGGATTACAAGTGCAATATAATCCGTGCCAGCTATCCTCTCTGTAATGGAAGTTTTGACATTCAATCAGTTGCTCTAAATTCAGAATGCAATAATTTTTTTTTCGAATTTGTAGAAGTGGCATACCCAGGGCGTAAGTTAATTCCTCAAAGGTTTTTTGTATGGCATGTTGAAGTTACTTGAAGTTGTCTTCTAATGAATGTAAGTGGCAGACGACTCCCAAAATCCATAACAGGGCCTAATCAGCAATTTTAAAAGCACTTCAGTTTGGTATCAAGGAAAGAGAGACAGGGGATCTCTATAATGTCAACAAGCAGAGTTAAATTCTGCTAGAGTTTTATTACAACAATTAGAATTGTGTGTATATTTGTTGCGGAGCAGTTGCGCAAAGCGTTGAAATGAATGTTGACCCGATTGGATAATATTCTGTAACCAAGTCCGTTGTTCCATAGAATAAGTTTTTATCTTTATTGCCTCACTGAATATTTGCTTTTCACCGAAGGCAATCACATGCTTATAACACGCTGGCAGCGACTGGCTTTAGTTCACTTAGCAATTCCATTGGGCATACATACTTCTATTACAAACTTTGAACAGACTTCTTTTGAAGAAAGTAACTTATTTTCATCATTCACTTGGTCCTGCAAGTACCTGGTTTAATGTTTTCCACACGCAAAATGGGTGTGTATCTACTTATTAAACGATATGTTGGCTGGAGTAATCTTCTTCTACTTTCACAGCAAACCTGGAGCAGACAACTTTCAATTTACATTCTAGTATACAATAGAATGTTAACTAGATGATATTTTATTAATGGATACCAATGTAGACTGACATGCTATCAATATTTGGTAGCGTAATCATTAATCCTGTGGCCAAACTGCTTTTTATTAACAGGTACTGACGTTCAGCCGCCCACATTAACTTTACGAACTGCTGTTGTCCAGTTCTCAGTTACATTTCCAAGTGTGGAAATATTTTTTCTTGAAAAACACTTTGCAATGATCCCTTTCTTGAGGAACCATACGAGTAGCGATGTTTGAAGTGTTTCAGGACTGCTGATGAGTGCAAACGTGGTGGTGTAGAGGGTTGAGTGTGTGGTTGTAAAACTGATGTATTGGGGTTCAATTCTCACTTATGAATATCATTTTTTATTTTATCGATTCTCTAAAATACTCTTGTTTTTGCTCGCAAACACAAATCAATATCTAGTGTTGAAATTGTTCTTTGTTTCCCAAACAGAGAACAATTTCAACAAAATATTATTTTACGGAGGTCTACTGCGAACTGCTTAATACTGTGACCAGGTTTTCTCGAGAACCGTAACAGATAAAGCTACAACGTTTTTTGCGACAGGATTAATTGGCATCGGGACAAAAAATAATGGGTTTTTGAAGTTATCGAACATTCCAGAACATCACAGCTCAAGTGCAAAAACAGCTAAAAAGTTGTTTTTCAAAGCATCATAGTGAGAAATAACGCAGATCGGATTGACGAAAAAATACGAAATTTTGAAAGATGGTGCATTCCGCTAACCTTCTGATTCGACACCATGACACGATATTAAAAAGTCGTTCGGAAGCGGCCATCTTGGATTTTTGTGAAAATCAAAGTTTTTAGCATAAAACAGCTTTCCGTGAGAGAATCAACTGGCCAAATTAGCTGAAATTTGCGACAAACATGTGCCATAGAGTATTGATGTACCATTTTGAGCTTCAAAGCGATCGCACAAAACCGTTTCAAGTTTTTCCATTTTCAAATTTGAAAATCTAATCAGAAACAGCAATTTTCAATGCTTTCCGAAACCAGAATGGAACTAATCAGCGACAAGTAATTTATAAGGCAGCATAGCCCAATGCTTGAACTTTCTAAAATCAGTGACTTCAAGTGTCTCGCAATACCGGCGGCACAGCTATTCCATTTTCAGAAGAGGTCTTCCAAATGGAAAAATGACCATAACTCGGGGACGAATACTCCGATTTGCATAAATTTTGCATGGTTGCGATTGCATTGTAACCGTCTTTCAGATGAACATCCGTCAATTTTCTAATCTTCGGTGAAAGAGTCAAAGCCCACACGGTTTTCAATGAGTGACAAAAATGTTCGTTGTTTACCGTTTTCACCGCGGAAAAATTTTTCTCCTCCAAAACTTCAGCGCAAACAGTATTCAGGTGACAAATTGAACAAATCTGAAAAAAATTGAAAATATTCAATAAGTATTAAGCGATGTCCGAAACCAAAATAGTTTTCTGTATGTAGGCCATACTACTATTTTTTTATCTTTAGCTGTTTATGAACCACATTCAACATTGCTAGATGGCTAAATGGTTAACGTTGTGACCTGCTGTTGACAGGGTTCAGGTTCAATTCCCAGGTAGGGAATTCTTTTTCGCATAAAAATAAATATTGTCAGAAGGGAGGTGCCAAATCAGCATGAGTATATGTAGTAGCGGGCACTCAGGTTGTATTGGCAGTTGTGAAATGTGTGCTTGTCTGGCCCTAGCACAAAAAAGCATTTGGGCACTTAAAAAAGCTGTTTTTTTGCAAACATAAAGCTATCGCAGAACAATTGTCAGATTGTACTAAAGTACATTGTGTATCAACAACATGTCTCTATAGCTTGATGGGTAAGTTTGGCACTTGTTGTTTCAAGAGTCCTGGTACGATACCCAGTGGTGGAAGTTTTTTTCACGTAAAACGTCTTTGCAAGTACAATTTTACTACCAACTATAATGTTTAAGAATATTGGCTGTGTTAATATTGACCTTTTCCAGTGAGTGGTTGATGGAGTAGTTGGTCGAGTGGGTGACTCAATGCAGCCAGGTCAGGTGTTCAATTCTCACCTATGATTATCATTGATTCTCTAAAATACTCTTGTTTTTGCTCGCAAACACAAATCAATATCTAGTTAGTATTTTAGAGAATCTAAAATACTATTGTTCTTGCTGTTTTTATTATTATTATTATTCTTATTCTTTCGCGCAAATCTTGCCGAACTCCGTTAAGTTTTTTTCAAGAACCGTTAGAGATAGAGCTACAAAGTTTTTTGCGAAAGAATCGTGAGGCATCGGGCCAAAAAATAAGTTAGTTATGAAGTGACAGAACATTCCAGAACATCGCAATCCAGGTGCGAAAACAGGTAAAAACTCGTTTTCGAAAGCATCAAATTGGCTGAAAAAACGTAGACCCGATTGACGAAAAAATACCAAATTTTGAAAGATGGTGCATTTTGCTAACTTTCTGATTCGACATCGTGACACGACATTAAAAAATTGTTCGGAAGCGGCCATCTTGGATTTTTGTGAAAATCGCAGTTTTTAGCATAAAACAGCTTCCCGTTAAAGAACCATTAGGCCGAATTAGCTGAAATTTGCAACAAACACGTGCCATAGTGTATCGATGTACCATTTTGAACTTCAAAGCGATCGCACAAAACCATTTCAAGTTTTTACATTTTCAAACTTGAAAATCTAAACAGGAACAGCACTTTTCAACGCGTTCCGAGACCAAAAATGAGCTAGTCAGCGACAAGTAACTTATGAGGCAGCATAGCCCAATGCTTGAACTTTCTAAAAGTAGAGACTAAAAGTTTCTCGCAAAATCGCCAAAACAGCTATCCCATTTTCAAAAGAGGTCTTCCAAACGGAAAAATGATCATAACTCAAAGACGGTTACTCCGATTTGCATAAATTTTGCATGGTTGCGATCGCATTGTAACCCTCTCTCAGATTAACTCCGGTCACTTCTCAGATCTTGGGTGAAAGAGTCAGAGCGCGCACGGTTTTCAATGTGTGACAAAAGTGTTCGTTATTTACTGTTTTCACCGCGGAAAAATTTTTCTCCTTTAAAACTTTAGCACAAACAGTATTCAGGTGACAAATTGAACAAATCTGAAAAAAATTGAAAATATTTGATAAGTATTTAGCGATGTCCAAACCCAAAATATTTTTTTGTATGTAGGGCATACCACCTTCTTTTTTATGTTAGGCTGTTTATGAACCACATTCAACATTGCTAGATGGCTAAATGGTTAACATTGTGTCCTGCTGTTGACAGGGTTCGGGTTCGATTCCCAGGTAGGGATTTATTTTTCGCATAAAAAAAACTATTGTCAGAACAGAGGGGCCAAGTTAGCATGAGTATATATAGTAACGGGAGTGCATGTTGTATTGGCAGTTGTGAAATGTGTGCTTGTCTGGCCATAGCACAAAAAAGCATCTGGGCACTTGAAAAAGCTCCTTTTTGTAAAAATAAAGCTATCGCAGAACAATTGGCAGCTTGGACTAAACAAGATTGTGCATTAACAACATGTCTCTATAGCTCAATGGCTAAGTTTCGCACCTGTTGTTGTAAGAGTCCAGGTACGATTCCCAGTGGGGAAACTTTTTTTCATATAAAATGTCTTTGCAAGTACAACTTTACTGCCAAGTATAAGGATTGGGAATAATGACGGTGTTACAATTATGCTTTTCCAGTGAGAAGTTGGTGGAGTAGTTGGTGGAGTGTGTGATTTAACGCGTTCAGTACAGGTGTTCAATTCTCACTTATGAACACCATTTTTTTAAAATTATTCTCTAAAATACTCTTGTTTTTGCTCGCAAACACAAATCAATATCTAGTTAGTATTTTAGAGAATCTAAAATACTATTGTTCTTGCTGTTTTTATTATTATTATTATTATTATTATTTTTTTTTTTCTTCTTTCGCGCAAACCTCGCCGAACTCGGTCAAGTTTTTCTGAAGAACCGTTATAGATAGAACTACAAAGTTTTTTGCGACACAATCGTGAGGCATCGGGCCAACAAATAAGTTAGTTATGAAGTTACAGAACATTCCAGAACGTCGCAATCCAGGTGCGAAAACAGGTAAAAAATCGTTTTCGAAAGCATCAAATTGGCTGAAAAAACGTAGACTCGATTGACTAAAAAATACCAAATTTTGAAAGATGGTGCATTTTGCTAACTTTCTGATTCGACATCATGACACGACATTAAAAAATCGTTCGGAAGCGGCCATCTTGGATTTTTGTGAAAATCATAGTTTTTAGCATAAAACAGCTTCCCGTGAGAGAACCAACAGGCCGAACTAGCTGAAATTTGCAACAAACATGTGCCATAGTGTATCAATGTACCATTTTGAACTTCAAAGCGATCGCAGTAAACTGTTTCAAGTTTTTACATTTTTAAACTTGAAATTCTAAACAGAAACAGCACTTTTCAATGCTTTCCGAGACCAGAATGGAACAAGTCAGCGAGAAGTAACTTCTTGGGCAGCATAGCCCAATGCTTGAACTTTCTAAAGTTGGAGACTTCAAGTTTCTCGCAATATCGGCGGCACAGCTATTCCATTTTTAAAAAAGGTCTTCCAAATGGAAAAATGACCATAACTCGGGGACGGTTACTCCGATTTGCATAAATTTTGCGTGGTTGCGATTGCATTGTAACCGTCTTTCAGCTGAACATGCGTCAAAATTCTGATCTTCGGCAAAAGAGTCAAAGCTCACACAATTTTCAATGTGTGACAAAAGTGTTCGTTATTTACTGTTTTCACTGCGGAAAAATTTTTTGCTTTCAAAACTTTAGCACAACTAGTATACAGGTGACCAACTGAACAGTTCTGAAAAAAAAAAGAATTTTTTTTAACAGTATTTAGCGACGTCCGCACCCTAAAATAGTTTTTTGTATGTAGGCCATGCCACCATGTTTTTTATGTTAAGCTGTTTATGAACCACATTCAACATTGCTAGATGGCTAAATGGTTAACATTGTGACCTGCTGTTCACAGGGTTCAGGTTCGATTCCCAGGTAAGGATTTCTTTTTCATCTAAAAACAATTATTGTCAGAAGGGAGGAGCCAAGTTAGCAAAAGTATATATAGTAACAGGAGTGCATGTTGTATTGGCAATGGTGAAGCGTGTGTTTGTGTGGCTCCAGCACAAAAAAGCATCAAGGCAGCTTCAAAAAGCTGATTTTTTTGCAAAAATGAAGCTATCAAAAAACAGTCGTCAGGTTGTACTAAATTAGATTGTACAACTGCAGCATGTCTCTATAGCTGGATGGCTAAGGTGGTTGCCTGCCGTTTTAGAGGTCCAGGTACGACTCCCAGTGGTGGAAACTTTTTTCACGTGAAAAGTGTTTGCGAATATAACTTTACTGAGACGTACAATCTTTAGGAATAATGACGGTGTTACAATTGTGCTTTTACACAATTGTCTCTCTATAGCTGGATGGCTAAGGTGGTTGCCTGCCGTTTTAGAGGTCCAGGTACGACTCCCAGTGGTGGAAACTTTTTTCCCGTGAAAAGTTTTTGCAAGTATAACTTTACTGAGACGTACAATGTTTAGGAATAATGACGGTGTTACAATTGTGCTTTTCCAGTGAGAGGTTGATGGAGTAGTTGGTCGAGTGTGTGATTTCACGCTGTCAGTACAGGTGTTCAATTCCCATGTGACATTATTGTTATTATTGATTCTCTAAAATACTCTTGTTTTTGCTCGCAAACACAAATCAATATCTAGTGTTGAAATTGTTCTTTGTTTCCCAAACAGAGAACAATTTCAACAAAATATTATTTTACGGAGGTCTACTGCGAACTGCTTAATACTGTGACCAGGTTTCCTCGAGAACCGTAATAGATAAAGCTACAAAGTTTTTTGCGACAGGATTGATAGGCATCGGGACAAAAAATAAGCTGGTTTACGAAGTTATGGAACATTCCAGAACATCACAATTCAAGTGCGAAAACAGGTAACAAATCGTTTTCAAAAACATCAAAGTGGCTAAAAAAACGTGGACCAGATTGGCGAAAAAATATCAAATTTTGAAAGATGGTGCATTCCGCTAACATTCTGATTCGACACCATGACACGATGTTAAAAAGTCGTTCGAAAGCGGCCATCTTGGATTTTCAAGAAAAACCCGTTTTCAGCACAAAACAGCTTCCCGTTAGAGAACCAACAAGCCGATTCAGCTGAAACTTGGTGCAAAGGTGTAATATAGTGTACCAGTGTACCATTTTGGAATTCAGCGCGATCGTGCAAAACCATCTCAAGTTTTTTCATTTTTCATTTTTAAAATCTCAATAAAGACTCTAATTTTCACTGCTTTCCCAAACAAGAACAAAACCTGTTAGAAGAAAAATGAAAATTTGACTTTCTAGAACTATGCGGCATCTGTCAAAAAGTTGACGTTCCAAAGTCATCGCAAGATCGCCAACACAGCTATTCCCTTTCGAAAATGGGACCTAAAAATCAAATTATGGCTATAACTCAAGAACCGAAGATCCGATCACTTTACTTTTTTCGCCAAAGAGTTCCCCTCAAAACGGGATTTTAGAAAAGTGGTCATTTGTTACCACTCTTTGCTGGCAAAACCTTGATCTCTGCATCAATAAGCTAACTGTCGTATGATACATATGAAAAGCAAGCCCCTTTTTTAACGACAAATAGGACAATACAATTGTCAAGTATGCTTATGGGCATTCTGCTTAGCGCTATGACCTGTTGCTTGTAGGGTCTGGGTACGATCCCCGGTTGTGGAGTACCTTTTTTACTTGATAATTATATGAACATATCTTTTCAATGATGACCCTGATGCTTAACATTATTCAGGTGGTTTCAATGTGCTTCCTCATAGAAAGTGTAATGGTGTAGTTGGTTGTGTGTGTGTCTTAACTAGTTAGGTACTGGGGTTCAAATCCCGTGTGACTTCTTTTTTTGGGTATTTATTCTCTAAAATACTCTTGTTTTTGCTCGCAAACACAAATCAACATCTAGTTAGTATTTTAGAGAATCTAAAATACTATTGTTATTGCTGGTTTTATTTTTTTTTTTTTTTTTCTTATTCTTTCGCGCAAACCTTAGCGAAGACGAGCCACTTTTTCTCAGGAACCGTTATACATAGAGCTACAATTTTTTTTGCGATGCAATTGATAGGCATTGGGACAAAATGTAAGTTGGTTTTAAAAATCACAGAACATTCCAGAACACCGCGATTCAGGTGCGAAAAAAGGTGAATAATAATTTTTCAAAGAATCAAAGTGACCAAAAAGACGCGGACGCGATTGACGAAAAAATACGAAATTTTGAAAGATGGTGCATTTTGTTTACCTTCTGATTCGACATCATGACACGTCGTTAAAAAATGGTTTGGAAGCGGCCATCTTGGATTTTTGTGAAAATCACGGTTTTTAGCATAAAACAGCTTCCCGTTAGAGAACCAACTGGCCGAAGTAGCTGAAGTTTGGAACAAACATGTGCCATAGAGTATCGATGTACCATTTTGAACTTCAAAGCAGTCGCACAAAACCGTTTCAAGTTTTTCCATTTTCAAATTTGAAAATCAAAACAAAAACAGCAATTTTCAATGCTTTCTGAAATCAGAATAGAACTAATCAGTGACAAGTAATTTATAAGGCAGCATAGCCCAATGCTTGAACTTTCTAAAATCAGTAACTTCAAGTGTCTCGCAATACCGGCGGCACAGCTATTCCATTTTCAGAAGAGATCTTCCAAATGGAAAAATGACCATAACTCGGGGACGGTTACTCCGATTTGCATAAATTTTGCATGGTTGTGATCGCATTGTAACCGTCTTTCAGATGAACATCCGTCAATTTTCTAATCTTTAATGAAAGAGTCAAAGCCCACACGGTTTTCAATGTGTGACAAAAATGTTCGTTGTTTACCGTTTTCACCGCGGAAAAATTTTTCTCCTCCAAAACTTCAGCGCAAACAGTATTCAGGTGACAAATTGAACAAATCTGAAAAAAATTGAAAATATTCGATAAGTATTTAACGATGTCCAAAACCAAAATAGTTTTTTGTATGTAGGCCATACTACTATTTTTTTTATCTTTAGCTGTTTATGAACCACATTCAACATTGCTAGATGGCTAAATGGTTAACGTTGTGACCTGCTGTTGACAGGGTTCAGGTTCAATTCCCAGGTAGGGAATTCTTTTTCGCATAAAAATAAATATTGTCAGAAGGGAGGTGCCAAATTTGCATGAGTATATGTAGTAACAGGAGTGCTGGTTGTATTGGCAGTAGTGAAACATGCGCTTGTGTGGCCCCAGCACAAAACAAGCATCTAAGCACTTGAGAAAGCTGCGTTTTGCAAAAATAGCAATCGGAAAACAGTTGTCAGTTTGTACTAAATTAGATTGTGCGTAAGCAACAGGTCTCTATAGCTGGATGGCTAAGGTTGTCACCTGCTGTTTCAAGGGTCCAAGTACGATTCCCAGTGGTGGAACTTTTTTTATGTAATAAGTCTTTGCTAGTACAACTTTACTGCTAAATATAATGTTTAGGAATAATGCCGGTGTCGGAATTGGGCTTCGCCAGTGAGAGGTTGGTGAAGTAGTTGGTGGAGTGTGTCATTCAGCGTACCCGGTACGGGCGTTCAATTCTCACTTGTGAATATCATTTTTTAACATTGATTCTCTAAAATACTCTTGTTTTTGCTCGCAAACACAAATCAATATCTAGTTAGTATTTTAGAGAATCTAAAATACTATTGTTCTTCCTTCTTTTTTTTTTCTTCTTATTATTATTCTTATTCTTATTATTTTACGCAAACCTTAGCGAAGAGAAGCCACTTTTTCTCCAGAACCGTAATAGATAGAGCTACACTTTTTTTTGCGACGCGATTGATAGACATCGGGAATTAAAGTAAGTTGGTTTTCGAAGTAAAAGAACATTCCAGAAGATCACAATTTAGGTGCGAAAACAGACAAAAAATCGTTTTTCAAAGCATCAAAGTGACCAAAAAGACGCAGACACGATTGACGAAAAAATGCGAAATTTTGAAAGATGGTGCACTTTGTTTACCTTCTGATTCGACATCATGACACGTCGTTAAAAAATTGTTCGGAAGCGGCCATCTTGGATTTTTGTGAAAATCACAGTTTTTAGCATAAAACAGCTTCCCGTTAGAGAACCAACTGGCCGAAGTAGCTGAAGTTTGGAACAAACATGTGCCATAGAGTATCGATGTACCATTTTGAACTTCAAAGCGATCGCACAAAACCGTTTCAAGTTTTTCCATTTTCAAATTTGAAAATCTAAACAGAAACAGCAATTTTCAATGCTTTCCGAAACCAGAATGGAACTAATCAGCGACAAGTAATTTATAAGGCAGCATAGCCCAATGCTTGAACTTTCTAAAATCAGTAACTTCAAGTGTCTCGCAATACCGGCGGCACAGCTATTCCATTTTCAGAAGAGGTCTTCCAAATGGAAAAATGACCATAACTCGGGGACGGTTACTCCGATTTGCATAAATTTTGCATGGTTGCAATCGCATTGTAACCGTCTTTCAGATGAACATCCGTCAATTTTCTAATCTTTGGTGAAAGAGTCAAAGCCCACACGGTTTTCAATGTGTGACAAAAATGTTCGTTGTTTACCGTTTTCACCGCAGAAAAATTTTTCTCCTCCAAAACTTCAGCGCAAACAGTATTCAGGTGACAAATTGAACAAATCTGAAAAAATTTGAAAATATTCGATAAGTATTTAGCGATGTCCGAAACCAAAATAGTTTTTTGTATGTAGGCCATACTACTATTTTTTTTATCTTTAGCTGTTTATGAACCATATCCAATATTGCTAGATGGCTAAATGGTTAACGTTGTGACCTGCTGTTGACAGGGTTCAGGTTCACTTCCCAGGTAGGGAATTCTTTTTCGCATAAAAATAAATATTGTCAGAAGGGAGGTGCCAAATTAGCATGAGTATATGTAGTAGCGGCACGCAGGTTGTATTGGCAGTTGTGAAATGTGTGCTTGTCTGGCCCTAGCACAAAAAAGCATTTAGGCACTTGAAAAAGCTGTTTTTTTGCAAAAATAAAGCTATCGCAGAACAATTGTCACCTTGTACTAAATTACATTGTGCATTAACAACATGTCTCTATAGCTCGATGGCTAAGTGTGGCACCTGTTGTTTCAAGAGTCCAGGTACGATTCCTAGTGGTGGAAGTTTTTGTCACGTAAAAAGTCTTTGCAAGTACAATTTTACTACTAACTATAATGTTTAAGAATATTGATTGTGTTAATGCTGTCATTTATCAGTGAGTGGTTGATGGAGTTGTTGGTGGAGTGTGTGACTCAATGCAGCCAGGTCAGGTGTTCAATTCTCGCTTATGAGTATCATTTTTTAACATTGATTCTCTAAAATACTCTTGTTTTTGCTCGCAAACACAAATCAATATCTAGTGTTGAAATTGTTCTTTGTTTCCCAAACAGAGAACAATTTCAACAAAATATTATTTTACGGAGGTCTACTACGAACTGGTTAGTACTGTGACCACTTTTTCTCAAGAACTGTGATAGATAAGGCTACAATTTTTTTTGCTACGCAATTGATAGGCGTCGGGACAAAAAATAAGTTTGTTTACAAGGTGTCAGAATCTTCCAGAACATCACAATTTGGGTGCGAAGTCGGGTAAAAAGTTGTTTTCAAAAGCATCAAAGTGACCAAAAAAACGGAGAGCCAATTGACAAAAATTACGAAATTTTAAAAGATGGTGAATTTTGCTCATCTTCTGTTTCGACATTATGACACGTCAATAAAAAACTGTTCGGAAGCGGCCATCTTGGATTTTCACAAAAACCCGTTTTCAACATAAAACAGCTTCCAGTTAGAGAACCAACATGGCGATTTACCTGAAACTTAGTGCGAAGGTGTAAAAGAGTATATTGATGTACCATTTTGGAATTCAATGTGATCGGGCAAAACCATCTCAAGTTTTTACATTTTTCATTTTTAAAATCTCAATCAAAACACCAATTTTCATTGCTTTGCCGTTCAAAGATGAAACGGGTTAAAAAAAATTTTCAAGTTTGAGCTAATAGACCTATGCGTTTTGTTTTGAAAATTTGACATTTCAAAGTCATCACATGATCGCAAACACAGCTATTTTATTTCGAAAATGGGACCTCAAAATCAAATTATGGCTTTAACTCAAGAACCAAAAATCCGATCACTTTACTTTTTTCGCCAAAGAGTTCCCCTCAAAACAGGCTTTTAGAAAAGTATTCATTTAATACCACTCTTTGCTGGCAAAAACCTCGATCTCTGCATGAATAATCTAACTGTCGTATGATACATATGAAAAGCAAGCCCCTTTCTATTGACAAGTAGCACAATACAATTGTCAAGTACGCTTATGGGCATTCTGGTTAGCACTTTGACCTGTTGCTTGTAGGGTCTGGGTACGATCCCTGGTTGTGGAGTACTTTTTTTACTTGATACATATTTCAACATATCTTTTCAATGATGATCCTGATGCTTAACTTTATTCAGGTGGTTTCAATGTACTTCGCCGTAGAAAGTGTAATGGTGTAGTTGGTTGTGTGTGTGTCTTAATTAGTTAGGTACTGGGGTTCAAATCCCGTGTGACTTCTTTCTTTTGGGTATTTATTCTCTAAAATACTCTTGTCTTCACTCGTGAATACAATTTGATCTAGTGTTGAAATTGTTCTTTGTTACCCAAACAGAGAACAATTTCAACAAAATATTATTTTACGGAGGTCTACTGCGAACTGCTTAATACTGTGACCAGGTTTCCTCGAGAACCGTAATAGATAAAGCTACAAAGTTTTTTGCGGCAGGATTGATAGTTATCGGGACAAAAAATAAGTTGGTTTACAAAGTTATAGAACATTCTAGAACATCACAATTCAAGTGCGAAAACAGGTAACAAATCGTTTTTAAAAGCATCAAAGTGGCTGAAAAAACGTAGACCCGATTGCCGAAAAAATACCAAATTTTGAAAGATTGTGCATTTTGCTAACTTTCTGATTCGACATCATGACACGACATTAAAAAATCGTTCGGAAGCGGCCATCTTGGATTTTTGTGAAAATCACAGTTTTTAGCATAAAACAGCTTCCCGTTAAAGAACCAACAGGCCGAATTAGCTGAAATTTGCAACAAACATGTGCCATAGTGTATCGATGTACCATTTTGAACTTCAAATCGATCGCACAAAACCGTTTCAAGTTTTTCCATTTTCAAATTGGAAAATCTCAACAGAAAGAGCACTTTTCAATGCTTTCCGAGACCAGAATGAAACAACTCAGCGACAAGTAACTTATTAGGCAGCATAGCCCAATGCTTGAACTTTCCAAAAGTACAGACCACAAGTTTCTCGCAATACCGCCAGCACAGCTATTCCATTTTCAAAAGAGGTCTTCCAAACGGAAAAACGACCGTAACTCGAGAACGGTTACTCCGATTTGCATAAACTTTGGGTGGTTGCGATCGCATTATAACAGTCTTTCAGATTGACACCGGTCAAACTTGTGATCTTTGATGAAAGAGTCAAAGCCCACACGGTTTTCAATGTGTGACGAAAGTGTTCGTTATTTACTGTTTTCACCGCGGAAAAATTTTTCTCCCCCAAAACTTTAGCACAAATGGTATTCAGGTGACAAATTTGACAAATCTGAAAAAAATTGAAAATATTCGATAAGTATTTAGCGATGTCCGAAACCAAAATAGTTTTTTGTATGTAGGCCATCCCACCTTCTTTTTTATCTTAATCTGTTTATGAACCACATTCAACATTGCTAGATGGCTTAATGGTTAACATTGTGACCTGCTGTTGACAGGATTCGGGTTCGATTCCCAGGTAGGGATTTCTTTTTCGCATAAAAAAAATATTGTCAGAAGAGAGGAGCCAAGTTAGCATGAGTATATGTAGTAACGGGAGTGCATGTTGCATTGGCAGTTGTGAAATGTGTGCTTGTCTGGCCATAGCACAAAAAAGCATCTGGTCACTAGAAAAAGCTGCTTTTTGTAAACATAAAGCTATCGCAGAACAATTGTCAGATTGTACTAAACTAGATTGTGCATCAACAACATGTCTCTATAGCTTGATGGGTAAACTTGGCACTTGTTGTTTTAAGAGTCCGGGTACGATACCCAGTGGTGGAAGTTTTTTTCACTTAAAACGTCTGTGCAAGTACAATTTTACTACCAACTATAATGTTTAAGAATATTGGCTGTGTTAATATTGACCTTTTCCAGTGAGTGGTTGATAGAGTAGTTGGTGGAGTGGGTGACTCTCTAAAATACTCTTGTTTTTGCTCGCAAACACAAATCAATATCTAGTTAGTATTTTAGAGAATCTAAAATACTATTGTTCTGCCTGGTTTTATTATTATTATTATTATTTTTCTTCTTTCGCGCAAACCTTGCCGAACTCGGTCAAGATTTTCTCAAGAACCGTTAGAGATAGAGCTACAATTTTTGCTGCGACCCGATCGATAGGCATTGGGACAAAAAGTAAGTTGGTTTGAAAATTACAGAACATTCCAGAACAGCGCAATTCAAGTGCGAAAACAGGTAAAAATTTGTTTTTAAAGTCATCAAAAAGGCCGAAAAAACGTAGACCCAATTGACGAAAAAATACCAAATTTTGAAAGATGGTGCATTTCGCTAACTTTCTGATTCGACATCATGACACGGCGCTAAAAAATTGTTCGGAAGCGGCCATCTTGGATTTTTGTGAAAATCACAGTTTTTAACATAAAACAGCTTCCCGTTAGAGAACCAACAGGCCGAAGTAGCTGAAACTCGCAACAAACATGTGCCATAGTGTATCGATGTACCATTTTGAACTTCAAAGCGATCGCACAAGACCGTTTCAAGTTTTTCCATTTTCAAATTTGAAAATCTAAACAGAAACAGCACTTTTCAATGCTTTCCGAGACCAGAATGGAACTAGTCAGCGACAAGTAATTTATGAGGCAGCATAGCCCAATGCTTGAACTTTCTAAAAGTAGAGACTAAAAGTTTCTCGCAAAATCGCCAAAACAGCTATCCCATTTTCAAAAGAGGTCTTCCAAACGGAAAAATGACCATAACTCGGGGACGGTTACTCCGATTTGCATAAATTTTGCATGGTTGCGATCGCATTGTAACCCTCTCTCAGATTAACAGCCGTCACTTTTCAGATCTTTGGTGAAAGAGTCAAAGCGCGCACGGTTTTCAATGTGTGACAAAAGTGTTCGTTATTTACTGTTTTCACAGCGGAAAAATTTTTCTCCTTCAAAACTTTAGCACAAACAGTATTCAGGTGACAAAATGAACAATTCTGAATAAAATTGAAAATATTCGATAAGTATTTAGCGATGCCCGAACCCAAAATATTCTTTGTATGTAGGCCATACCACCTTCTTTTTTTATTTTAGGCTGTTTATGAATATCATTCAGCATTGCTAGCTGGCTAAATGGTTAACATTGTGACCCGCTGTTGACAGGTTTCGGGTTCGATTCCCAGGTAGGGATTTCTTTTTCGCATAAAAAACTATTGTCAGAACAGAGGGGCAAAGTTAGCATGAGTATATGTTGTAACAGGAGTGCATGTTGTATTGACAGTGAAGCATGTGAAGCAAGCACAAGAAAGCAACCAAGCACTTGAAAAGGCTGTTTTTTGCAAAAAAGTAAAGCTATTGCAAAACAGTTGTCAGTATGTACTAAATTAGATTGTGCCCCTGCAACATATCTTTCTAGCTCAGTGGCTAAAGTTGTCACCTGCTGCTCCAAGGTTCCAGGTACGATTTCCAGAGGTGGAAATTTTTTTCATGTAACAAGTCTTTGCAAGTACAACTTTCTGCTAAATGTAAAGTTTAGGAATAATGAGGGTATCAAAAATGTGCTGTTTCAGTGAAACGATGATGGAGTAGTTGGTGGTGTGTGTGATTTAACGCGGTCAGTACAGGTTTTCAATTATCACTAATGATTATCTTTTTTAACATTCATTCTCTAAAATACTCTTGTCTTCACTCGTGAATACAATTTCATCTAGTGTTGAAATTGTTCTTTGTTTCCCAAACAAAGAACAATTTCAACAAAATATTATTTTACGGAGGTCTACTGCGAACTGCCTAATACTGTGACCAGGTTTTCTACCAAACCGTAATAGATAAAGCTACGAAGTTTTTTGCGACAGGATTGATAGGCATCGGCACAAAAAATAAGTTGGTTTACGAAGTTATGGATCATTCCAGAACATCACAATTCAAGCGCGAAAACAGGTAACAATTCGTTTTCGAAAGCATCAAAGTGGCTGAAAAAACGTGGACCCGATTGGCGGAAAAATATCAAATTTTGAAAGATGGTGCATTTTGCTAACTCTCTGATTCGACATCATGACACGACGTTAAAAAATCGTTCGGAAACGGCCATCTTGGATTTTTGTGAAAATCACAGTTTTTAGCATAAAACAGCTTCCCGTTAAAGAACCAACAGGCCGAATTAGCTGAAATTTGCAACAAACATGTGCCATAGTGTATCGATGTACCAATTTGAACTTCAAAGCGATCGCACAAAACCGTTTCAAGTTTTCACATTTTCAAACTTGAAAATCTAAACAGAAACAACACTTTTCAACGCTTTCCGAGACCAGAATGGAACTAGTCAGCGACAAGTAACTTATGAGGCAGCATAGCCCAATGTTTGAACTTTCTAAAAGTAGAGACTACAAGTTTCTCGCAATACCGCCAACACAGCTATCCCATTTTCAAAAGAGGTCTTCCAAACGGAAAAATGAACATAACTCAAAGACACTTACTCCGATTTGCATAAATTTTGCATGGTTGTGATCGCATTGTAACCCTCTCTCAGATTAACACCCGTCACTTTCCAGATCTTAGGTGAGAGAGTCAAAGCGCGCACGGTTTTCAATGTTTGACAAAAATGTTCGTTATTTACTGTTTTCACCGCGGAAAAATTTTTCTCCTTCAAAACTTTAGCACAAACAGTATTCAGGTGACAAAATGAACAATTCTGATTAAAATTGAAAATATTCGACGAGTACTTAGCGATGCCCGAATCCAAAATACTTTTTTGTATGTAGGCTACACCACCTTCTTTTTATCTTAAGCTGTTTATGAACCACGTTCAACATTGCTAGATGGCTAAATGGTTAATGCTGCGACCTCCTGTTGACAGGGTTCGGGTTCGATTCCCAGGTAGGGATTTCTTTTTCGCATAAAAAAAAATTGTCAGAAGAGAGGAGCCAAGTTAGCATGAGTATATGTAGTAACGGGAGTGCATGTTGCATTGGCAGTTGTGAAATGTGTGCTTGTCTGGCCATAGCACAAAAAAGCATCTGGTCACTAGAAAAAGCTGCTCTTTTGTAAACATAAAGCTATCGCAGAACAATTGTCAGTTTGTACTAAACTAGATTGTGCATCAACAACATGTCTCTATAGCTTGATGGGTAAGTTTGGCATTTGTTGTTTCAAGAGTCCGGGTACGATACCCAGTGGTGGAAGTTTTTTTCACGTAAAACGTCTTTGCAAGTACAATTTTACTACCAACTATAATGTTTAAGAATATTGGCTGAGTTAATATTGACCTTTTCCAGTGAGTGGTTGATGGAGTAGTTGGTGGAGTGGGTGACTCAATGCAGCCAGGTCAGGTGTTCAATTCTCACCTATGATTATCATTGATTCTCTAAAATACTCTTGTTTTTGCTCGCAAACACAAATCAATATCTAGTGTTGAAATTGTTCTTTGTTTCCCAAACAGAGAACAATTTCAACAAAATATTATTTTACGGAGGTCTACAGCGAACTGCATAATACTGTGACCAGGTTTTCTTGAGAACCGTAATAGATAAAGCTACAGAGTTTTTTGCGACAGGATTGATAGGCATCGGGACAAAAAATAAGTTGGTTTACGAAGTTGTAGTACATTCCAGAACATCGCAATTCAAGTGCGAAAACAGATGAATAATCGTTTTTCAAAGCATCAAATTGGCTGAAAAAACGTAGACCCGATTGGCGAAAAAATATCAAATTTTGAAAGATGGTGCATTTCGCTCATCTTCTGATTCTACATCATGACACGTCAATAAAAAAACTTTCGGAAGCGGCCATCTTGGATTTTTGTGAAAATCGCAGTTTTTAGCATAAAACAGCTTCCCGATAAAGAACCAATAGGCCGAATTAGCTGAAATTTGCAACAAACATGTGCCATAGTGTATCGATGTACCATTTTGAACTTCAAAGCGATCGCACAAAACCGTTTCAAGTTTTTACATTTTCAAACTTGAAAATCTAAACAGAAACAGCACTTTTCAACGCTTTCCGAGACCAAAAATGAGCTAGTGAGCGACAAGTAACTTATGAGGCAGCATAGCCCAATGCTTGAACTTTCTAAAAGTAGAGACTAAAAGTTGGTCGCAAAATCGCCAAAACAGCTATCCCATTTTCAAAAGAGGTCTTCCAAACGGAAAAATGACCATAACTCAAAGACGGTTACTCCGATTTGCATAAATTTTGCATGGTTGCGATCGCATTGTAACCCTCTCTCATATTTACTCCCGTCACTTCTCAGATCTTGGGTGAAAGAGTCAAAGCGCGCACGGTTTTCAATGTGTGACAAAAATGATCGTTGTTTACCGTTTTCACCGCGGAAAAATTTTTCTCCTCCAAAAATTCAGCGCAAACAGTATTCAGGTGACAAATTGAACAAATCTGAAAAAAATTGAAAATATTCGGTAAGTATTTAGCGATGTCCGAAACCAAAATAGTTTTTTGTAAGTAGGCCATACTACTATTTTTTTTATCTTTAGCTGTTTATGAACCACATTCAACATTGCTAGATGGCTAAATGGCTAACGTTGTGACCTGCTGTTGACAGGGTTCAGGTTCAATTCCCAGGTAGGGAATTGTTTTTCGCATAAAAATAAATATTGTCAGAAGGGAGGTGCCAAGTGTGCATAAGTATAATGTAGTAACAGGAGTGCATGTTGTATTCGCAGTTGTGAAATGTGTGTTTGTCTGGCCCTAGCACAAAAAAGCATCTGGGCACTTGAAAAAGCTGTTTTTTGTAAAAATAAAGACATCGCAGAAGAATTGTCAGTTTGTACTAAATTAGATGGTGCCTCAACAACATATCTCTATAGCTCGATGGCTAAGTTTGACACCTGTTGTTTTAAGAGTCCAGGTACGCTTCCCGGTGGTGGAACTTTTTCTCACGTCAAAAGTCTTTGCAAGTACAATTTTACTACTAACTATAATGTTTAAGAATATTGACTGTGTTAATAATGTCCTTTTCCAGTGAGTGGTTTATGGAGTAGTTGGTTCAGTGTGTGTCTTTACTACATAGGTGTTTTGGTTCAGTTCCCATGAAGAATTTTATTTTTATTGATTCTCTAAAATACTCTTGTCTTCACTCGTGAATACAATTTCATCTAGTTAGTATTTTAGAGAATCTAAAATACTATTGTTCTTGCTGTTTTTATTATTATTTTTTTTGTTTTTCTTCTTTCGCGGTGAACTCGATCGCACTCTTGCCACATTTTCTCAAGAACCGTAATAGATAGAGCTACATAGTTTTTTGCGAAAAAATCAGTAGGCATCGGGACAAAAAATAAGTTGGTTTACAAGGTGACAGAATCTTCCGGAACATCGCAAATCCGGTGCGAAATTGGGTAAAAAGCCGTTTTCAAAAGCATCACAGTGACCAAAAAAACAGAGACCCGATTGACGAAAAATTATGAAATTTTGAAAGATGGTGCATTTCGCTCATTTTCTGATTCGACATCATGACCCGTCAATAAAAAATTGTTCGGAAGCAGCCATCTTAGATTTTTGTGAAAATCACAGTTTTTAGCATAAAACAGTTTCCCATTAGAGAACCAACAGGCCGAAGTAGCTGAAATTTGCAACAAACATGTGCCATAGTGTATCGATGTACCATTTTGAACTTCAAAGCGATCGCACAAAACCGTTTCAAGTTTTTACATTTTCAAATTTGAAAATCTAAACAGAAACAGCACTTTTCAATGCTTTCCGAGACCAGAATGGAACTAGTCAGCGACAAGTAACTTCTTAGGCAGCATAGCCCAATGCTTGAACTTTCTAAAGTTGGAGACTTCAAGTTTCTCGCAATATCGGCGGCACAGCTAGTCCATTTTTAAAAGAGGTCTTCCAAACGGAAAAATGACCATAACTCGGGGACGGTTACTCCGATTTGCATAAATTTTGCGTGGTTGCGATCGCATTGTAACCGTCTTTCAGCTGAACATGCGTCAAATTTCTGATCTTTGGCAAAAGAGTCAAAGCTCACACAATTTTCAATGTGTGACAAAAGTGTTCGTTATTTACTGTTTTCACTGCGGAAAAACTTTTTGCCTTCAAAACTTTAGCACAACTAGTATACAGGTGACCAACTGAACAGTTCTGAAAAAAAAAGAATTTTTTTTAACAGTATTTAGCGACGTCCGCACCCCAAAATAGTTTTTTGTATGCAGGCCATGCCACCATGTTTTTTATCTTAAGCTGTTTATGAACCACATTCAACATTGCTAGATGGCTAAATGGTTAACATTGTGATCTGCTGTTGCAAGGGTTCAGGTTCGATTCCCAGGTAAGGATTTCTTTTTTGCATATAAACCATTATTGTCAGAAAGGAGGTGCCAAGTAAGCACGTGTATATGTAGTAGCAGGAGTGCATGCTGTATTGGCAGTTGAGAAATGTGTGCTTGTCTGGCCATAGCACAACAAAGCATCTGGGCACTGGAAAAAGCTGCTTTTTTGCAAAAATAAAGCTATTGAAAAACAGTTGTCAATTTGTACTAAGTTAGATTGCACATCAGCAACATGTTTCCATAGCTCGATGGCTAAGGTTGTCACCTGCTGCTTCAAGGGTACAAGTACGATTCCCAGTGGTGGAAATTTTTTTCCGCAAAAGGTCTTTGTAAGTAGAACTTTACTGCGAAGTATAATGTTAAGGAACAATGACGGTGTTACAATTGTGCTTTTCCAGTGAGAGGCTGCTGGGGTACTTGGTGGAGTGTGTGATTTAACACGTTCAGTACAGGTGTTCACTTCTCACTTATGACTATCATTTATTCTCTAAAATACTCTTGTTTTTGCTCGCAAACACAAATCAATATCTAGTTAGTATTTTAGAGAATCTAAAATACTATTGTTCTTGCTGTTTTTATTATTATTTTTTTTTTTTTTCTTCTTTCGCGGCGAACATGACTGAATTTGGTCGAGTTTTTCTCAAGAACCGTTTGAGATAGAGCTACAAAGTTTTTTGCGAAAAAATCGTGAGGCATCGGGCCAAAAAATAAGTTAGTTATGAAGTGACAGAACATTCCAGAACATCGCAATCCAGGTGCAAAAACAGGTAAAAAATCGTTTTCGAAAGCATCAAATTGGCTGAAAAAACGTGGACCCGATTGACGAAAAAATACCAATTTTTGAAAGATTGTGCATTTTGCTAACTTTCTGATTCGACATCATGACACGACATTAAAAAATTGTTCGGAAGCGGCCATCTTGGATTTTTGTGAAAATCACAGTTTTTAGCATAAAACAGCTTCCCGTTAGAGAACCAACTGGCCGAAGTAGCTGAAGTTTGGAGCAAACATGTGCCATAGAGTATCGATGTACCATTTTGAACTTCAAAGCGATCGCACAAAACCGTTTCAAGTTTTTCCATTTTCAAACTTGAAAATCTAAACGGAAACAGCACTTTTCAATGCTTTCCGAGACCAGAATGGAACTAGTCAGCGACAAGTAACTTATTAGGCAGTATAGCCCAATTCTTGAACTTTCTAAAAGTAGAGATTACAAGTTTCTCGCAATACCGCCAGCACAGCTATTCCATTTTCAAAAGAGGTCTTCCAATCGGAAAAATGACCATAACTCAAAGACGGGTACTCCGATTTTCATAAATTTTGCATGGTTGCGATCGCATTGTCACCCTCTTTCAGATGAACATGCGCCAGTTTTCTGATCTTTGGTGAAAGAGTCAAAGCGCGCACGGTTTTCAATGTGTGACAAAAGTGTTCGTTATTTAATGTTTTCACTGCGGAAAAATTTTTCTCCTCCAAAACTTTAGCACAAACAGTATTAAGGTGACAAATCGAACAAATCTCAGAAAAATTGAAAATATTCGATGAGTATTTATCGATGTCCGAACCGAAAATATTTTTTTGTATGTAGGCCATACCACCTTCTTTTTATCTTAAGCTGTTTATAAACAACATTTAGCATTGCTAGATGGCTAAATGGTTAACATTGTGACCTGCTGTTGTAGGGGTTCAGGTTCGATTCCCAGGTGTGGATTTCTTTTTCGCCAAAGACAATTATTCTCAGAAGGGAGGTTCCAAGTTAGCATGAGTATATGTAGTAACAGGAGTGCAGTTTTGAAACGTGCGCTTGTGAGGCCCCAGCACAGAAAAAGCATCTAAGCACTTCAAAAAGCTGCTTTTTTTGCAAAAATAGATATCACAAAGCAGTTGTCAGTTTGTACTAAATTAGATTGTGCATAAGCAACAGGTCTCTATAGCATGATGGCTAAGGTTGTCACCTGCTGTTTCAAGGGTCCAAGTACGATTCCCAGTGGTGAATTTTTTTTTACATAAAAAGTTTTTGCAAGTACAACTTTACTGCTAAATATAATGTTTAGGAATAATGCGGGTGCTACAATTGCGTTTCACCAGTGGGAGGTTGATGGAGTAGTTGGTCGAGTGAGTGATTTAACGCACGGAGTCCAGGTGTTCAAATCCACTTGGCATCAATTTAAATTTATTATTCTCTAAAATACTCTTGTTTTTGCTCGCAAACACAAATCAATATCTAGTGTTGAAATTGTTCTTTGTTTCCCAAACAGAGAACAATTTCAACAAAATATTATTTTACGGAGGTCTACTGAGAATTGGTTAGTACTGTGACCAGGTTTTCTCAAGAACCGTAATAGATAAAGCTACAAAGTTTTTTGCGACAGGATCGTGAGGTATCGGGCCAAAAAATAAGTTAGTTATGAAGTTACAGAACATTCCAGAACATCGTAATCCAGGTGCGAAAACAGGTAAAAAATCGTTTTCGAAAGCATCAAAATGGCTCAAAAAACAAAGACCCGATTGACGAAAAAATACGAAATTTTGAAAGATGGCGCATTTTGCTAACATTCTGATTCGACACCATGACACGATGCTAAAATGTCGTTCGGAAGCGGCCATCTTGGATTTTCAAGAAAAACCTGTTTTCAGCACGAAACAGCTTCCCGTTAGAGAACCACCAGGCCGATTCAGCTGAAACTTGGTGCAAAGGTGTAATATAGTGTATTGGTATACCATTTCGAAATTCAGCGCGATCGTGCAAAATCATTTCAAGTTTTTTCATTTTTCATTTTTAAAATCTCAATAAGTACACTACTTTTCACCGCTTTCCCAAACAAGAACAAAACCTGTTAGAAGAAAAATGAAAGTTTGACTTTATAAAACTATGCGGCGTCTGTCAAAAAGTTGACGTTTCAAAGTTAACGCATGATCGCCAACACAGCTATTCCGTTTCGAAAATGGGACCTCGAAATTAAATTATGGCTATAACTCAAGAACCGAAGATCCGATCACTTTACTTTTTTCGCCAAAGAGTTCCCCTCAAAACAGGCTTTCAGAAAATTGGTCATTTGTTATCGCTCTTTGCTGGCGAATCCTCGATCTCTGCATGAATAATCTCACTGTCGTATGATACATATGAAAACCAAGCCCCTTTTTAATGACAAGTAGAAGAATGCAATGGCCAGTACACTGATGGGCATTCTGGTTAGCACTTTGACCTGTTACTTGAAGGGTCTGGGTATGATCCCTGGTAGTGGAGTTCTTTTTTTACTTAATTAATACATATTTGAGCATATCTTATTAATGATAACTCTGATGCTTAATATTATTCAGGTGGTTTCAATGTGTTTTGTCATGGAAAGTGTAGTGGTGTAGTTGGTTGAGTGTGTGTCTTTACTACTTAGGTACCGGGGTTCGAATCCCGTGTGACTTCTTTTTTTGGGGTATTTATTCTCTAAAATACTCTTGTTTTTGCTCGCAAACACAAATCAATATCTAGTTAGTATTTTAGAGAATCTAAAATACTATTGTTATTGCTGTTTTTATTATTATTATTATTATTTTTTTTCTTATTCTTTCGCGCAAATCTTGCCGATTTGTAATCAGTTTTTCTCAAGAACCGTTATAGATAGAGCTACAGAGTTTTTTGCGACATGGCCGTGAGGCATCGGGCCAAAAAATGAGTTAGTTATGAGGTTACAGAACATTCCAGATTGTCGCAATTCGAGTGCCAAAACGGACGAACAATCGTTTTTCCAAGCATCAAAGTGGCTGATAAAACAAAGACCGTTTGGTGAAAAAATACGAAATTTTGAAAGATGGTGCATTTTGCTAACATTCTGATTCGACACCATGACACGATGTTAAAAAGTCGTTCGGAAGCGGCCATCTTGGATTTTCAAGAAAAACCCGTTTTCAGCACAAAACAGCTTCCCGTTAGAGAACCACCAGGCCGATTCAGCTGAAACTTGGTGCAAAGGTGTAATATAGTGTATCGGTATACCATTTTGGAATTCAGCGCGATCGTGCAAAACCATCTCAAGTTTTTTCATTTTTCATTTTTAAAATCTCAATAAAGACACTACTTTTCATCGCTTTCCCAAACAAGAACAAAACCTGTTAGAAGAAAAATGAAAGTTTGGCTTTATAGAACTATGAGGCGTCTTTCAAAAATTTGGCGTTCCAAAGTCATCGCATGATCGCCAACACAGCTATTCCATTTCGAAAATGGGACCTTGAAATCAAATTATGGCTATAATTCAAGAACCGAAGATCCGATCACTTTACTTTTTTCGCCAAAGAGTTTCCCTCAAAACAGGCTTTTAGAAAAGTGGTCATTTGTTACCACTCTTTGCTGGCAAAACCTCGATCTCTGCATGAATAAGCTAACTGTCGTATGATACATATGAAAAGCAAGCCCCTTTTTATTGACAAGTAAAACAATACAATTGTCAAGTATGCTTATGGGCATTCTGGTTAGCACTTTGACCTGTTGCTTGTAGGGTCTGGGTACGATCACCGGTTGTGGAGTACGTTTTTTACTTGATACATAATTGAACAAATCTTTTTAATGATAACTGTGATGCTTAACATTATTCAGGTGGTTTCAATGTGTTTTGTCATGGAAAGTGTAGTGGTGTAGTTGGTTGAGTGTGTGTCTTTACTACTTAGGTACTGGGGCTCAAATCCGGTGTGATTTTTTTTGGGTATTGATTCTCTAAAATACTCTTGTCTTCACTCGTGAATACAATTTCATCTAGTGTTGAAATTGTTCTTTGTTTCCCAAACAGAGAACAATTTCAACAAAATATTATTTTACGGAGGTCTACTGCGAACTGCTTAATACTGTGACCAGGTTTTCTCGAGAACCGTTATAGATAGAGCTACAATTTTTGTTGCGACCCGATTGATAGGCATTGGGACAAAAAGTAAGTGGATTTGAGAGTTACAGAACATTCCAGAACATCACAGTTCAAGTGCGAAAACCGGCAAAAAACCGTTTTTCAAAGCATCAAAGTGATCAAAAAGACGCAGACGCGATTGACGAAAAAATACCAAATTTTTAAAGATGGTGCATTTCGCTAACTTTCTGATTCGACATCATGACCCGACGTTAAAAAATCGTTCGGAAGCGGCCATCTTGGATTTTTGTGAAAATCTCAGTTTTTATCATAAAACAGCTTCCCGTTGGAGAACCAACAGGCTGAAGTAGCTGAAATTTGCAACAAACATGTGCCACAGTGTATCGATGTACCAATTTGAACTTCAAAGCGATCGCACAAAACTGTTTCAAGTTTTTACATTTTCAAATTTGAAAAACTAAACAGAAACAGCAATTTTCAATGCTTTCCGAGACCAGAATGGAACTAGTCAGTGACAAGTAACTTATCAGGCAGCATAGCTCAATGCTTGAACTTTTCAAAAGTAGAGACTAGAAGTTTCTCGCAATACTGCCAGCACAGCTATCCCATTTTCAAAAGAGGTCTTCCAAACGGAAAAATGACCATAACTCGGGAACGGTAACTCCGATTTCCATAAATTTCGCATGGTTGCGATTGCATTATAACCCTCTTTCAGATTGACACCCGTCAAATTTGTAATCTCTGGTGAACGAGTCAAAGTTCACACAGTTTTCAATGTGTGACAAAAGTGTTCGTTATTTACTGTTTTCACCGCGGAAAAATTTTTCTCCTTCAAAACTTTATCACAAACAGTATTCAGGTGACAAATTGAACAAATCTGAAAAAAAATGGAAAATATTCGATAAGTGCTCAGCGATGTCCGAACCGAAAATATTTTTTTGTATGTAGGCCACACCACCTTCTTTTTTATGTTAGGCTGTTTGTGAACTACATCCAACATTGCTAGATGGCTAAATGGTTAACATTGTAACCTGCTGTTGATAGGGTTCGGGTTCGATTCCCAGCTAGAGATTTGTTTTTTCGCGTAAGAAAACTATTGTCAGAACAGAGGGGCAAAGTTAGCATGAGTATATGTAGTAGCGGGAGTGCATGTTGTATTGGCAGTTGTGAAATGTGTGCTTTTCTGGCCCTAGCACAAAAAAAGCATCTGGGCACTTTGAAAAGCAGTTTTTTTGTAAAAATAAAGCTATCGCAGAACAATTGTCAGTTTGTACTAAACTAGAATGCACATAAACAACATGTCTCTATAGCTCAATGGCTAAGTTTGGCACCTGTTGTTCCAAGACTCCAGGTACGACTCCCAGTGGGGGAAGTTTTTTTCACGTAAAAAGTTTTTGCAAGTACAATTTTACTGCTAACTATAGTGTTTAAGAATATTGACTGTGTTAATATTGTCCTTTTCCAGTGAGTGGTTGATGGAGTAGTTAGTGGAGTGTGTGATTTAACGCGGTCCATACAGGTGTTCAATTCTCGCTTGTGAGTATCATTTTTTAATATTGATTCTCTAAAATACTCTTGTTTTTGCTCGCAAACACAAATCAATATCTAGTTAGTATTTTAGAGAATCTAAAATACTATTGTTATTGCTGTTTTTATTATTATTATTATTATTATTATTATTATTATTTTTTTTCTTATTCTTTCGCGCAAATCTTGCCGATTTCTAATCAGTTTTTCTCAAGAACCGTTACAGAGAGAGCTACAGAGTTTTTTGCGACACAGCCGTGAGGCATCGGGCCAAAAAATGAGTTAGTTATGAGGTTACAGAACATTCCGGATTGTCGCAATTCGAGTGCGAAAACGGACGAACAATCGTTTTTACAAGCATCAAAGTGGCTGATAAAACAAAGACCGTTTGGTGAAAAAATACGAAATTTTGAAAGATGGTGCATTTTGCTAACATTCTGATTCGACACCATGACACGATGTTAAAAAGTCGTTCGGAAGCGGCCATCTTGGATTTTCAAGAAAAACCCGTTTTCAGCACAAAACAGCTTCCCGTTAGAGAACCACCAGGCCGATTCAGCTGAAACTTGGTGCAAAGGTGTAATATAGTGTATCGGTATACCATTTTGGAATTCAGCGCGATCGTGTAAAATCATTTCAAGTTTTTTCATTTTTCATTTTTAAAATCTCAATAAAGACACTACTTTTCACCGCTTTCCCAAACAAGAACAAAACCTGTTAGAAGAAAAATGAAAGTTTCAGTTTATAGAACTATGCGGCATATGTCAAAAAGTTGACGTTTCAAAGTCATCGCATGATCGCCAACACAGCTATTCCGTTTCGAAAATGGGACCTCGAAATTAAATTATGGCTATAACTCAAGAACCGAAGATCCGATCACTTTACTTTTTTCGCCAAAGAGTTCCCCTCAAAACAGGCTTTCAGAAAAGTGATCATTTGTTACCACTCTTTGCTGGCAAATCTTCGATCTCTGCATGATTAATCTAACTGTCGTATGATACATATGAAAAGAAGCCCCTTTTTATTGACAAGTAAAGCAACGCAATTGTCAAGTACGCTTATGGGCATTCTGGTTAGCACTTTGACCTGTTGCTTGTAGGGTCTGGGTACGATCCCCGGTTGTTGAATACCTTTTTTACTTGATACATAATTAAACAAATTTTTTCAATGATAACTGTGATGCTTAACATTATTCAGGTGGTTTCAATGTGTTTTGTTATGGAAAGTGTAGTGGTGTAGTTGGTTGAGTGTGTGTCTTTACTACTTAGGTACTGGGGCTCAAATCCGGTGTGATTTTTTTTGGGATATTGATTCTCTAAAATACTCTTGTTTTTGCTCGCAAACACAAATCAATATCTAGTGTTGAAATTGTTCTTTGTTTCCCAAACAGAGAACAATTTCAACAAAATATTATTTTACGGAGGTCTACTGCGAACTGCTTAATACTGTGACCAGGTTTTCTCGAGAACCGTAATAGATAAAGCTACAAAGTTTTTTGCGACAGGATTGATAGGCATCGGGACAAAAAATAAGTTGGTTTACGAAGTTACAGAACATTCCAGAACATCACAATCCAGGTGCGAAAACAGGTAAAAAATCGTTTTTGAAAGCATCAAATTGGCAGAGAAAACGTAGACCCGTTTGAAGAAAAAATACGAAATTTTGAAAGATGGTGCATTTTGCTAACCTACTGATTCGACATCATGACACGCCGTTAAAAAATTGTTCGGAAGCGGCCATCTTGGATTTTTGTGAAAATCACAGTTTTTAGCATGAAACAGCTTTCCGCTAGAGAACCAACTGGCCGAAGTAGCTGAAGTTTGGAACAAACATGTGCCATAGAGTATCGATGTACCATTTTGAACTTCAAAGTGATCGCACAAAACCGTTTCAAGTTTTTCCATTTTCAAATTTGAAAATCTAAGCAGAAACAGCACTTTTCAATGCTTTCCGAAACCAGAATGGAACTAATCAGCGACAAGTTATTTATAAGGCAGCATAGCCCAATGCTTGAACTTTCTAAAATCAGTGACTACAAGTGTCTCGCAATACCGGCGGCACAGCTATTCCATTTTCAGAAGAGGTCTTCCAAATGGAAAAATGACCATAACTCGGGGACAGTTGCTCCGATTTGCATAAATTTTGCATGGTTGCGATCGCATTGTAACCCTCTTTTGAATGAACATCTGTCATTTTTGTAATCTCTGATGAAAGAGTCAAAGCCCACGCGGTTTTCAATGTGTGACAAAAATGTTCGTTGTTTACCGCTTTTACAGCGGAAAAATTTTTCTGCTCGAAAACTCTAGCACAAACAGTAATCAAATGACAAATTGAACAAATCTGAAAAAAATTGAAAATATTCGATAAGTATTTAGCGATGTCTGAACCCAAAATATTTTTTTGTATGTAGGCCTCACCACCTTCTTTGTATGTTAAGCTGTTTTTGAACTGCATTCAACATTGCCATATGGCTAAATGGTTAACATTGTGACCTGCTGTTGCAAGGGTTCAGGTTCAATTCCCAGGTATGGATTTCTTTTTCGCATATAAGCAATCATTGTCAGAAGGGAGGAGCCAAGTCAGCACGAGATATGTAGTAACAAGAGTGCTGGTTGTATTGGCAGTTGTGAAACATGCGCTTGTGTGGCTCAAGCACAAAAAAAGCATCTAAGCACATCAAAAAGCTGCTTTTTTGCAAAGATAAAGCTATCAAAAAACAGTTGTCAGTTTGTACTAAATTAGATTGCACATCTGTAACATGTCTCTATAGCATGACAGCTAAGGTTGTCACCTGCTGTTATACAGGTCCAGGTACGACTCTCAGTGGTGGAAACTTTTTTCACGTGAAAAGTTTTTGCGAATATAACTTTACTGAGACGTACAATGTTTAGGAGTAATGACATGTTACAATTGTGCTTTTCGAGTGAGAGGTTGATGGAGTAGTTGGTCGAGTGTGTGATATAACGTTGTCAGTACAGGTGTTCAATTCCCATGTGACATTATTGTTATTATTGATTCTCTAAAATACTCTTGTTTTTGCTCGCAAACACAAATCAATATCTAGTTAGTATTTTAGAGAATCTAAAATACTATTGTTCTGCCTGGTTTTATTATTATTATTATTATTTTTTTTTTTTTTTTTCTTCTTTCGCGGCGAACTTGACCGAACTGCTGCCAGGTTTTCTCGAGAACCGTGATAGATAGAGCAAAAATGTTTTTTGCGACAAAATTGATAGGCATCGGGACAAAAAATAAGTTGGTTTACAAAGTAATAGAACATTCCAGAACATCACAATTCAGGCGCGAAAACAGGTAAAAAAACGTTTTCAAAAGCATCAAAGTGGCTGACAAAACGTAGACTCGATTGATGAAAAAATACCAATTTTTGAAATATGGTGCGTTTCGCTCACCTTCTGATTCGACATCATGACACGTCATTAAAAAATCGCTCGGAAGCGGCCATCTTGGATTTTTGTGAAATTCACAGTTTTTAGCATAAAACAGCTTCCCGTTAGAGAACCAACAGGCCGAATTAGCTGAAATTTGCAACAAACATGTGCCATAGTGTATCGATGTACCATTTTGAACTTCAAAGTGATCGCACAAAACCGTTTCAAGTTTTTACATTTTCAAATTTAAAAATCTAAACAGAAACAACACTTTTCAATGCTTTCCGAGACCAGAATGGAACTAGTCAGTGACAATTAACTTATTAGGCAGCATAGCCCAATTCTTGAACTTTCTAAAAGTAGAGACTACAAGTTTCTCGCAATACCGGCGGCACAGCTATTCCGTTTTCAATAGAGGTCTTCCAAACGGAAAAATGACCATAACTCGGGGACGATTACTCCGATTTGCATAAGTTTTGCGTGGTTGCGATCGCATTGTAACCGCCTTTCAGCTGAACATGCGTCAAATTTCTGATCTTTGGCGAAAGAGTCAAAGCTCACACAATTTTCAATGTGTGACAAAAGTGTTCGTTATTTACTGTTTTCACTGCGGAAAAACTTTTTGCCTTCAAAACTTTAGCACAACTAGTAAACAGGTGTCCAACTAAACAGTTCTAAGAAAAAAAAAATTTTTTTTAACAGTATTTAGCGACGTCCGCACCCCAAAATAGTTTTTTGTATGTAGGCCATGCCACCATGTTTTTTATCTTAAGCTGTTTATGAACCACATTCAACATTGCTAGATGGCTAAATGGTTAACATTGTGACCTGCTGTTGACAGGGTTCAGGTTCGATTCCCAGGTAAGGATTTCTTTTTCATCTAAAAACAATTATTGTCAGAAGGGAGAAGCCAAGTTAGCAAAAGTATATATAGTAACAGGAGTGCATGTTGTATTGGCAATGGTGAAGCGTGTGTTTGTGTGGCTCCAGCACAAAAAAGCATCAAGGCAGCTTCACAAAGCGGCTTTTTTTGCAAAAATGAAGCTATCAAAAAACAGTCGTCAGGTTGTACTAAATTAGATTGCACAACTGCAACATGTCTCTATAGCTGGATGGCTAAGGTGGTGGCCTGCTGTTTTAGAGGTCCAGGTACGACTCCCAGTGGTGGAAACTTTTTTCACGTGAAAAGTGTTTGCGAATATAACTTTACTGAGACGTACAATGTTTAGGAATAATGACGGTGTTACAATTGTGCTTTTCCAGTGAGAGGTTGATGGAGTAGTGGTCGAGTGTGTGATTTAACGCTGTCAGTACAAGTGTTCAATTCCCTTGTGACATTATTGTTATTATTGATTCTCTAAAATACTCTTGTTTTTGCTCGCAAACACAAATCAATATCTAGTGTTGAAATTGTTCTTTGTTTCCCAAGCAGAGAACAATTTCGACAAAATATTATTTTACGGAGGTCTACTGCGAACTGCTTAATACTGTGACCAGGTTTTCTCGAGAACCGTAATAGATAAAGCTACAGAGTTTTTTGCGACAGGATTGATAGGCATCGGGACAAAAAATAAGTTGGTTTTCGAAGTAGTAGAACATTCCAGAACATCACAATTCAGGTGCCAAAACAGGTAAAAAATCGTTTTCAAAAGCATCAAAGTGACCAAAAAGACACAGACACGATTTACGAAAAAAAACGAAATTTTGAAAGATGGTGCATTTTGTTTACTTTCTGATTCGACATCATGACACGTCATTAAAAAATCATTCGAAAGCGGCCATCTTGGATTTTTGTGAAATTCACAGTTTTTAACATAAAACAGCTTCCCGTTAGAGAACCAACAGGCCGAATCAGCTGAAATTTGCAACAAACATGTGCCATAGCGTATCGATGTACCATTTTGAACTTCAAACCGATCGCATTAAACCGTTTCAAGTTTTTACATTTTCAAACTTGAAAATCTGAACAAAAACAGCACTTTTATTGCTTTCCGAGACCAGAATGGAAATAGTCAGCGACAAGTAACTCATGAGGCAGCATAGCCCGATGCTTGAACTTTCCAAAAGTAGAGACCTCGAGTTTCTCGCAATAGCGCCAGCACAGCTATTCCATTTTCAAAAAAGGTCTTCCAAACGGAAAAATGACTGTAACTCAGGGACGGTTACTCCGATTTGCATAAATTTTAGGTGGTTGCGATCGCATTATAACAGTCTTTCAGATAAACATCCTTCAAGTTTGTGATCTTTGGTGAAAGAGTCAAAGCCCACACGGTTTCCAATGTGTGACAAAAATGTTCGTTGTTTACCGTTTTCACCGCGGAAAAATTTTTCTCCTCCAAAACCTCGGCGCAAACAGTATTCAGGTGACAAATTGAACAAATCTGAAAAAAATTGAAAATATTCGATAAGTATTTAGCGATGTTCGAAACCAAAATAATTTTTTGTATGTAGGCCATACCACCTTCTTTTTTATCTTAGGCTGTTTATGAGTCACATTCAACATTGCTAGATGGCTAATTGGTTAACCTTGTGACCTTCTGTCGACAGGGTTCAGGTTCAATTCCCAGGTAGGGATTTGTTTTTTGCTTAAAAAAACTATTGTGAAACAGAGGGGCCAAGTTAGCATGAGTATATGTAGTAGCAGGAGTGCATGTTTTATTGGCAGTTGTGAAATGTGTGCTTTTCTGGACATAGCACAAAAAAGCATCTGGGCACTTGAAAAAGCTGTTTTTTGTAAAAATAAAGCTATCACAGAACAATTGGCACATTAGACTAAGCTAGAGTGTGCATCAACAACTTGTCTCTGTAGCTCGATGGCTAAGTTGGCACCTGTTGTTTCAAGAGTCCAGGTACGATTTCCAGTGGTGGAAGTTTTTTTCACGTAAAAAGTCTTTGCATGTACACTTTTACTACTAACTATAATGTTTAAGAATATTGTTGGTGTTAATATTGTCCTGTTTCAGTGAGTGGTTGATGAAGTAGTTGGTGGAGTGTGTGATTCAACGCCGTCAGTACAAGTGTTCATGGCCAATAGGGATCATTTTTTTAATTTTATTCTCTAAAATACTCTTGTTTTTGCTCGCAAACACAAATCAATATCTAGTGTTGAAATTGTTCTTTGTTTCCCAAACAGAGAACAATTTCAACAAAATATTATTTTACGGAGGTCTACTGCGAACTGCTTAATACTGTGACCAGGTTTTCTCGAGAACCGTAATAAAGAAAGCTACAAAGTTTTTTGCGATAGGGTTGATAGGCATCGGGACAAAAAATAAGTTGGTTTACAAAGTTATGAAACATTCCATAACATCGCAATCCAGGTGCGAAAACAGGTAAAATATCGTTTTCGAAAGCATCAAATTGGCTGAAAAAACGTAGACCCGTTTGACGAAAAAATATCAAATTTTGAAAGATGGTGCATTTTGCTAATTCTCTTATTCGACATCATGACACGACGTTAAAAAATCATTTGGAAGCGGCCATCTTGGATTTTTGTGAAAATCACAGTTTTTAGCATAAAACAGTTTTCCGTTAGAGAACCAACAGGCCGAATTAGCTGAAATTTGCAACAAACATGTGCCATAGTGTATCGATGTACCAATTTGAACTTCAAACCGATCGCACAAAACCGTTTCAAGTTTTTACATTTTCAAACTTGAAAATCTAAACAGAAACAGCACTTTTCAACGCTTTCCGAGACCAGAATGGAACTAGTCAGCGACAAGTAACTTATGAGGCCGCATAGCCCAATGCTTGAACTTTCCAAAAGTAAAGACCTTAAGTTTCTCGCAATATCGCCAGCACAGCTATTCCATTTTCAAAAGAGGTCTTCCAAACCGAAAAATGACCGTAACTCTGGGACGGTTACTCTGATTTGCATAAATTTTGCGTGGTTGCGATCGCATTACAACAGTCTTTCAGATAAACATTCGTCAAGTTTGTGATCTTTGGTGAAAGAGTCAAAGCCCACACGGTTTTCAATGTGTGACAAAAAGGTTCGTTATTTACTGTTTTCACCGCGGAAAAATTTTTCTCCGTTAAAACTCTAGCACAAACAGTATTCAGGTGAGAAAATGAACAAGTCTGAGAAAAATTGAAAATATTCAATAAGTATTTAGCGATGTCCGAATCCAAAATGTATTTTGTATGTAGGCCATACTACCTTATTTTTATCTTAAGCTGTTTAAGAAGCACCTTCAACATTGCTAGATGGCTAAATGGTTAACATTGTGACCTGCTGATGACAGGGTTCGGGTTCGATTCCCAGGTAGTGATTTTTTTTTCGCATAAAAAAGTATTGTCAGAAGAGAGGGGCCAAGTTAGCATGAGTATATGTAGTGACGGGAGTGCATGTTGTATTGGCAGTTGTGAAATGTGTGCTTGTCTGGCCATAGCACAAAAAAGCATCTGGGCACTTGAAAAAGCTGCTTTTTTGTAAAAATTAAGCTAACGCAGAACAATTGTCAGTTGGTACTAAACTAGCTCGCGCATCAACATGTCTCTATAGCTCAATGGCTAAGTTTGGCACCTGTTGTTGCAATAGTCCAGGTACGATTCCCATTGGTGGAAGTTTTTCTCACGTAGAAAGTCTTTGCAAGTACAATTTCACTACTAACAATAATGTTCAAGAATATTGACTGTGTTAATATTGTCCTTTTCCAGTGAGTGGTTGATGGAGTAGTTGGTTGAGTGTGTGTCTCTACTACATAGGTTTTCGGTTCAGTTCCCATGTAGAGGTTTAGTTTTATTGATTCTCTAAAATACTCTTGTTTTTGCTCGCAAACACAAATCAATATCTAGTTAGTATTTTAGAGAATCTAAAATACTATTGTTCTTGCTGTTTTTATTATTATTTTTTTTGTTTTTCTTCTTTCGCGGTGAACTCGATCGCACTCTTGCCACATTTTCTCAAGAACCGTAATAGATAGAGCTACATAGTTTTTTGCGAAAAAATCAGTAGGCATCGGGACAAAAAATAAGTTGGTTTACAAGGTGACAGAATCTTCCGGAACATCGCAAATCCGGTGCGAAATTGGGTAAAAAGCCGTTTTCAAAAGCATCACAGTGACCAAAAAAACAGAGACCCGATTGACGAAAAATTATGAAATTTTGAAAGATGGTGCATTTCGCTCATTTTCTGATTCGACATCATGACCCGTCAATAAAAAATTGTTCGGAAGCAGCCATCTTAGATTTTTGTGAAAATCACAGTTTTTAGCATAAAACAGTTTCCCATTAGAGAACCAACAGGCCGAAGTAGCTGAAATTTGCAACAAACATGTGCCATAGTGTATCGATGTACCATTTTGAACTTCAAAGCGATCGCACAAAACCGTTTCAAGTTTTTACATTTTCAAATTTGAAAATCTAAACAGAAACAGCACTTTTCAATGCTTTCCGAGACCAGAATGGAACTAGTCAGCGACAAGTAACTTCTTAGGCAGCATAGCCCAATGCTTGAACTTTCTAAAGTTGGAGACTTCAAGTTTCTCGCAATATCGGCGGCACAGCTAGTCCATTTTTAAAAGAGGTCTTCCAAACGGAAAAATGACCATAACTCGGGGACGGTTACTCCGATTTGCATAAATTTTGCGTGGTTGCGATCGCATTGTAACCGTCTTTCAGCTGAACATGCGTCAAATTTCTGATCTTTGGCAAAAGAGTCAAAGCTCACACAATTTTCAATGTGTGACAAAAGTGTTCGTTATTTACTGTTTTCACTGCGGAAAAACTTTTTGCCTTCAAAACTTTAGCACAACTAGTATACAGGTGACCAACTGAACAGTTCTGAAAAAAAAAGAATTTTTTTTAACAGTATTTAGCGACGTCCGCACCCCAAAATAGTTTTTTGTATGCAGGCCATGCCACCATGTTTTTTATCTTAAGCTGTTTATGAACCACATTCAACATTGCTAGATGGCTAAATGGTTAACATTGTGATCTGCTGTTGCAAGGGTTCAGGTTCGATTCCCAGGTAAGGATTTCTTTTTTGCATATAAACCATTATTGTCAGAAAGGAGGTGCCAAGTAAGCACGTGTATATGTAGTAGCAGGAGTGCATGCTGTATTGGCAGTTGAGAAATGTGTGCTTGTCTGGCCATAGCACAACAAAGCATCTGGGCACTGGAAAAAGCTGCTTTTTTGCAAAAATAAAGCTATTGAAAAACAGTTGTCAATTTGTACTAAGTTAGATTGCACATCAGCAACATGTTTCCATAGCTCGATGGCTAAGGTTGTCACCTGCTGCTTCAAGGGTACAAGTACGATTCCCAGTGGTGGAAATTTTTTTCCGCAAAAGGTCTTTGTAAGTAGAACTTTACTGCGAAGTATAATGTTAAGGAACAATGACGGTGTTACAATTGTGCTTTTCCAGTGAGAGGCTGCTGGGGTACTTGGTGGAGTGTGTGATTTAACACGTTCAGTACAGGTGTTCACTTCTCACTTATGACTATCATTTATTCTCTAAAATACTCTTGTTTTTGCTCGCAAACACAAATCAATATCTAGTTAGTATTTTAGAGAATCTAAAATACTATTGTTCTTGCTGTTTTTATTATTATTTTTTTTTTTTTTCTTCTTTCGCGGCGAACATGACTGAATTTGGTCGAGTTTTTCTCAAGAACCGTTTGAGATAGAGCTACAAAGTTTTTTGCGAAAAAATCGTGAGGCATCGGGCCAAAAAATAAGTTAGTTATGAAGTGACAGAACATTCCAGAACATCGCAATCCAGGTGCAAAAACAGGTAAAAAATCGTTTTCGAAAGCATCAAATTGGCTGAAAAAACGTGGACCCGATTGACGAAAAAATACCAATTTTTGAAAGATTGTGCATTTTGCTAACTTTCTGATTCGACATCATGACACGACATTAAAAAATTGTTCGGAAGCGGCCATCTTGGATTTTTGTGAAAATCACAGTTTTTAGCATAAAACAGCTTCCCGTTAGAGAACCAACTGGCCGAAGTAGCTGAAGTTTGGAGCAAACATGTGCCATAGAGTATCGATGTACCATTTTGAACTTCAAAGCGATCGCACAAAACCGTTTCAAGTTTTTCCATTTTCAAACTTGAAAATCTAAACGGAAACAGCACTTTTCAATGCTTTCCGAGACCAGAATGGAACTAGTCAGCGACAAGTAACTTATTAGGCAGTATAGCCCAATTCTTGAACTTTCTAAAAGTAGAGATTACAAGTTTCTCGCAATACCGCCAGCACAGCTATTCCATTTTCAAAAGAGGTCTTCCAATCGGAAAAATGACCATAACTCAAAGACGGGTACTCCGATTTTCATAAATTTTGCATGGTTGCGATCGCATTGTCACCCTCTTTCAGATGAACATGCGCCAGTTTTCTGATCTTTGGTGAAAGAGTCAAAGCGCGCACGGTTTTCAATGTGTGACAAAAGTGTTCGTTATTTACTGTTTTCACTGCGGAAAAATTTTTCTCCTCCAAAACTTTAGCACAAACAGTATTAAGGTGACAAATCGAACAAATCTCAGAAAAATTGAAAATATTCGATGAGTATTTATCGATGTCCGAACCGAAAATATTTTTTTGTATGTAGGCCATACCACCTTCTTTTTATCTTAAGCTGTTTATAAACAACATTTAGCATTGCTAGATGGCTAAATGGTTAACATTGTGACCTGCTGTTGTAGGGGTTCAGGTTCGATTCCCAGGTGTGGATTTCTTTTTCGCCAAAGACAATTATTCTCAGAAGGGAGGTTCCAAGTTAGCATGAGTATATGTAGTAACAGGAGTGCAGTTTTGAAACGTGCGCTTGTGAGGCCCCAGCACAGAAAAAGCATCTAAGCACTTCAAAAAGCTGCTTTTTTTGCAAAAATAGATATCACAAAGCAGTTGTCAGTTTGTACTAAATTAGATTGTGCATAAGCAACAGGTCTCTATAGCATGATGGCTAAGGTTGTCACCTGCTGTTTCAAGGGTCCAAGTACGATTCCCAGTGGTGAATTTTTTTTTACATAAAAAGTTTTTGCAAGTACAACTTTACTGCTAAATATAATGTTTAGGAATAATGCGGGTGCTACAATTGCGTTTCACCAGTGGGAGGTTGATGGAGTAGTTGGTCGAGTGAGTGATTTAACGCACGGAGTCCAGGTGTTCAAATCCACTTGGCATCAATTTAAATTTATTATTCTCTAAAATACTCTTGTTTTTGCTCGCAAACACAAATCAATATCTAGTTAGTATTTTAGAGAATCTAAAATACTATTGTTCTGCCTGGTTTTATTATTATTTTTTTTTTTCTTCTTTCGCGGCGAACTTGACCGAATTCGGTCAAGTTTTTCTCAAGAACCGTTATAGACAGAGTTACAAAGTTTTTTGCGAAACAGTTGTGAGGCATCGGGCCAACAAATAAGTTAGTTATGAAGTGACCGAACGTTCCAGAACGTCCCAATCCAGGTGCGAAAACGGGTAAAAAATCGTTTTCGAAAGCATCAAAATGGCTGAAAAAATGCAGACCCGATTGACGAAAAAGTACCAAATTTTTAAAGATGGTGCATTTTGCTAACCTACTGATTCGACATCATGACACGACATTAAAAAACCATCCGGAAGCGGCCATCTTGGATTTTTGTGAAAATCACGATTTTTAGCATAAAACAGCTTCCCGTTAGAGAACCAACAGGCCGGCTTAGCTGAAATTTGCAACAAACGTGTGCCATAGTGTATTGATGTACCAAACTGAACTTCAAAGCGATCGCGCAAAGTCGTTTCAAGTTTTCACATTTTCAAATTTGAAAATCTCAACAGAAACAGCACTTTTCAATGCTTTCCGAGACCAGAATGAAACAACTCAGCGACAAGTAACTTATAAGGCAGCATAGCCCAATGCTTGAACTTTCCAAAAGTACAGACCACATGTTTCTCGCAATACCGCCAGCACAGCTATTCCATTTTCAAAAGAGGTCTTCCAAACGGAAAAATGACCATAACTCAAAGACGGTTACTCCGATTTGCATAAATTTTGCATGGTTGTGATCGCATTGTAACCCTCTTTCAGATTAACACCCGTCACTTTTCAGTTCTTAGGTGAAAGAGTCAAAGCGCGCACGGTTTTCAATGTGTGACAAAAGTGTTCGTTATTTACTGTTTTCACCGCGGAAAAAGTTTTCTCCTTCAAAACTTTAGCACAAACAGGATTCAGGTAACAAGTTGGACAAATCTGAAAGAAATTGAAAATATTCGATAAGTATTTAGCGATGTCCGAACCCAAAATAGTTTTTTGTATGTAGGCCATCCCACCTTCTTTTTTATCTTAAGCCTATTATGAACCACATTCAACATTGGTAGATGGCTAAATGGTTAACATAGTGACCTGCTGTTGACAGGGTTCGGGTTCGATTCCCAGGTATGGATTTCTTTTTCGCATGAAAGCGATTGTTTTCAGAATGGAGGAACCAAGTCAACATGAGTATATGAAGTAATAGGAGTGCATGTTGTATTGGCAGTTGAAAAACATGCTGTGGCTGAGATCAAAAAAGCATCTAACCAGCTTCAAAAGGCTGCTTTTTTGCAAAAAGTAAAGCTATCAAAAAACAGTTGTCAGTTTGTACTAAATTAGGTTGCAAATCAGCAACATGTCTCTATAGCACGATGGTTAAGGTTGTTGCCTGCTGTTCCGAGGTTCCAGGTACGATTCCCTGTGGTGAAAATTTTTTTCATGTAACTAGTCTTTGCAAGTACAACTTGCCTGCTAAATTTAGTGTTTAGGAATAATGAGGGTATCAGAAATGCGCTCTTTCAGCGAAATGATGATGGAGTAGTTGGTGGAGTGTGCGATTCAATGCAGCCAGGTCAGATGTTCAAATCAACTTGGCATCAATTTTAATTTTTTTATTCTCTAAAATACTCTTGTTTTTGCTCGCAAACACAAGTCAATATCTAGTTATTATTATTATTATTTTTCTTCTTTCGCGCAAAAGTTGCCGAACTGGTGCCACTTTTTCTCAAGAACCGTAATAGATAGAGCTAGGATTCTTTTTGCGACGCAGTTGATAGGCATCGGGCATTAATGTAAGTTGGTTTTCAAAATCACAGAACATTCCAGAACGTCGCAATTCAAGTGCGAAAACCGACGAATAATCGTTTATTAAAGCATCAAAGTGACCAAAAAAATGCAGACCAGATGGACGAAAAAATACGAAATTTTGAAAGATGGTGCCTTCCGCTAACATTCTGATTCGACACCATGACACGATGTTAAAAAGTCGTTCAGAAGCGGCCATCTTGGATTTTCAAGAAAAACTCATTTTCAGCACAAAGCAGCTTCCCGTTAGAGAACCAAAAAGCCGATTCAGCTGAAACTTTGTGCAAAGGTGTAATATAGTGTATCGGTGTACCATTTTGCAATTCAGCTCGATCGTGCAAAACCATCTCAAGTTTTTTCATTTTTCATTTTTAAAATCTCAACAGAAACAGCACTTTTCAATGCTTTCCGAGACCAGAATGAAACAACTCAGCGACAATTAACTTCTTAGGCAGCATAGCCCAATGCTTGAACTTTCCAAAAGTACAGACCACAAGTTTCTCGCAATACTGCCAGCACAGCTATTCCATTTTCAAAAGAGGTCTTCCAAACAGAAAAGTGACTGTAACTCAGGGACGGTTACCCCGATTTGCATAAATTTTGCGTGGTTGCGATCGCATTATAACACTCTTTCAGATGAACATCCGTCAAGTTTGTGATCTTCGGTGAAAGAGTCAAAGCCCACACGGTTTTCAATGTGTGACGAAAGTGTTCGTTATTTACTGTTTTCACCGCGGAAAAATTTTTCTCCCCCAAAACTTTAGCACAAATGGTATTCAGGTGACACATTGAACAAATCTGAAAAAAATCGAAAATATTCGATAAGTATTTAGCGATGTCCGAAACCAAAATATTTTTTTGTATGTAGGCCATCCCACCTTCTTTTTTATCTTAATCTGTTTATGAACCACATCCAACATTGCTAGATGGCCTAATGGTTAACATTGTGACCTGCTGTTGACAGGGTTTGGGTTCGATTCCCAGGTAGGGATTTCTTTTTCGCATAAAAAAACTATTGTCAGAACGGACGGGCGAAGTAGCATGACTATATATAGTGACGGGAGTGCATGTTGTATTGGCAGTTGTGAAATGTGTGCTTGTCTGGCCATAGCACAAAAAAGCATCTGGGCACTTGAAAAAGCTGCTTTTTTGTAAAAATAAAGCTATCGCAGAACAATTGTCAGTTTGTACTAAACTAGACTGTGCATCATCAACATGTCTCTATAGCTCGATGGCTAGGTGTGGCATCGGTTGTGTCAAGAGTCCAGGTACGATTCCCAGTGGTGGAAGTTTTTGTCACGTAAAAAGTCTTTGCAAGTACAATTTTACTACTAACTATAATGTTTAAGAATATTGACTGTGTTAAAATTGCCCATTTCCAGTGAGTGGTTGATGGAGTAGTTGGTGGAGTGCGTGATTCAATGCAGCCAGGTCAGCTGTTCAAATCCACTTGGCATCAATTTTAATTTTTTATTCTCTAAAATACTCTTGTCTTCACTCGTGAATACAATTTCATCTAGTGTTGAAATTGTTCTTTGTTTCCCAAACAGAGAACAATTTCAACAAAATATTATTTTACGGAGGTCTACTGAGAATTGGTTAGTACTGTGACCAGGTTTTCTCAAGAACCGTAATAGATAAAGCTACAAAGTTTTTTGCGACAGGATCGTGAGGTATCGGGCCAAAAAATAAGTTAGTTATGAAGTTACAGAACATTCCAGAACATCGTAATCCAGGTGCGAAAACAGGTAAAAAATCGTTTTCGAAAGCATCAAAATGGCTCAAAAAACAAAGACCCGATTGACGAAAAAATACGAAATTTTGAAAGATGGCGCATTTTGCTAACATTCTGATTCGACACCATGACACGATGCTAAAATGTCGTTCGGAAGCGGCCATCTTGGATTTTCAAGAAAAACCTGTTTTCAGCACGAAACAGCTTCCCGTTAGAGAACCACCAGGCCGATTCAGCTGAAACTTGGTGCAAAGGTGTAATATAGTGTATTGGTATACCATTTCGAAATTCAGCGCGATCGTGCAAAATCATTTCAAGTTTTTTCATTTTTCATTTTTAAAATCTCAATAAGTACACTACTTTTCACCGCTTTCCCAAACAAGAACAAAACCTGTTAGAAGAAAAATGAAAGTTTGACTTTATAAAACTATGCGGCGTCTGTCAAAAAGTTGACGTTTCAAAGTTAACGCATGATCGCCAACACAGCTATTCCGTTTCGAAAATGGGACCTCGAAATTAAATTATGGCTATAACTCAAGAACCGAAGATCCGATCACTTTACTTTTTTCGCCAAAGAGTTCCCCTCAAAACAGGCTTTCAGAAAATTGGTCATTTGTTATCGCTCTTTGCTGGCGAATCCTCGATCTCTGCATGAATAATCTCACTGTCGTATGATACACATGAAAACCAAGCCCCTTTTTAATGACAAGTAGAAGAATGCAATGGCCAGTACACTGATGGGCATTCTGGTTAGCACTTTGACCTGTTACTTGAAGGGTCTGGGTATGATCCCTGGTAGTGGAGTTCTTTTTTTACTTAATTAATACATATTTGAGCATATCTTATTAATGATAACTCTGATGCTTAATATTATTCAGGTGGTTTCAATGTGTTTTGTCATGGAAAGTGTAGTGGTGTAGTTGGTTGAGTGTGTGTCTTTACTACTTAGGTACCGGGGTTCGAATCCCGTGTGACTTCTTTTTTTGGGGTATTTATTCTCTAAAATACTCTTGTTTTTGCTCGCAAACACAAATCAATATCTAGTTAGTATTTTAGAGAATCTAAAATACTATTGTTATTGCTGTTTTTATTATTATTATTATTATTTTTTTTCTTATTCTTTCGCGCAAATCTTGCCGATTTGTAATCAGTTTTTCTCAAGAACCGTTATAGATAGAGCTACAGAGTTTTTTGCGACATGGCCGTGAGGCATCGGGCCAAAAAATGAGTTAGTTATGAGGTTACAGAACATTCCAGATTGTCGCAATTCGAGTGCCAAAACGGACGAACAATCGTTTTTCCAAGCATCAAAGTGGCTGATAAAACAAAGACCGTTTGGTGAAAAAATACGAAATTTTGAAAGATGGTGCATTTTGCTAACATTCTGATTCGACACCATGACACGATGTTAAAAAGTCGTTCGGAAGCGGCCATCTTGGATTTTCAAGAAAAACCCGTTTTCAGCACAAAACAGCTTCCCGTTAGAGAACCACCAGGCCGATTCAGCTGAAACTTGGTGCAAAGGTGTAATATAGTGTATCGGTATACCATTTTGGAATTCAGCGCGATCGTGCAAAACCATCTCAAGTTTTTTCATTTTTCATTTTTAAAATCTCAATAAAGACACTACTTTTCATCGCTTTCCCAAACAAGAACAAAACCTGTTAGAAGAAAAATGAAAGTTTGGCTTTATAGAACTATGAGGCGTCTTTCAAAAATTTGGCGTTCCAAAGTCATCGCATGATCGCCAACACAGCTATTCCATTTCGAAAATGGGACCTTGAAATCAAATTATGGCTATAATTCAAGAACCGAAGATCCGATCACTTTACTTTTTTCGCCAAAGAGTTTCCCTCAAAACAGGCTTTTAGAAAAGTGGTCATTTGTTACCACTCTTTGCTGGCAAAACCTCGATCTCTGCATGAATAAGCTAACTGTCGTATGATACATATGAAAAGCAAGCCCCTTTTTATTGACAAGTAAAACAATACAATTGTCAAGTATGCTTATGGGCATTCTGGTTAGCACTTTGACCTGTTGCTTGTAGGGTCTGGGTACGATCACCGGTTGTGGAGTACGTTTTTTACTTGATACATAATTGAACAAATCTTTTTAATGATAACTGTGATGCTTAACATTATTCAGGTGGTTTCAATGTGTTTTGTCATGGAAAGTGTAGTGGTGTAGTTGGTTGAGTGTGTGTCTTTACTACTTAGGTACTGGGGCTCAAATCCGGTGTGATTTTTTTTGGGTATTGATTCTCTAAAATACTCTTGTCTTCACTCGTGAATACAATTTCATCTAGTGTTGAAATTGTTCTTTGTTTCCCAAACAGAGAACAATTTCAACAAAATATTATTTTACGGAGGTCTACTGCGAACTGCTTAATACTGTGACCAGGTTTTCTCGAGAACCGTTATAGATAGAGCTACAATTTTTGTTGCGACCCGATTGATAGGCATTGGGACAAAAAGTAAGTGGATTTGAGAGTTACAGAACATTCCAGAACATCACAGTTCAAGTGCGAAAACCGGCAAAAAACCGTTTTTCAAAGCATCAAAGTGATCAAAAAGACGCAGACGCGATTGACGAAAAAATACCAAATTTTTAAAGATGGTGCATTTCGCTAACTTTCTGATTCGACATCATGACCCGACGTTAAAAAATCGTTCGGAAGCGGCCATCTTGGATTTTTGTGAAAATCTCAGTTTTTATCATAAAACAGCTTCCCGTTGGAGAACCAACAGGCTGAAGTAGCTGAAATTTGCAACAAACATGTGCCACAGTGTATCGATGTACCAATTTGAACTTCAAAGCGATCGCACAAAACTGTTTCAAGTTTTTACATTTTCAAATTTGAAAAACTAAACAGAAACAGCAATTTTCAATGCTTTCCGAGACCAGAATGGAACTAGTCAGTGACAAGTAACTTATCAGGCAGCATAGCTCAATGCTTGAACTTTTCAAAAGTAGAGACTAGAAGTTTCTCGCAATACTGCCAGCACAGCTATCCCATTTTCAAAAGAGGTCTTCCAAACGGAAAAATGACCATAACTCGGGAACGGTAACTCCGATTTCCATAAATTTCGCATGGTTGCGATTGCATTATAACCCTCTTTCAGATTGACACCCGTCAAATTTGTAATCTCTGGTGAACGAGTCAAAGTTCACACAGTTTTCAATGTGTGACAAAAGTGTTCGTTATTTACTGTTTTCACCGCGGAAAAATTTTTCTCCTTCAAAACTTTATCACAAACAGTATTCAGGTGACAAATTGAACAAATCTGAAAAAAAATGGAAAATATTCGATAAGTGCTCAGCGATGTCCGAACCGAAAATATTTTTTTGTATGTAGGCCACACCACCTTCTTTTTTATGTTAGGCTGTTTGTGAACTACATCCAACATTGCTAGATGGCTAAATGGTTAACATTGTAACCTGCTGTTGATAGGGTTCGGGTTCGATTCCCAGCTAGAGATTTGTTTTTTCGCGTAAGAAAACTATTGTCAGAACAGAGGGGCAAAGTTAGCATGAGTATATGTAGTAGCGGGAGTGCATGTTGTATTGGCAGTTGTGAAATGTGTGCTTTTCTGGCCCTAGCACAAAAAAAGCATCTGGGCACTTTGAAAAGCAGTTTTTTTGTAAAAATAAAGCTATCGCAGAACAATTGTCAGTTTGTACTAAACTAGAATGCACATAAACAACATGTCTCTATAGCTCAATGGCTAAGTTTGGCACCTGTTGTTCCAAGACTCCAGGTACGACTCCCAGTGGGGGAAGTTTTTTTCACGTAAAAAGTTTTTGCAAGTACAATTTTACTGCTAACTATAGTGTTTAAGAATATTGACTGTGTTAATATTGTCCTTTTCCAGTGAGTGGTTGATGGAGTAGTTAGTGGAGTGTGTGATTTAACGCGGTCCATACAGGTGTTCAATTCTCGCTTGTGAGTATCATTTTTTAATATTGATTCTCTAAAATACTCTTGTTTTTGCTCGCAAACACAAATCAATATCTAGTTAGTATTTTAGAGAATCTAAAATACTATTGTTATTGCTGTTTTTATTATTATTATTATTATTATTATTATTATTATTTTTTTTCTTATTCTTTCGCGCAAATCTTGCCGATTTCTAATCAGTTTTTCTCAAGAACCGTTACAGAGAGAGCTACAGAGTTTTTTGCGACACAGCCGTGAGGCATCGGGCCAAAAAATGAGTTAGTTATGAGGTTACAGAACATTCCGGATTGTCGCAATTCGAGTGCGAAAACGGACGAACAATCGTTTTTACAAGCATCAAAGTGGCTGATAAAACAAAGACCGTTTGGTGAAAAAATACGAAATTTTGAAAGATGGTGCATTTTGCTAACATTCTGATTCGACACCATGACACGATGTTAAAAAGTCGTTCGGAAGCGGCCATCTTGGATTTTCAAGAAAAACCCGTTTTCAGCACAAAACAGCTTCCCGTTAGAGAACCACCAGGCCGATTCAGCTGAAACTTGGTGCAAAGGTGTAATATAGTGTATCGGTATACCATTTTGGAATTCAGCGCGATCGTGTAAAATCATTTCAAGTTTTTTCATTTTTCATTTTTAAAATCTCAATAAAGACACTACTTTTCACCGCTTTCCCAAACAAGAACAAAACCTGTTAGAAGAAAAATGAAAGTTTCAGTTTATAGAACTATGCGGCATATGTCAAAAAGTTGACGTTTCAAAGTCATCGCATGATCGCCAACACAGCTATTCCGTTTCGAAAATGGGACCTCGAAATTAAATTATGGCTATAACTCAAGAACCGAAGATCCGATCACTTTACTTTTTTCGCCAAAGAGTTCCCCTCAAAACAGGCTTTCAGAAAAGTGATCATTTGTTACCACTCTTTGCTGGCAAATCTTCGATCTCTGCATGATTAATCTAACTGTCGTATGATACATATGAAAAGAAGCCCCTTTTTATTGACAAGTAAAGCAACGCAATTGTCAAGTACGCTTATGGGCATTCTGGTTAGCACTTTGACCTGTTGCTTGTAGGGTCTGGGTACGATCCCCGGTTGTTGAATACCTTTTTTACTTGATACATAATTAAACAAATTTTTTCAATGATAACTGTGATGCTTAACATTATTCAGGTGGTTTCAATGTGTTTTGTTATGGAAAGTGTAGTGGTGTAGTTGGTTGAGTGTGTGTCTTTACTACTTAGGTACTGGGGCTCAAATCCGGTGTGATTTTTTTTTGGGATATTGATTCTCTAAAATACTCTTGTTTTTGCTCGCAAACACAAATCAATATCTAGTGTTGAAATTGTTCTTCGTTTCCCAAACAGAGAACAATTTCAACAAAATATTATTTTACGGAGGTCTACTGCGAACTGCTTAATACTGTGACCAGGTTTTCTCAAGAACCGTAATAGATAAAGCTACAAAATTTTTTGTGACAGGATTGATAGGCATTGGGACAAAAAATAAGTTGGTTTACGAAGTTATAGAACATTCCAGAACATCACAATTCAAGTGCAAAAACAGGCAAAAAATCGTTTTTCAAAGCATCAAAGTGACCAAAAAGACCCAGACGCGATTGACGAAAAAATACGAAATTTTGAAAGATGGTGCATTTTGTTTACCTTCTGATTCGACATCATGACACGTCGTTAAAAAATTGTTCGGAAGCGGCCATCTTGGATTTTTGTGAAAATCACAGTTTTTAGCATAAAACAGCTTCCCGTTAGAGAACCAACTAGCCGAAGTAGCTGAAGTTTGGAACAAACATGTGCCATAGAGTATCGATGTACCATTTTGAACTTCAAAGCGATCGCACAAAACCGTTTCAAGTTTTTCCATTTTCAAATTTGAAAATCTAAACAGAAACAGCAATTTTCAATGCTTTCCGAAACCAGAATGGAACTAATCAGCGACAAGTAATTTATTAGGCAGCATAGCCCAATGCTTGAACTTTCTAAAATCAGTGACCTCAAGTGTCTCGCAATACCGGCGGCACAGCTATTCCATTTTCAGAAGAGGTCTTCCAAATGGAAAAATGACCATAACTCGGGGATGGTTACTCCGATTTGCATAAATTTTGCATGGTTGCGATCGCATTGTAACCGTCTTTCAGATGAACATCCATCAATTTTCTAATCTTTAATGAAAGAGTCAAAGCCCACACGGTTTTCAATGTGTGACAAAAATGTTCGTTGTTTACCGTTTCCACCGCAGAAAAAATTTTCTCCTCCAAAACTTCAGCGCAAACAGTATTCAGGTGACAAATTGAACAAATCTGAAAAAAATGGAAAATATTCGATAAGTATTTAGCGATGTCCGAAACTAAAATAGTTTTTTGTATGTAGGCCATACTACTATTTTTTTTCATCTCTAGCTGTTTATGAACCACATTCAACATTGCTAGATGGCTAAATGGTTAACGTTGTGACCTGCTGTTGACAGGGTTCAGGTTCAATTCCCAGGTAGGGAATTCTTTTTCGCATAAAAATAAAAATTGTCAGAAGGGAGGTGCCAAGTCAGCATGAATATAATGTAGTAACAGGAGTGCATGTTGTATTGGCAGTTGTGAAATGTGTGTTTGTCTGGCCCTAGCACAAAAAGCATCTGGGCACTTGAAAAAGCTGTTTTTTTTTTGTAAAAATAAAGCCATCGCAGAAGAATTGTCAGTTTGTACTAAATTACATTTTGCATCAACAACATATCTCTTTAGCTCGATGGCTAAGTTTGACACCTGTTGTTTCAAGAGTCCAGGTACGATTCCCGGTGGTGGAAGTTTTTCTCACGTAAAAGGTCTTTGCAAGTACAATTTTACTACTAACTATAATGTTTAAGAATATTGACTGTGTTAATATTGTCCTTTTCCAGTGAGTGGTTGATGGAGTAGTTGGTTGAGTGTGTGTCTATACTACATAGGTGTTTTGGTTCAGTTCCCATGTAGAGGTTTAGTTTTATTGATTCTCTAAAATACTCTTGTTTTTGCTCGCAAACACAAATCAATATCTAGTGTTGAAATTGTTCTTTGTTTCCCAAACAGAGAACAATTTCAACAAAATATTATTTTACGGAGGTCTACTGCGAATTGCTTAATACTGTGACCAGGTTTTCTCGAGAACCGTAATAGATAAAGCTACAAAGTTTTTTGCGACAGAATTGATAGGCATCGGGACAAAAAATAAGTTTGTTTACGAAGTTATGGAACATTCCAGAACATCACAATTTAGGTGCGATAACAGGCGAAAAATCGTTTTTCAAAGCATCAAAGTGACCAAAAAGACGCAGACGCGATTGATGAAAAAATACGAAATTTTGAAAGATGGTGCATTTTGTTTACCTTCTGATTCGACATCATGACACGTCAATAAAAAATTGTTCGGAAGCGGCCATCTTGGATTTTTGTGAAAATCACAGTTTTTAGCATAAAACAGCTTTCCGTTGGAGAACCAACAGGCCGAAGTAGCTGAAATTTGCAACAAACATGTGCCATAGTGTATCGATGTACCATTTTGAACTTCAAAGCGATCACACAAAACCGTTTCAAGTTTTTACATTTTCAAATTTGAAAATCTAAACAGAAACAGCACTTTTCAATGCTTTCCGAGACCAAAATGGAACTAGTCAGCGACAAGTAATTTATAAGGCAGCATAGCCAAATTCTTGAACTTTCTAAAATCAGTGACCTCACGTGTCTCGCACTACCGGCGGCACAGCTATTCCATTTTCAGAAGAGGTCTTCCAAATTGAAAAATGACCATAACTCGGGGACGGTTACTCCGATTTTCATAAATTTTGCATGGTTGCGATCGCATTGTAACCGTCTTTCAGATGAACATCCGTCAATTTCCTAATCTTCGATGAAAGAGTCAAAGCCCACACGGTTTTCAATGTGTGACAAAATTGTTCGTTGTTTACCGTTTTCACCGCGGAAAAATCTTTCTCCTCCAAAACTTCAGTGCAAACAGTCTTCAGGTGACAAATTGAACAAATCTGAAAAAAATTGAAAATATTCGATAAGTATTTAGCGATGTCCGAAACCAAAATAGTTTTCTGTATGTAGGCCATACTACTATTTTTTTATCGTCAACTGTTTATGAACCACATTCAACATTGCTAGATGGCTGCATGGTTAACGTTGTGACCTGCTGTTGACAGGGTTCAGGTTCAATTCCCAGGTAGGGAAGTCTTTTTCGCATAAAAAACTATTGTCAGAAGAGAGGAGCCAGGTTAGCATGAGTATATGTAGGAACGGCAGTGCATGTTGCATTGGCAATTGTGAAGCGGGTGCTTGTGTGGCTCCAGCACAAAATAGCATCAAGGCAGTTTCAAAAAGCTGCTTTTTTGCAAAAATAAAGCTATCGAAAAACAGTTGTCAGTTTGTACAAATTAGATTGCTCATCAGCAACTTGTCCCTATAGCTCGATGGCTAAGGTTGTTGCCCGTGGTTTTAGGGGACCAGGTACGATTCCGGGTGGTGCAAACTTTTTTCACATGAAAAGTGTTTGCAAGTACAACTTTACTGCTTAATATAATGTTTAGGATTAATGAGGGTGTCAAAAGCATGCCGTTTCAGTCAAAGGTTGATGGTGTGGTTGGGGTTATACAAGAATCACTGCAGCAAGTACAGGTGTTCAAATTCATTCAGTGTCATTTTTTTTGTATTCTCTAAAATACTCTTGTCTTCACTTGTGAATACAATTTCATCTAGTTAGTATTTTAGATTCTCTAAAATACTATTGTTCTTCCTTCTTTTTTTTTTCTTATTCTTATTCTTATTTTACGCAAACCTTGCCGAACTGTAATCAGTTTTTCTCAAGAACCGTTACAGATAGAGCTACAAAGTTTTTTGCGACAGGATCGTGAGGCATCGGGTCAAAAAGTAAGTTAGTTATGAAATTACAGAACATTCCAGAACATCACAATCCAGGTGCGAAAACAGGTAAAAAATCGTTTTGGAAAGCATCAAATTGGCAGAGAAAACGTAGGCCCGATTGACGAAAAAATACGAAATTTTGAAAGATGGTGCATTTTGCTAACCTACTGATTTGACATCATGACACGCCGTCAAAAAATTGTTCGGAAGCGGCCATGTTGGATTTTTGTGAAAATCACCTTTATCAGCATAAAACAGCTTTCCGTTGGAGAACCAACAGGCCGAAGTAGCTGAAATTTGCGACAAACATGTGCCATAGTGTATCGATGTACCATTTTGAACTTCAAAGCAATCGCATAAAACAGTTTCAAGTTTTTACATTTTCAAATTTCAAAATCTAAACAGAAACAGCACTTTTCAATGCGTTCCGAGACCAGAATGGAACTAGTCAGCGACAAGTAATTTATTAGGCAGCATAGCCCAATGCTTGAACTTTCTAAAAGTACAGACTACAAGTTTCTCGCAATACCGCCAACACAGCTATCCCATTTTCAAAAGAGGTCTTCCAAACGGAAAAATGACCATAACTCGGGAACGGTTACTCCGATTTGCATAAATTTTGCGTGGTTGCGATCGCATTAGAACAGTCTTTCAGAGAAACATTCGTCAAATTTGTGGTCTGTGGTGAAAGAGTTAAAGCCCACACGGTTTTCAATGTGTGACAAAAATGTTCGTTATTTACTGTTTTCGACGCGGAAAATTTTTTCTCCTTTTAAACTTTAGCACAAACAGTATTCAGGTGACAAATTGAACAAATCTGAAAAAAATTGAAAATATTTGATAAGTATTTAGCGATGTCCGAACCCAAAATATTTTTTTGTATGTATGCCATACCACCTTCTTTTTTATCTTAAGCCTATTATGATCCACATTCAACATTGGTAGATGGCTAAATGGTAAACATTGTGACCTGCTGTTGACAGGTTTCGGGTTCGATTCCCAGGTAGGTATTTCTTTTTCGCATAAAAAAACTATTGTCTGAACAGAGGGGCCAAGTTAGCATGAGTATATATAGTAACGGGAGTGCATGTTGTATTGGCAATTGTAAAATGTGTTCTTGTCTTGCCATGGGACAAAAAAGCATCTGGGCAGTTGAAAAAGCTGCTTTTTGTAGTAATAAAGCTATCACAGAACAATTGGCAGTTTGGACTAAACTAGATTGTGCATCAACAACATGTCTCTATAGCTCGATGGCTAAGTTTGGCACCTGTTGTTTCAAGAGTCAAGGTACGATTCCCAGTGGTGGAAGTTTTTTTCACGTAAAAAGTCTTTGCAAGTACAATTTTACTGCAAAATACAATGTTTAGGACAAAGACGGTCTTACAATTGTGCTTTTCCAGTGAGAGGTTGATGGAGTAGTTGGTGTCGTACGTGAATCACAACAACCAGTACAGGTGTTCGATTCTCACTTATGATTATCATTTTTTAACATTGATTCTCTAAAATACTCTTGTTTTTGCTCGCAAACACAAATCAATATCTAGTGTTGAAATTGTTCTTTGTTTCCCAAACAGAGAACAATTTCAACAAAATATTGTTTTACGGAGGTCTACTGCGAACTGCTTAATACTGTGACCAGGTTTCCTCGAGAACCGTTATAGATAAAGCTACAAAGTTTTTTGCGACAGGATTGATAGGCATCGGGACAAAAAATAAGCTGGTTTACAAAATTATAGAACACTCCAGAACATCACAATTCAAGTGCGAAAACAGGTAACAAATCGTTTTCAAAAGCATTAAAATGGCTGAAAAAACGTGAACCCGATTGGCGAAAAAGAATCAAATTTTGAAAGATGGTGCATTCCGCTAACATTCTGATTCGACACCATGACACGATGTTAAAAAGTTGTTCGGAAGCGGCCATCTTGGATTTTCAAGAAAAACCCTTTTTCAGCACAAAACTGCTTCCCGTTGGAGAACCAACGGGCTGATTCAGCTGAAACTTGGTGCAAAGGTGTAATATAGTGTATCGGTTTACCATTTTGGAATTCAGCGCGATCGTGCAAAACCATCTCAAGTTTTTTCATTTTTTATTTTCAAAATCTCAATAAAGACACTACTTTTCACCGCTTTCCCAAACAAAAACAAAACCTGTTGGAAGAAAAATGAAAATTTGACGTTATAGAACTATGCGGCGTCTGTCAAAAAGTCGATGTTTCAAAGTCATCGCATGATCGCCAACACAGCTATTCCATTTCGAAAATGGGACCTCGAAATCAACTTATGGCTGTAACTCAAGAACCGAAGATCCGATCACTTTACTTTTTTCGCCAAAGAGTTCCCCTCAAAACAGGGTTTTAGAAAAAAAGTCATTTATTACCACTCTTTGCTGGCAAAACCTCGAGCTCTGCATGAATAAGCTAACTGTCGAATGATAGATATGAAAAGCAAGCCCCTTTTTAATGACAAGTAGAACAATACTATTGTCAAGTAAGCTTATGGCCATTCTGGTTAGCACTTTGACCTGTTGCTGGTAGGGTCTGGGTACGATCCCCGGTTGTGGAGTACCTTTTTTACTTGATACATAATTGAACAAATCTTTTCAATGATAACTGTGATGCTTGACATTATTCAGGTGGTTTGAATGTGTTTTGTCATGGAAAGTGTAGTGGTGTAGTTGGTTGAGTATGTGTCTTTACTACTTAGGTACCGGGGTTCGAATCCCGTGTGACTTCTTTTTGTTGCGGCATTTATTCTCTAAAATACTCTTGTTTTTGCTCGCAAACACAAATCAATATCTAGTTAGTATTTTAGAGAATCTAAAATACTATTGTTCTTGCTGTTTTTATTATTATTTTTTTTTTTTTTCTTCTTTCGCGGCGAACATGACTGAATTTGGTCGAGTTTTTCTCAAGAACCGTTAGAGATAGAGCTACAAAGTTTTTTGCGAAAGAATCGTGAGGCATCGGGCCAAAAAATAAGTTAGTTATGAAAAGACAGAACATTCCAGAACATCGCGATCCAGGTGCGAAAACAGGTAAAAAATCGTTTTCGAAAGCATCAAATTGGCTGAAAAAACGTAGACCCGATTGACGAAAAAATACCAAATTTTGAAAGATGGTGCATTTTGCTAACTTTCTGATTCGACATCATGACACGACATTAAAAAATCGTTCGGAAGGGGCCATCTTGGATTTTTGTGAAAATCGCAGTTTTTAGCATAAAACAGCTTCCCGTTAAAGAACCAACAGGCCGACTTAGCTGAAATTTGCATCAAACATGTGCCATAGTGTATCGATGTACCATTTCGAACTTCAAAGCAATCGCGCAAAACTGTTTCAAGTTTTTACATTTTCAAACTTGAAAATCTAAACAGAAACAGCACTTTTCAACGCTTTCCGAGACCATAATGGAACAAGTCCGGAACAAGTAAAATATCAGGTCAAATAGCCCAATGCTTGAACTTTCTAAAAGTAGAGACCTCAAGTTTCTCGCAATACCGCCAGCACAGCTATTCCATTTTCAAAAGAGGTCTTCCAAACGGAAAAATGACCATAACTCAAAGACGGTTACTCCGATTTGCATAAATTTTGCATGGTTGTGATCGCATTGTAACCCTCTCTCAGATTAACAACCGTTACTTTTCAGATCTTGGGTGAAAGAGTCAAAGCGCGCACGGTTTTCAATGTGTGACAAAAGTGTTCGTTATTTACTGTTTTCACTGCGGAAAAATTTTTCTCCTTCAAAACTTTAGCACAAACAGTATTCAGGTGACAAAATGAACAATTCTGAATAAAATTGAAACAATTCGACGAGTACTTAGCGATGCCCAAACCCAAAATATTTTTTTGTGTGTAGGCTACACCACCTTCTTTTTATCTTAAGCTGTTTGTGAACCACGCTCAACGTTGCTAGATGGCTAAATGGTTAATGCTGCGACCTGCTGGTGACAGGGTTTGGGTTCGATTCCCAGGTGGGGATTTCTTTTTCGCATGAAAATAACTATTGTCAGAAGAGAGGAGGCAAGTCAGCATGAGTATATGTAGTACTAGGTTTGCATGTTGTATTGGCAATTGCGAAGCGTGTGTTTGTGTGGCTCCAGCAAAAGAAAGCATCAAGGCAGCTTCAAAAAGCTGCTTTTTTTGCAAAAATAAAGCTATCGAAAAACAGTCGTTAACATGTACTAAATTAGATTGCACAACAGCAACATGTTTCTATAGCTGGATGGCTAAGGCGGTTGCCTGCTGTGTCAGGGGTCCAGGTACGATTCCCAGTGGTGGAAACTTTTTTGACGTGAAAAGTGTTTGCAAGTATAACTGTACTGCCAAATATAATGTTTAGGAATAATGACGGTATTACAATTGTGCTTTTCCAGTGAGAGGTTGATGGAGTACTTGGTGGAGTGTGTGATTCAATGCAGCCAGGTCAGGTGTTCATGTCCAATCCAGGTCATTTTTTTAATTTTATTCTCTAAAATACTCTTGTCTTCACTCGTGAATACAATTTCATCTAGTTAGTATTTTAGAGAATCTAAAATACTATTGTTCTGCCTGGTTTTATTATTATTATTATTATTTTTTTTTTTCTTCTTTCGCGGCGAACTTGACCAAACTCGGTCAAGTTTTTCTCAAGAACCGTTAGAGATAGAGCCACAAAGTTTTTTGCGACACAATCGTGAGGCATCGGGCCAACAAATAAGTTAGTTATGAAAATACAGAACATTCCAGAATATCACAATCCAGGTGCGAAAACAGGTAAAAAATCGTTTTCGAAAGCATCAAATTGGCAGAGAAAACGTAGACCCAATTGACGAAAAAATACCAAATTTTGAAAGATGGTGCATTTTGCTAACATTCTGATTCGACACCATGACACGATGTTAAAAAGTCGTTCAGAAGCGGCCATCTTGGATTTTCAAGAAAAACCCGTTTTCAGCACAAAACAGCTTCCCGTTGGAGAACCACCAGACCGATTCAGCTGAAACTTGGTGCAAAGGTGTAATATAGTGTATCGGTGTACCATTTTGGAATTCAGCGCGATCGTGCAAAACCATTTCAAGTTTTTTCATTTTTCATTTTTAAAATCTCAATAAAGACACTACTTTTCACCGCTTTCCCAAACAAGAACAAAACCTGTTAGAAGAAAAATGAAAGTTTGACTTTATAGAACTATGCGGCGTCTGTCAAAAAGTTGACGTTTCAAAGTCATCGCATGATCGCCAACACAGCTATTCCACTTCGAAAATGGGACCTCGAAATTAAATTATGGCTATAACTCAAGAACCGAAGATCCGATCACTTTACTTTTTTCGCCAAAGAGTTCCCCTCAAAACAGGCTTTTAGAAAAGTGGTCTATTGTTACCACTCTTCGCTGTTGAAACCTCGATCTCTGCATGAATAATATAACTGTCGTATGATACATATGAAAAGCAAGCCCCTTTCTATTGACAAGTAGAACAATACAATTGTCAAGTACGCTTATGGGCATTCTGGTTAGCACTTTGACCTGTTGCTTGCAGGGTCTGGGTACGATCCCCGGTTGTGGAGTACCTTTTTTACTTGATGCATATTTAAATATACTTTTTTAATGATGACCCTGATGCTTAACATTATTCAGGTGATTTCAATGTGATTTGTCATAAAAAGTGTAATGGTGTAGTTGGTTGTGTGTGTGTCTTAACTAGTTAGGTACTGGAGTTCAAATCCTGTGTGACTTCTTTTTTTGGGTATGTATTCTCTAAAATACTCTTGTTTTTGCTCGCAAACACAAATCAATATCTAGTGTTGAAATTGTTCTTTGTTTCCCAAACAGAGAACAATTTCAACAAAATATTATTTTACGGAAGTCTACTGCTGACTGCTTAATACTGTGACCAGGTTTTCTCGAGAACCGTAACAGATAAAGCTACAAAGTTTTTTGCGACAGGATTGATAGGCATCGGGACAAAAAATAAGTTGGTTTATGAAGTTATAGAACATTCCAGAACGTCGCAATCCAGGTGCGAAAACAGGTAAAAAATCGTTTACAAAAGCATCGAATTGGCTGAAAAAACGTAGACCCGATTGACGAAAAAATATCAAATTTTGAAAGATGGTGCATTTTGCTAACTTTCTGATTCGAAATCATGACACGACGTTAAAAAATCGTTCGGAAGCGGCCATCTTGGATTTTTGTGCAAATCACACTTTTTAGCATAAAACAGCTTCCCGTTAAAGAACCAACAGGCCGAATTAGCTGAAATCTGCAACAAACATGTGCCATAGTGTATCGATGTACCAATTTGAACTTCAAAGCGATCGCACAAAACCGTTTCAAGTTTTTACATTTTCAAACTTAAAAATCTAAACGGCAACAGCACTTTTTAACGCTTTCCGAGACCAGAATGGAACTAGTCAGCGACAAGTAACTTATGAGGCAGCATAGCCCAATGCTTGAACTTTCTAAAAGTAGAGACGACAAGTTTCTCGCAATACCGCCAAAACAGCTATCCCATTTTCAAAAGAGGTCTTCCAAGCGGAAAAATGACCATAACTCAAAGACGGTTACTCCGATTTGCATAAATTTTGCATGGTTGCGATCGCATTGTCACCCTCTTTCAGATGAACATCCGTCAAGTTTCTGATCTTGGGTGAAAGAGTCAAAGCACGCACGGTTTTCAATGTGTGACAAAAATGTTTGTTGTTTACCGTTTTCACCGCTGAAAAATTTTTCTCCTCCAAAACTTCAGCGCAAACAGTATTCAGGTGACAAATTGAACAAATCTGAAAAAAATTGAAAATATTCGATAAGTATTTAGCGATGTCCGAAACCAAAATAGTTTTTTGTATGTAGGCCATACTACTATTTTTTTTATCTTTAGCTGTTTATGAACCACATTCAACATTGCCAGATGGCTAAATGGTTAACGTTGTGACCTGCTGTTGACAGGGTTCGGGTTCGATTCCCAGGTAGGGAATTCTTTTTCGCATAAAAATAAATATTCTCAGAAGGGAGATGCCAAATCAGCATGAGTATATGTAGTAGCGGCACGCAGGTTGTATTGGCAGTTGTGAAATGTGTGCTTGTCTGGCCCTAGCACAAAAAAGCATTTGGGCACTTAAAAAAGCTGTTTTTTTGCATAAATAAAGCTATCGCAGAACAATTGTCAGTTTGTACTAAACTAGATTGTGCATCAATAACATGTCTCTATAGCTCGATGGGTAAGTTTGGCACCTGTTGTTTCAAGAGTCCAGGTACGATTCCCGGTGGTGGAAGTTTTTTTCACGTAAAAAGTCTTTGCAAGTACAATCTTACTACTAAGTATAATGTTTAAGAATATTGACTGTGTTAATATTGTCCTTTTCCAGTGACTGGTTGATGGAGTAGTTGGTTGAGTGTATGTCTCTACTACATAGGTGTTTCGGTTCAGTCCCCATTTAGAGGTTTAGTTTTATTGATTCTCTAAAATACTCTTGTTTTTGCTCGCAAACACAAATCAATATCTAGTTAGTATTTTAGAGAATCTAAAATACTATTGTTCTGCCTGGTTTTATTATTATTATTTTTTTTCTTCTTTCGCGGCGAACTTGACCGAACTTGGTTAAGTTTTTCTCAAGAACCGTTAGAGATAGAACTACAAAGTTTTTTGCGACACAATCGTGAGGCATCGGGCCAACAAATAAGTTAGTTATGAAGTTACAGAACATTCCAGAACATCGCAATCCAGGTGCGAAAACAGGTAAAAAAATCGTTTTCGAAAGCATCAAATTGGCTAAAAAATGTAGACCCGATTGACGAAAAAATACCAAATTTTGAAAGATGGTGCATTTTGCTAACTTTCTGATTCGACATCATGACACGACATTAAAAAATCGTTCGGAAGCGGCCATCTTGGATTTTTGTGAAAATCGCAGTTTTTAGCATAAAACAGCTTCCCGTTAAAGAACCAACAGGCCGACTTAGCTGAAATTTGCAACAAACATGTGCCATAGTGTATCGATGTACCATTTTGAACTTCAAAGCAATCGCGCAAAACTGTTTCAAGTTTTTACATTTTCAAACTTGAAAATCTAAACAAAAACAGCATTTTTCAACGCTTTCCGAGACCATAATGGAACAAATCCGGAACAAGTAAAATATCAGGTCAAATAGCCCAATGCTTGAACTTTCTAAAAGTAGAGACCTCAAGTTTCTCGCAATACCGCCAGCACAGCTATTCCATTTTCAAAAGAGGTCTTCCAAACGGAAAAATGACCATAACTCAAAGACGGTTACTCCGATTTGCATAAATTTTGCATGGTTGTGATCGCATTGTAACCGTCTCTCAGATTAACACCCGTCACTTTCCAGATCTTGGGTGAAAGAGTCAAAGCGCGCACGGTTTTCAATGTGTGACAAAAGTGTTCGTTATTTACTGTTTTCACCGCGGAAAAATTTTTCTCCTTCAAAACTTTAGCACAAACAGTATTCAGGTGACAAAATGAACAATTCTGAATAAAATTGAAACTATTCGACGAGTACTTAGCGATGCCCGAACCCAAAATATTTTTTTGTATGTAGGCTACACCACCTTCTTTTTATCTTAAGCTGTTTATGAACCATGCTCAACATTGCTAGATGGCTAAATGGTTAATGCTGCGACCTGCTGGTGACAGGGTTTGGGTTCGATTCCCAGGTGGGGATTTCTTTTTCGCATGAAAATAACTATTGTCAGAAGAGAGGAGGCAAGTCAGCATGAGTATATGTAGTACTAAGTTTGCATGTTGTATTGGCAATTGCGAAGCGTGTGTTTGTGTGGCTCCAGCAAAAGAAAGCATCAAGGCAGCTTCAAAAAGCTGGTTTTTTTGCAAAAATAAAGCTATCGAAAAACAGTCGTCAGCATGTACTAAATTAGATTGTATAGTAGCATAGTACACTTGATGACTAATGTTGCGACCAGCTGTTTCCAGTGTCCAGGTAAAACTCCCATCAGTGGAAATTTTTTTGACATAAAAAGTATTTTTGAAGAACCGTGTACTACTGCTCGATTTCATAAGCACTGCAGTTGTTTCCATAACTCTTCACCAATGGCAATGGGGATATGTGTTGATGGTCCAGGGTATGGTTAAACTGTTTCATCTCAAGCTATTTCCCAGCCATATTCAATGTTGCAGGATGGCCCAACGGTTAACACTGTGACCTGCTGTTGACAGGGTTTGGGTTTTATCCGCATCAGTGGAATTATTTTTCATGTTTAAGGTTTTTCAAAAGATGCATTTTTTGCATAGTACATATGAAAAGTAATTTGATAGTTGTTCCCTCGTGAACAAGGTCACCACTACTAGATTTGACAGTAGTTTTCTAAATGAAACGACGTATCACTTGTTTGCTGTTACATAAGCGCAATCATAGTGAGCAACCATAACAACTGTTTTTATTAAAATAGTCAACTAGCTCGAGAAAAAACAAAGTTTATCAATTTTGCAGATGTTTCAACAATGAAGCAAAAGTAAATATTAAATTTCAAGGAGGGTACCTGACCAATCACAAGACATGGCAGATATACCGTCTATAACAGATTAGTCCGTAAACTGCAGTGAACAGGGAAAAATAACCAACCTCACGCTTGAGACAAACTTTGTGTAATCGAACTTTGATGGCTGCATTAGTCAACTTGTGTACAAATGATTTACCCCCAGTTGTAAGAATTCGATGTACAAATGTGTGAACAATAAATCCTTCAGTTACGACATGTTACATGCTGTACCAAGCTGACATCAGTTACAACTACACTAATACGGAATACGACATGTGACCAATGGATTTTTGTTGACAAATCATCCAGCTTATTAGGTCCTTTTCTAACTCTAAGCAATTCCAGTTTTCCAATTTTTCAGTTGAATTAATTCACTCGGTTTATGCAAAAGCAAAACGTTTAAGGTTAGTAAAAGTAATGGATATTATAAATTTATCTTCCATCTACCGCTGAGATGAAAGCTGACACAGCGTTAAGCAGACGAGAAAAAAAAAACAGGAAGCTTTATTGAGATTAGCTAGGAATCGCACGATATGATAGCAGTGACAAGAAAAAGGCAACAAAACTACATTAACTGACAGTGTCAACACCACACAAATGCATTGTACACCGCCAACAAAGTTGTTGATGTCGGCAAGGAAGTTGTCAATGTCGTAACAAGTACATGTATGGGTATTCCAACAGCAGCAAACTTTATACAGTATAACTCCATCAGTCTGGTACAGTGTAGATGGCATCTGTCAATGAAGAATACAAGGGGATATCATACACATATTTACTACATTGTTATCTAACAATTTTACACATGGTTAAACCATGGGTATAATGGTTTGTTTTTATAGCTGTTACAGGCTAATGAAAATGTCAGCTATCTAAATCTTACAAGTATAATTGTATTTTATGTGTAGAACAATGAGAAATTTATCCATATTTATTGGCAATATTTACTTCATTGAAAAACGGAGTTGCTCTACAGCGCCATTAAAATGCTAGAATCGTGACGTCATTGATAAAATAAGCTTTCGCGAATCGAAGTAGGAAACGTTACTTTTATAGAAAAGGTGCCTGTATTAATCTGAAGATATTTCAGTTTTTATTGAGTTCTGTGACATCCCACCCAACCCAGTCAAATAAAACATATTGATAATTCATTTCAACACCTGCTAAGAAACTTACTCCCATAGATTTTGTCAAATTTATCATCAAAAAGTGTATAAAATATAAAACAATTCCATCGGACCTTTTGTTAGCAAGATTCTGATTGGCTGAAATTGTTGTTGGCTTTAGCACCAGATATTCTAGTATTTCTAGTAGACCTACAATAAAAAATTTTATATCATCGTGTAGAGCAGAATCTCCTATATTTTCTGGTCTTTATTTGAGGTAAATCTGCCAGTCGAAACAGAAACCGCTCCATGAGAACCGCACCCCGTTCCTTGTCGGGCAAGAAATATTTTTTCTTGCTGAGATAGTTTGAAATAATATTTTTTGCAGAGAACCTCCACGGATGAGATTTGTTCTGATAAATGGTTAGATTATATTTATTTAGGCATGCTGGAATTGTTTAGAAGTGGAAATGACAGGTAGTATGCTAGAAATTAATTATTTGGATGACGACGATATTGTTGGCTAGTAATTTTTTATTATTTTTCATTTTTTTTTTCAAAGTGTTGATTATTATGGTTCTTTATATCAGAAGAAAGCGCTTGAAATTCTCTATTCAGTGGTGTAAAAAGTCAGGTGCTAGCTTAAATAGAAAAAAAAAATTAATATTATTCTTTAAAAAAATGTCCGGGATTTTCGCAAAAACAAGGCCAACTTTGATTGACGTGTTATGGCTAATGTGGTGGCCCATTAATTCTTCAAAATTATCTACATGCATCAGAATTGAATTTTCTTTCTATCTGTCGCCTCAGTTTTTTGTTTGGAGCTTTACTTTTGGTGTTTTTTCAAAGCAAAAATGTCAATTTTCAGAAATTCTTTCGTCTGATTAATGAAACGCGCAACCTAATTGGCTAACAATTTTATACTATCCGATAACTTCAGTGTGTAAGAAAAGGTCTATAAATCTTGGACGGTCACAGTTTTTTTATTAATGACGTCACATATCTTGGAGTTGTCCCAGCAAGTGTGTTTTTGGGTGTCTCAAAATTTAGCTGAATTATTTTGTTTTTTTTAGCATGTTCATGGGATATTTATAATATATAAAGCTAATAAAGCTTAATTATAAGGTTACATCAGCCTATAACTGCTGTAAAAAGCGACCATTATACCCATGGTTTAATTACCAGTCAATTTCTCTAAGCCAGCCATCTACTTTGATATCATATTGCTTACAAGAAGATGGATACTTAACACTCACTAATGCAATGCAATCACTCACCAATAATGTACCACAGTGTAGCCAGAGGTACAAGTAACATCTACCATACATTCATCCGCTGGAAGTTCGTTACATGTACGGTAATCAGCAAAGTAGCAACAAGGTAGCAGTCAACTGAAGTAGTTTGTCTTTGTTAACTACCAAACAAGACCAAGCATAGCTGATGTGCCAGTAACCAATTCCTCCTTCAATACATTATCGAGGAGATAACTCCCATGTGAATAGCTGCAACCAGTAAACACAAAAAATATACGTTTAGTTTGCCACTGGGTCAACTTCACACTACTAGTGTACTTGACATCAACTTTGTACAACTTACGGTATAAATTACAGCACAAGTTTTTACCCTCGCATTGCTGTCACCAAATGCTACCCACTTGTACTGTCTGCTGTCTCTACTGTCTGCAGTCTCTACTGTCTGCAGTCTCTGCTGTCTCTACTGTCCGCAGTCTCTACAACAGAGTAGCGTAGTTACCAACAGACTAACAAACTACGCCACACAATACTATTTCTATGTTATTTATGTTATTACACTGACACACAGTAAATTTAGATATTGGGATGGCACATTAATAGCAATCACAAACTAAACCTAAATGAAAGAGTAGACAGGTAAAAGATAAACAAGTAGGTTTTTATACCAATTATGACTGTAAATTTCATTACTTACATTTTCTTGTAATGACATAGTTTGCTTGGGGTTTGTACCTACAATGAAAATTATTTACCAATTATTGTTGGAAAGGCACTATAATGTGTATTATTGCCTGCGCTTGACAGGACACCGTAGTGGCAGACTACTGTCCCACCAACCAAACTATTAATAGTGGTTTGTTTTTTACAACAAAATGCAATGAAAAAACTGCAACTGTAGCCTTACTCACTATCGATGTGTGCATAAAACTTTAGGTCTAACTTTTGTGGTTACTTACTTGTATTATCAACTCCTCAAGTCCTCGCTATGTAAGTGTTATCAACGATGGCCGTAGTCCAGTTGTTGAGGTGGATAGATGTCAAGGAGCTGCACTTGTGGTTAGTCTCACTTCTCAAACGTCAACATTTGGTTTCGTATCTACAATACTAACATAGTGTCACTTCTAGATACAAGTCTAACGACACTTCACCGCTCACTCTTACTTCAGTCACTCATTTTTCACCACACCAGGGATGTCGGGGTTATGTTTAGCATAGCAGTTCATTACATATCTACCAATGCCAGCTGCTACCAGACTAAAATTGGTTGTTAGTATTTGGGCGTATCTAATTCGGCGGCTTGAATGACACTTTGTTTTGATTACATTTGGTACAATCAAGAAGAGACAAATGGGAGTTGTTTCCTTTATCGTGATTATCGAGAAAGAGGGGGCAACTTTTAATCAAAGTGATACTCGAGTGAGACAATTTCAATTTTAAAAGCTATTCTTTGTCATTATTATAATTATTAATCCACGGGCGTGATGTTTTAGCACTACTTAACCAAGTTGATTAGTTTATTATTATTATTTATCCTTTATCATTATCACACAAGTATTGAATTTATTACTACTACTCATTTATAAATAATTATTATAATTTATTTAATTCATTACTTTACTATTAATTATTTATTAATTATTAATTAATAATAAATTAATTAACAAATACAATTATTATAAAAAAAAAATTGAAGACCGTCACTGCAATCAACATCCTATCAAAATCATATAACAAACCACTTTAAATCTTAACTATGACATACCCGTGATTAACAGAGTCCTCATCATTTCACTCCATTGTTTTCAGCATAAATGGATGGACGACGACTTTCTGCTTTGTGTGTCATGGACCCATGGAGCAGTATAGCCCACGGAAATCAGTCAGTCTTATTCCGTGGTACAGCCCATAGAATTATCTCCCCGAGATAATTCTATGGTACAGCCTCATTCCATAGAAGTAGTCATAGCCTGTGTTCGCAGTCTGTTTACCATTGACCTATAAATACATGTGAGTTTTCATTTCAATGCTTTTTACTATGACAGCTGTGAAAGCAGTCCCATATTTTGTCCAGTCACAGTCGTCTACACAATGATGTGGATGACTGTTTGTCCAATAAAGATGAATCTTCTATGTTTGTGACCGTTGCTGCTTTGCAATTTATCTCCATACATCGGCTAAAGGACCAACCAACCAACCATCCTCTTCCCCCTGGTTCTATAAAAAATTAGTAGTGATGATGTTGGGGAAGTGTAATAGATAATAGTAATAAAGGAAGGGAATGATATGATTGAAGATATGATATCATTATTTTGCGAGATTTTTTTTGGAGGTGAATGAAAGGGCAAAAACACCACTGTTTTTGTAGAGGCACCGTGCCAGGCGTAATAATTATTATTATTACGCTATTATTATTATAATAGTATAAATAATAATTATTATCTATGAATGAATGATAATAATTTTAATAATACTTACTTTTTTTCAGTGCCATCGATCGTTGCAACTTTTTTGCAATACAAGTTCCATGCACCAGGGCTTTTTCTGTCGCACTTCAACAAAAGAGTTGAGACTGAGAGCTCAGCCCAAAAGATAGTAGTGAGCGGTGCTGTATGTATGTTTGTATGTATGTATGTCGAGCTTCTATTAGTTCTCTTACCATTATTTTAGTTTTGATGACTAATAACTCTCCCTCTTCCCCATCTTAAGGGTCTAGGAGATCTGCACATAACGAACATCATTCATAACAACAACATTAATTAAAAGTTTGTTGATAATATTGATAATAACAACCATAATAATAATAATAATAATAACATGATGATGAACAACTTGAAGTAGTAGGTGATAATACCGCTCCCACTACTAGTGGAAATTAGTAGTAGTCGGAGTGGTACCACTACTAGTACTACTACTGCTACCGCTCGCGACTACTACGTCTACTACTACCATTACCTAGTAACAGAGTAGAAGAATATTATCCTTCCCCCTATTAATTATTAATATTACATTCAAACGTACGTATATATATATATATAATTAATTAATAATAAATATAATAATATATGTATATTATTATATATTATTAACGGACTATAATTATTATTACTAACAAATAATAATAGTTATCATTATTTATTCTATTTATTTCACTCACCCAATATGATTATTGTCACCATCAAAATATTTTTTGTTTGTTGGTGTAGTAGCTGTTGAACATGGTATAGTAACAAATCAATCATCTTTAATGTCAGAGTCATTGATGCCAACAACAAGTTGAGCGGTTCAGCCATTGTTGTCACTCAGTTAGTAGGTACTCCAACAACTTTCTAAAATATTATAAATTATTTTTTTTATCATGATTACCACTGTATGTAATAGTCACCGTTATTGCACTTATTTTATTAGGCCTGATAATATTAATCATGCTTGCAGTGATTATCGTTAAATAATTTTGCGGCTGTGAATAATATTACAGAGATGGCAGACAAATTGTTGTTACCAAAAAGTATCATTCAGTGAATAAAAAACAATAGCTCACAACGGGGCCAACAACATGTTATTATTGCTAGTATTCATTTTAACAATACTTCATAAATAAATGTCGAAGCAAGCTCAATAACAATGTCCGCTGTCTAGCAGAACTATTTGGGACAATACTCATACCTTTGCCATTTGCTTGTCGTCTGTATTGCATGGTTTATGGTAATGATATGTTATCCGCCACATGACATTCCCATATTGATAAATTCAGTGCTACTTTCTCTGATTGAATTATTTCACTGGCACTTTTCCTCTGCGATGTCACCTACAAAAGCTTATAAAACGATGCTTGTTCCACAGCGCCTAGCGGCCAGCATCCAGCTGCGTTCTCATTATTTAATGACGCGAGTCGCCAGGAACCATATAACGTCAGAGTGTTAATGCGTCATCCCTTCCCAAAAGATATTTGGCACCTCCTACAAAGAACTTAACATAGGGTTAACGTCATGCAGTACAGCAATTGATTGATAACAATAAACATAAATTAATCTATGTATTGCCTGTTCATTATGTAATTAATAAAAAATAATTGTGTGTGGTAAGTGTGTGTAGTGTGTATGTGTGTGTGTGTGTAGCTTGTGTATAGGGTGTGTGTGGGGATGGTGTGTGTGTGTTTGGGTTTATGAATGCGTGTGTGTATACGTGTGAGTATACCAATAATGAAACGGTATAGTAAAGAAAGATGGTAAATAATTACTAGTACATTACAAAATGTTTCATGTGTTTTGAGAAAAAGGTGGAAAAATTTGGAAACACAGTCGACAGGTTACCCTGTAGTGGGTAAAAAAGTCCTCAACAACAAAACAATGGGGAAAACTGGAAAAGAACGACTATTGGACTACAAAATCTTTCATGTGTTTCAATAGATTGTGTTGTGTGTGTTAGTGTGTGTTTGTGTTCGTGTGCTTGTTTGTGTGTTTTTGTGTGTGTTTGTGTGTGTGTGTTTGTTTGTGTGTGTGTTTGCTTGTGAGAGTGTTTTTGTTTGTGTGCTTGTGTGTTTTTGTTTGTGTGTGTTTGTTTGTGTGTTTCTGTTTTTGTATATGTGTTGGGGTGTGTGTGTTTGTGTATGTTTGTTTGTGTGTCTTTTTGTGTGTGTGTAATTGTGTGTTTGTTTGTGTGTGTGTGTTTGTGTGCGTGTTTGTTTGTGTGTTTCTGTTTTTGTATATGTGTTGGGGTGTGTGTGTTTGTGTGTGTCTTTTTGTGTGTGTGTAATTGTGTGTGTTTGTTTGTGTTTTTGTTTGTGTGTGTGTGTTTGTTTGTGTGTGTGTTTGTGTGCGTGTTTGTTTGTGTGTTTCTATTTTTGTATATGTGTTGGGGTGTGTGTTTGTCTGTGTTTGTGTGTGTCTTTTTGTGTGTGTGTAATTGTGTGTGTGTTTGTTTGTGCATGTGTTTGTGTGTATGTTTGTGTGCGTGTTTGTGTATGTTTGTTTGTGTGTGTTTGTTTGCTTGTATGTTTGTGTGCGTGTTTGTTTGTGTGCGTGTTTGTATGTTGTTTTTTGTGTGTGTGTGTTTGTTTTTTGCGTGTGTGCTTGTGTGTGTTTGTTTGTGTGTGTGTTTGTTTATGTGTTCGTGTGTTTGTTTGCTTGTGTGCGTGTTTGCGTGTGTGTGTGCGTGTTTGTGTTTTTTTGTTTGTTTGTGTGTGTGTTTATGTGTTTGTTTGTGTGTGTGTATGTGTGTTAGTGTGTTTGTGTGTGTGTGTAATTGTGAGTGTTTGTTTATGTGTTCGTGTGTTTGTTTACGTGTGTTTGTGTGCGTGTTTGCGTGTGTGTGCGTGTTTGTGTTTTTTGTGTGTGTTTGTGTGTTATGTGTTTGTGTGTGTGTTTATGTGTTTGTTTGTGTGTGTGTGTTAGTGTGTTTGTGTGTGTTTGTTTGTGTGTGTGTTTGTTTGCGTATGTTTGTGTGTGTTTGTGCTTGTTTATGTGCTTGTTTGTGTGTTTGTTTATGTGTTTGTTGGTGTGTTTGTTTGTTTGTGTGTGTGTGTCTATGTGCTTGTTTGTGTGTGTGTGTTTATGTGTTTGTTTGTGTGGGTGTTTATGTGTTTGTTTGTGTGTGTGTTTATGTGTTTGTTTGTATGTGTTTGCTTGTGCGTGTGTTTTTGTGTGTGTGTTTGCGTGTGTGTTGGTGTGTGTTTGTGTGTGTGTGTCTTTTTGTGTGTGTCTTTTTGTGTGTGTGTGTGTAATTGTGTGTGTGTTTGTTTGTGCGTGTGTTTGTGTGTATGTTAGTGTGCGTGTTTGTGTATGTTTGCGTGTGTGTGTTTGTTTGTGTGTATGTTTGTGTGCGTGTTTGTTTGTTTGTGTTTGTGTCTGTGTTTGTATGTTGTTTTTTTGTGTGTGTGTGTTTGTTTTTTGCGTGTGTGTTTGTGTGTGTTTGTTTGTGTGTGTGTTTGTGTGTGTTTTTTTGCGTGTGTGTATGCTTGTGTGCGTGTTTGCGTGTGTGTGTGCGTGTTTGTGTTTGTTTGTTTGTGTGTTAGTGTTTGTGTGTGTGTGTAATTGTGAGTGTTTGTTTATGTGTTCGTGTGTTTGTTTACGTGTGTTTGTGTGCATGTTTGCGTGTGTGTGCGTGTTTGTGTTTTTTGTGTGTTTGTTTGTGTGTTATGTGTTTGTGTGTGTGTTTATGTGTTTGTTTGTGTGTGTGCTTATGTGTTTGTTTGTGTGTGTGTGTTTGTGTGTATGTGTGTTTGTGTGTGTGTTTGTTTGCGTATGTTTGTGTGTGTTTGTGCTTGTTTATGTGCTTGTTTGTGTGTTTGTTTATGTGTTTGTTGGTGTGTTTGTTTGTTTGTGTGTGTGTGTCTATGTGCTTGTTTGTGTGTTTGTTTATGTGTGTGTTTATGTGTTTGTTTTTTGTGTGTGTTTATGTGTTTGTTTGTATGTGTTTGCTTGTGCGTGTGTTTTTGTGTGTGTGTTTGCGTGTGTGTTGGTGTGTGTTTGTGTGTGTGTTTGTTTGTGTGTGTTTGTGTGTGCGTTTATGTGTTTGTTTGTGTATGTTTGTTTGTGTGTGTGTGTTTATGTGTTTGTGTGTGTGTTTGTGTGTGTGTTATGTGTTTATTTGAGTGTGTTTGTGTGTGTTTATGTGTTTGTTTGTGTGTGTTTGTTTGTATGTGTTTGCTTGTGTGTGTTTGCTTTAGTGTGTGTTTGTGTGCGTGTTTGTGTGTGTGTTTATGTGTTTGTTTGTGTGTGTGTTTGTGTGTGTGCGTTTGTTTGTGTGCGTGTTTGTGTGTGTGTGTGCGTTTGTGTGTTTGTTTGTGTGTGTTTGTGTGTGTGTGTTTGTTTGTGTGTGTTTGTGCTACTAGTGGACTGCAAAATGTTTCATGTGTTTCGAGAAAAAAGTGGAAAAATTTGGAAACACAGTCAACAGGTCACACTGTAGTAAGTAAAAGAGTGCTCGAGAAAAAAAGAAGGAAAAATGTAAAAGGTCTGCTATTGGACTGCAAAATCTTTCATGAGTTTCAAGGCATTGTGTGTTTGTGTGTGTGTTTGTTTGTGTTTTTGTGTGTGTTTGATTGTGTGTGTAATTGTGTTTGTGTGTGTGTTTGTTTATGTGTGTTTGGGCTACTAGTGGACTGCAAAATGTTTCATGTGTTTGGGGAAAAATTTGGAAACACAGTCAACAGGTCACACTGTAGTGGGTAAAAGAGTGCTCAAGAAGAAAAAAACAGGAAAAATGGAAAAGATCTGCTATTGGACTACAAAATCTTTCATGTTTTTCCAGACATTGTGTGTTTGTGTGTGTTTGTTTGTGTTTTTGTGTGTTTGTTTGTGTGTGTTTGTTTGCGTGGTGTGTGTTTGTTTGCGCGTGTGTGTTTGTTTATGTGTGTGTGCGTGTGTTTGTGTGTGCGTTTATGTGTTTGTTTATGTGTTTGTTTGTGTGTGTGTTTATGTGTTTGTTGGTGTGTGTGTTTATGTGTTTGCTTGTGTATGTGTGTTTGTTTGTGTGTTTGTTTGTGTGCGTGTTTGTGTGTGTGTGCGTTTGTTTGTGTGTTTGTTTGTGTGTGTGTGTTTATGTGTTTGTTTGTGTGTGTGTTTATGTGTTTGTTTGTGTGTGTGTTTATGTGTTTGTTGGTGTGTGTGTTTATGTGTTTGCTTGTGTATGTGTGTTTGTTTGTGTGTGTGTTTGTGTGTGTGTGTGTGTTTGTTTGTGTGTGTTTTTGCTACTAGTGGACTGCAAAATGTTTCATGTGTTTCGAGAAAAAAGTGGAAAAATTTGGAAACACAGTCAACAGGTCACACTGTAGTGGGTAAAAGAGTGCTCAAGAAGAAAAAAGCAGAAAAAATGGAAAAGATCTGCTATTGGACTACAAAATCTTCCATGTTTTTCCAGACATTGTGTGTGTGTTTGTGTGTGTATTTGTTTGTGTGTGTTTGTTTGTGTTATTATTTGTGTGTTTTTCTGTGTGTTTGTTTTTGTGTGTTTGTGTGTGTGTTTGTTTGCGTGGTGTGTGTTTGTTCGCGCGTGTGTGTTTGCTTGTGTGTGTGTGTAATTGTGTGTGTGTTTGTTTATGTGTTTGTGCTACTAGTGGACTGCAAAATGTTTCATGTGTTTCAAGAAAAAGGTGGAAAAGCTTAGAAACACAGTCGACAGGTCACACTGTAGTGGGTAAAAGAGTGCTCAACAAGAAAAACGAAGGAAAAATGGAAGAGATCTACTATTACACTACAAAATCTTTGATGTGTTTCAAGAAAAAGGTAAAACAAAAATTTAGAAACACTATCGTCAGGTTACACTGTAGTAGGTAAAAGGATGCTCAACGAGAAAAAGATTGTGGAGCACGTTTATTAATAAGAAAAGAGGATAGTGGGAAAAAATTGAAAACCGCTACTAGTGGACTGAAAATGTTTCATGTGTTTCGAGAAAAAGGTGGAATAATTTGGAAACACAGTCGACAGGTCACACTGTAGTGGCTAAAATATTGCTCAGAAAAAAAGGATTTTGGAGCAATTATATCACTAATAAAAGAGTGTAGTGATAAAAGATGGAAAACAGCTACTAGTGGACTGCAAAATGTTTCATGTTCTTCAAAAAAAGCTGAGTAACTTGGAAACACAATTGTTAGGTCTCATCAGAGTGAGTAAAAGAGTGTTCAGCAAGAAAAGTGTTGAGGAGCAATTATGCTAATCATAAAAGAGTATAGTAGGGAAAGGTAGTAGTTTATTAGTAGACACTATGTATTAAGCACTAAAATGTCCACCAGATCATGATCAGAGAAATATATAGGTGTTACTTTTGTATGAATTTTTAATTGACTTTTAACATACACAGCGTCTAATAGGCTACCACTGATATGCGTAGCCGATCTTACAAGCTGCTCAAATCCTCTTCCTTCCATGAAAATTTTAATGCTGTGACGTGAATCAGAAAGTAGGTTTTCATTAAAATCTCCTACAATAATTGTGTTATCTATGTTAGGTAGAGTCTCAATTCTATCTAATAAAACATTAAGGTTACGGATGCAAGCACTAATATTTAAGCTAGGGGAACGGTAAACACAACCAATTAGATAATTAATGTTACAGTGGGTTACTTTTACTAGAGTAATTTCAATTTTATCAACAGTTGGTTCAATTGCAACTTTTTCCGCAGTTAGGTTAGTTTTAACGTAAATCAAAGCACCCCCTCCACAACTATTATTCTCTTGGCCTCTGTCCGTTCGGAAGATGTTGAAGTCAGGGATATTGACAATCGAGTCATCAATATTTGACGATAGCCAGGTTTCAGTGAGACATATTAGTTTATAGTTGAATGAATAACTTTTAATAATGTCTTCAATTTTACTGCGCAATCCTTGAACATTATGTAACCCAATAAAAGCTTTACTATTTGCAAATGGACTCAAATCCAATTTTTGAAGGTCGCTCAAACTATTATGAATTTCTTCGTCCATGTAAATGTATTCGGATTTTAGATTTTTAATGTACAGTCCATTTAAACTAGATACTCTGCTTAAGGCAACATACGATTGGCCAGGTAAAAATGTTCCCTCCATATCAAAAACCATCTTGTCAAGCGTCATACCTTGTGTTTTGTGAACGGTGGCTGCCCAACCCAGTTTTAAAGGAAATTGTCGCCGAGTAATGTGTTTATTTTTCTCTAACACAGCATCAAATCTTGTAATGACCATAGTGTTCTCTGGAACATTTGGTGGTATTACAGGATTGAGACCTAATCCAACCCTATCGCTATCAAACTTTACATATATTTTCTCCACTGTATTGATATTATTTAAACCCACTTGAACTACAGTGCCAAATATTCCATTTACTAAGCCATTTTCTACACAAATATTTCTTGTTAACATAACTCTACTATCTATCCCTATGTGAAGTGTGGAGGGCAGATCATTCGAGGTACCTGGTTTATTTTTAGTAAGTTTAGATAATGTACCGCTAGTTTTATTTTTAAAATAGTCATACGCATCAATGGAATACAAAACATCACAAACTTCATCTAATTTAATTCTATTATAGCTTTCAGCCCTTTTATTTGTAGCGTAGACATGCAAAGCATCATCTGGTAGTTGTGAAATATCTAGTCGGCTGGATAACATAGTAGCAGTTTCCACATCCAATTTTGCATGTTTCCGCTTCACTCGTAACTTATTTAAAACATTTGCAAATAAGGCATCATCTTTCTGTCGCATAACTTCATTCAGCTCAACACACATGAAATTGTCCCTAAACAAATCATTACCATAGCACATTTTAGGGACAACTAACGCTGTTGCCCTGACAGGGGACAGCTGATGGAAATCCCCCACAGCAAGCACACTCACTCCACCGAAGCACATTGCTTCATCTGACAGACTCACACCTTTTAATTGCCGCAGCCTTCCGTCCACATACTCTAGCAGCCTCGGACTCACCATTGACACTTCATCAATAATTATTATTTTTACATTTTCAAGAACAGCCCTCAGTGAATTTAAAGTATCCGAACATAATGGTTGATAATGTGCTGCAGTGGTGACAGGTATTTTAAGTGCGGAATGAATTGTGTGACCAGATATATTGTGTGCAGCTGTGCCAGTAGGTGCCAAGAGCAAAACTTGGATGTCGTCAGGTGCTTCACTATCCCTCAAAATATGGTGTGACATGTTGTAAATGCATTTAATAATGTGAGATTTGCCTACACCAGCACCACCGGTAACAAAAATGTGCAAAGGATCAGAAGCTCGCTGGCAGCGTTTTACGTTAAGACACCAATTTCTTACATAGTAAAATATCTGTTTTTGTTTCTCATTCATCGATTGAAACAAAGGTTTAATGTTATCAGTCAACAACTCAAAAGCGCAAAGGTTACTGGTGGTATTCTTGTTGGTATTATCAAGTTCTGGTAATAAAACATCATTTTCTTCACAGTTATCGCAAGCGCCATCTTCTCGCTCACAAATTTGATTTTGGCGGTCAAATTCAGCATTAGGTGCCAGCAATGCCCACGCGTCCTCCAGGTTAGCGTCTGATTTTAAGAGCTCCCACGCTTCATCAAAAAGCCGACTATTGTTACCTTCATCAGTATACGTTTGATTAGCTTTAACAAGATCGCAAACTTTGATTGGTGGATCGGATTGGAATATTTTAACAGAAGCAAGTTCATAAAACTCTCTATAAGTATCATAATTATCAGGTTTAAGTTGTTTTAAGTTTCGATGAGGCAAGTACAGTTTGAGAAGAGTTAAATAATATTCTTCAGAGTTTGACTCTTCAGAAAACTTGGTGTATCTAATAACTGCAGACTTACTTTTCGTTCTTCTCATCACATAACCACACTCATTCTCCAATCTACACACACTCTCACTGTTGATACTTTTAGCTACTTCTGATTTACTAAGTACTCTATAGTCTGAGGCAAAACGAGCCTGACACATCTTTTCAAACAGCTCATCTCTAGGTCTAGAGCAGTACCTATCATACAAAGATGTCATCCAAATTTTTTTCGTTTCCCCATTAACAACATCGTCATCATCATTAGCTATTTTATTGATTTGGTTAATAGGTAAACTCATCCTCATATCATCCTCATTAGTCGGAACAAAAATAATTTTTCTACTAAATTGTTTTAAATGCATACCACACAGTCTCACCACAGCTTCCTGTACAGAAACTTCCCTATGAGTAAAATACTTATGACCTAACGCCTTCATTTGTCTAGCTGTATTCAAATCCTTACCCTCCTCAACCAGTGAATCTCGGGCATTCTTTAAGATACTTCCTAACTCACTCTCACTTTTACTAATATATGATACAATATACATAATACAGCTATAAGGGTCTATAACATACTGTATATCTATGTTGGCATTCCAGGCTCTCAACAGGTGCTCATTATAATTATTAATGTAAGTTTCACTAGAGTTTCTTTTGAGCACGACAGCCGATCTTTTTGTCAACGATCTCATAGTCTCTTGAAAATGTGCAAAGCTATCAAAACCGCTTTCTTTGTACACCTCGTCATTGACATTTCCTTCCGTTCCCTTTTCCAACAAATCGTGCAACCTAACCAACAATTCTTCATCTTTGTTTTTATTAGAAGCAACGGCATCATTTGCTGGCTCAACAATAAAAGTCATATTTGATACAGGTTTAGGAAAATTAAATCTACACCTTTTATTTTTGCCTCTCTTACATGACGCCGAGTGATTTTTACTGTGCGTTTGAACACTGGCTACTAAGTCATGCAGTTCGGGATCGGTGTCCTTGTCTGGTAGCGTTGCCGAAACGTATGTATCAATGAAATCAACAACAACATTGTGCGGGTCTTTATTTAATTTAGGTGCATCCTTTATCCAAAATAAGCAGTGCAAATGAGGTGCTCCACGAGCCTGAAACTCTACTCTATAAAAGTAATCCACAATCTCTCCAATAGGTTTACTGGGACCAAGCAAAACATATTTAAAAAACAATTCTACCCTGTGATAAAACATTCTTATTGCAGTTACTGGGTTGGACCTTAGTATTTTACATTTTGTTTTGTAATCCATTGCAAGAATTTCTTCGTCGGAGCAAAAATTACCAGATTGCTTTAAAATAGCCCCCAAATGACAAGTCCATCTACTAATTTCGGCACTTGAAAAAGTTACAAACCAGGTAGGAAGACCGAGACATCTAAGCATTGCAAACAAATCATTCATTGTCTTTTTCCAAAATTCTGGGGATCCTCTCACTGTCCGAAAAAATTTGAACCCTTGGTCGGACTTCAGAATACCTCTTAGCGTTTCTGAATCTAGTAACATATTACGAGTGATATTAATGGCATTTGATCCTTTTCTCAAATTAATTGAAATACTGGAAAGTAGTTGTTCGATCTCGTATACGTATTGAGCAAAGAAGATGTATTGTGTGTTGGAAGCAAAGCGCGTGTCCGCTGAAAACAATCGCGCGTTATAATACTTATTTCTAGTGATTCTAACTTCTCTGTGCTCATCAAATGTGTTTTTTCCATCCGGAAACAGTGCTGGAAAAGATTTAGCTTCAATATCATTATCACTAAGCAAGCTAATGGGTTGATTACCTTCGGCGGGGGCAATTGACACTGATTCAATGTTATCAATATTTATTTCATTAACTAGATCAATAGGTTGTAAACACGAATCCAAAACATTTCCGTCAACGATTGCGGCTGCTTCATTGTCTGTTCTATTTAACACACCAGAGTCATCCGTTACACATTCTTCTATAGTGCAATCATCTTCATTCACACATTCATTGTCAACCACAGGGTCATTACTATTTATAACACAATCCTTCAACAAATTGGTGCTCTGTGCAACAGTATCATACCATGATGTATTTACCTCCACCTCAGTGTAAAAACGATTTATCTGTTTCAAATCAGCCAATGCTTTATTGATTTTTGCAATATCAACGATTTGGTAATCTGTATGACCTTTATATATTAGTTTACGTTTTAATTTTATAGGTATTAACTTTGATTCTCCCAATGGCTGTGGCAAAACATTGGCAACAGCTCGCAAATTTGACGGAACACAAATTACTGGCTCTTTTATAGCTTTTTGACCAGCTCTCACTAATGAAATTAATTTTTCAAATGGCAAGTACAAAGATATCAATTGCTGTTCCAATGAGTTCATTGATTTGAAATGATCAGTTCGTTCCATTAGAAACATATTGTTAGTTTTCGCCTGGGGTGGAAGTCTCCCAGCATGTATGTGATTACTGCAAGTGTAACATACATATTGGTAACCCTGACAATTCTCCCCGCAACCTTCGCAATTAGCATGTAAATAATTATCATTAACACAGCGCGCTATCAATTCTTCATGCGTATACAAGTGCCGTTTAAATATTTTTATTTGTGTGTCAAACAACAGACGATCGCACACACAGCATACAAATGTGGGGCTTTTTGCAGATTCTAATCTAAACTTGTTGATTGCATAACGCGTATTTGACAAGTCCTGTTTGTGTGTTAGGTAGGTTTCTATTCCACTCGCAATTACACTCTCTCTGAAACTCTCATCATTTGCATATTTGTCTTTGCTTCTCGCCATAACGCTCTCTCTGAAACTCTCATCATTTGCGTATTTGTCTTTGCTTCTAGCCATAACGCTCTCTCTGAAACTCTCATCATTTGCATATTTGTCTTTGCTTCTAGCCATAACGCTCTCTCTGAAGCTTTCATCATTGGTATACTTGTCTATGCTTCTTGCCATTAAGTGTTCTCTGTAACTTACATCATTTGTATATTTCTCTTTACCACTCGCAATAAGGTGTTCTCTGTAAGTATCATCATTTTCGTATTTTTGTTTACCCTTTAATATTTTATTTATACGATGCTGTTCATCAGTAGCATATTTATGTTTACTCTCCGATTTTTTGCTTTCTCTGTGTGCCTTGTTGTTTGTATAGATCTCACTTGACCTCGCTTTAACTCTTTCTCTGTATTCTGCGTTTTCTTTGTAGCTGTTTTTGCGTTTTGTAACGATCAACTCCGCAGATTTACGAGATGCTGTGTGGGCGCTTGTCATTTTCTTGTCGTCTTCATTTAACACGCGTAGCCTCTTTGATGCTACATGATCTCTAACATTCCGTTTGTCATTTGTACGTTTGTTTCCTCTCAGTTGTGATGGCTGCTTAGCTCGTCCTAGGTTTGTCGCACTTGATTCAGGTGTACTAGTACTGCATTTTCTAGCACTGTATTTTATTTTCGCATTCATCTTTGCTTTTCCATTTTGCACGACACTGGCGTATGTTACCTTGGTATTGCTCTTGTTATTACCTATGTCAGTTCTTGCTGTTACTGTAATTGCACTTATTGATGGCGGCTCTAACTCATTTGTTACTCGCTCCATTAAAACCCCACATAAATGATAGGGTACCTCTGGTGCAATATAAAGTTTGTACCTAATTGTTACGATGTATGCAGCTACTGACCTTAAATTGTTAAACTTAAACAAACCCGCACGGCCATCTGTCGCTGGCTGACCGGACCTATTTCTTGCATGTGTGTCGAGCACTTGATATCCTGTGTTTGTTTTTAATATTGCTGTTGTGTATGCTTGCATGGTGAACAACACTCCCTTGGAGAATTGCTCACTGTCATTATTGAATATGTTGGTCAGCTCTATGCATATCTTCAATGCGTTATATTGTACACTATACCTAGACTCTATTACACCGTACCCATCAACAAATACTCTTCTACGAACATTCACACCAAATACTGAAAAGTTTGCTGGTAAATCTTCGGGGTTAAAGTACATAAAATTGAACGGCTTATATTCTATATACATTGATGAACCTTCAACCATTATCGACTCAATCGTATTCCCACTCCACTCATCCGCACTCATATAAAGACAGTTAATAGCTACTGCGCAATAAGCTGTGGGCATACATTGTTTGCCAGCAGCAACCCCAAATTGACCATGACTTTGATTGAAAGTACACATAACTGAACTTACCGGTTTGTCAGATGTAGTTGTACCCGATGGAATTGGTACCTCAGAGATGGATGTTGTTTCTCTGCACGCAACTGGGCTTACCAGCCCGCCATGTGTAGCTGTACCCGATGGAATTGGTACCTCAGAGATGGATGTTGTTTTTCTGCACGCAACTGGGCTTACCAGCCCGTCATATGTAGCTGTACCCGATGGAATTGGTACCTCAGAGATGGATGTTGTTTCTCTGCACGCAACTGGGCTTACCAGCCCGTCATATGTAGCTGTACCCGATGGAATTGGTACCTCAGAGATGGATGTTGTTTCTCTGCACGCAACTGGGCTTACCAGCCCGTCATATGTAGCTGTACCCGATGGAATTGGTACCTCAGAGATGGATGTTGTTTCTCTGCACGCATTTGGGCTTACCAGCCCGTCATATGTAGCTGTACCCGATGGAATTG